>JBBBDQ010001872.1:1495000-1882500 GCA_037127315.1 Ascarosepion bandense
AGGTGATACACGCTTTGAACGATCATGTCTCGAAAGTGACATGACTGATTGGGCAAAAGATTATTCCGCAGTAGGTTGTCATTGCTTTCTGCTGTAGACTGGTTGCCAGCCACAGCTATAGAACCCAATCTGCCCTGTTATTTGTCTCATAGCTAGAAGGGCAAGACATATATTATTAAGTAGTAATTAGTAGGGGATCATTTTATTACTTCATAACAATATAAAACTGATCCCCCACTTTATGCCCAGTAGAAGCCTTAATCATGTTTTCAACTATTGTATTCTGTCAGTTAAGTGCCATACGTGATACACACTTGGGCGGTCATGTCTCGAAAGAGACATGACTGAATGGGCAGAAGCTTATCATGCAGTAGGTTGCCATTTCTTTTCTGCGATAGACTGGTTGCCAGCCAAGGCTATAGAACCTAATCTGTCCTTTTATTTAACCAATAACTGGAGGGAAGACATGGATTAATACCTTTGCCAAGATTATTTGTGCGTAAGTGAATGCAAGGAATTCAAAACTTCGTAATCACCATTAGACTCATCGAACTCTTTCAGATTGACACCTAAACACTGTAAATATTTTGTGTCGTAGCTTTCGGTGCGAATGCCAAGCAGTATAGAATGCTGTTTCAAAATTTCTAGCGAAGTGAATTTCATCGTTTATGTCTTTTCTCACAAAACCAGCTGGTTCTACCTATACTTTTCAGTAGACAAGAAAATAACTTACGCGCTTGCGTGAAATTAAATATTATTAAATTGTGATAATTTATCTATTGTATTTTTGTCTTCCTTTAATTAAAGAATTAATCAATAAATGAATAAAAAGTCATGATCATAACGAAAGCTACTGGCCGATGAATTTCTGAAAAAAAAGCGTCATAAAGAAACATTTCTACTTTGTCATACAATTTACTATATATATATATATATATATATATATACACTACCGGCCATAATTATTAGGCCACCCCATTGTTTTAAAAATTTATGTATTTCATATTATTTTCAATATTTATTGCCAAGTCAATAATTGTAAATGAAAATAGAAAATTATTATTACTTTGCAAAATTTTACAAGGCAAATAGCACCCTGTAGATTTACTATATATATGTATACACTACCGGCCATAATTATTAGTCCCCCGCCTCCAGTGTTTTAAAAGAAATGATGTATTTCATACTATTTTTTAGTATTTGTTGCCAAGTGAAAAATTGTAAATGAAAATAGAATGGTTCTTTTGTTAAAATTGCGCAATAACATGTGCATCAAATGAATTTATAATATTTAATAATTATCTATATTGCAGTTCCATCAATGAAAGAATGAATAACATTTAGGGTGATTCGGACGAGTTCCCCTTTGCTTCTTTGCCTTGTAAAATCTTGCAAAGTAATAATAACAAAAGAACCATTCTATTTTCATATAGAATTATCCACTTGGCAACAAATACTAAAAATAGCATGAAATGCACCATTTTTTTAAAAAGTGGGGTGGCCTAATATACACTACCGGCCATAATTATTAGGCCACCCCATTGTTTTAAAAATTTATGTATTTCATATTATTTTCAATATTTATTGCCAAGTCAATCATTGTAAATGAAAATAGAAAATTATTATTACTTTGCAAAATTTTACAAGGCAAATAGCAACAATTTACCCATAGCACCCTGTAGATTTACTATATATATGTATACACTACCGGCCATAATTATTAGTCCCCCGCCTCCAGTGTTTTAAAAGAAATGATGTATTTCATACTATTTTTTAGTATTTGTTGCCAAGTGAAAAATTGTAAATGAAAATAGAATGGTTCTTTTGTTAAAATTGCGCAATAACATGTGCATCAAATGAATTTATAATATTTAATAATTATCTATATTGCAGTTCCATCAATGAAAGAATGAATAACATTTAGGGTGATTCGGACGAGTTCCCCTTTGCTTCTTTGCCTTGTAAAATCTTGCAAAGTAATAATAACAAAAGAACCATTCTATTTTCATATAGAATTATCCACTTGGCAACAAATACTAAAAATAGCATGAAATGCACCATTTTTTTAAAAAGTGGGGTGGCCTAATAATTATGACCGGTAGTATATATACATATGTATATAGATATATATATATAGCAAATCTACAGTGTGCGATGGGTAAATTGTCACTATTTGCCTTGTAAAATTTTGCAAAGTAATAATAACAAAAGAACCATTCTATTTTCATATAGAATTCTTCTTCTTCTATGTGCCTTGTCCCTTATTGTTGAGTAATTCCATGTGGGTTTTGATATTTGTGAATAATTCCGGATTGTTCACAAAGATCTCAACCTCCATGGAATTACTCAACAATAATGAAAAAATATAAGAAATCTTATAGACAACCAAAATAATTAACAGCAAACGCCGGTCCAAAAATTTCAAAGACATCCTAATCTCATCAAAATTCGAACAGCACACAACACAGGGACTCACAAAAAAGATGTGGCGTATGCAACATAATAACAGAAGGAAACACTTCCAGTTCGAAAACGCAACTACATCCGAAATAAAATCGGATCTGAGCTGCAACTCGAAAAATGTAGTTTACGCTCTAAAATGCGAGAAATGCGCAAAGATATGCGTGGGAGCGACACAGTGCTTGAATAATAGGTTATCCCTTCATAAAAGCAATATCAAAATATCAAATAACAGGAAAATATATGTCCGCCAACATTTGTATGAATGCAGTGGAGGTAAATTCAAAGTAATACCTATCTACCAAAATGCCGATTATTACTAATAATGCAGAAGAAAGATTCACAAAAAATACAAGCCTTCGCTCAACAAAATGACATGAAAAACTTAAAACACACACCAGAAAAAATACACACACACACACACACACACACACACACACACACACACACACACACACCAAATTCAAATGGTAACCCCAAACAATAAAAAAACAATTCTAAAGCATAAAGACATCCTAATTTAAAAGACATCCTAATCTCATCAAAATTCGAACAGCACAACACACAGGGGGGGGGGTCACAAAATGCAACAAAAAAAGATGTGGAGTATGCAACATATTAATAGAAGGAAAACACTTCTAGTTCGAAATAAAATCGAATCTGAGCTGCAACTCTAAAAATGTAGTTTACGCTCTAAAATGCGACAAATGCGCAAAGATATACGTAGGAGCGACACATTGCTTAAACAATAGGATTTCGCTTCATAAGAGCAATCTAAAAATTATTACGTAACAGGAAATTATATGTTTCTAAACATCTACATGAATGTAGTTATGGCAAATTTACTGTCGCACCATTTTATCAACATACAAAGTATGACATATTATTAATGCAGGAAGAAAGGTTCATAGAAAAATACAAACCTTCTCTCAACAAAACAACAGGAAAAACATACACACCAAAAAACATACAGAAGCACGCATATACACACACACACATACACAACCCACATACATATACACACACCATGGAAAACACACAAACCGAAAAACATTCTGAAACGGGCATACATACACACACATACACAACACACATACATATACACACACACCAAACTCAAAAGATAACTCCAAACAATAACACATACACAACCCACATACATGTAAACACACCCAAAACATACAGACGAAATAAGTATAAAACGCCCACACACACAGACACACATAGACACAAACACACGCCAAATTCAAAACGCCGTCAAAGCTATAAAAAACAACTAAATGACCGATTAAAAGACTAAAAACACAAAAAAGCAAGTTTGTCTCACCGCGAGCAGTAACGGGTAGTTCGATTCTCACTGGGTACGTTAATCTTTTGGCCCTGTGACACATCTAAGCCCTGCTTTCTAAATCAACTGTCTCCTTGAGAGTTTTCATCTCGATATAGTGGTGTTTATCAAGGAACGACAGTAGAAAGACTTTTTCAATGCGTATTTCAATAAACAGCATTTATAGAAAGTCTGTCCATAGCCAGAACAGCAAGTAAAAGATAAAGCTACACCACTGATAAAAAAAAGTAAAATGTCAACCGACATTTGCTTTTTAAAATTATTTTTGCGAGTTCAAGAGCACAACAATAGCAAAAATGGTTTCTCACCGTTGGCATTTAACAAAATGTAACATCATTCATAAAACCGAACAATGATGAATGAAGCTAGCAGTTGGAAAGAATTAAATCGATTTTCTAACGTATAACAATTACAATTGTCGAATGGGCTGTCTGCTCAAAAATATAAACTTTAAAAATACCAAATTTCCCTCATTAGAATAACCAAGAACCGACAGAGGCAACAAACAGCTTGTATACGAATAGGAAATGGTTTTCAGTAGATATCCTTTTTCTTCTATGTACCATGTCCCTTCAGAACATAAGTGATCATGTCTCTCCACATCTTCCTATCTTTTGTAGCTTATAACCACCCTTCTCCTTTTATCACGTTCAAACTTCGCTCGGCCATCCGTTTACTCAAGGTCATCAAGTATGTTACACGTTGCTCTGACTTGTATCTCCTTCCCTCTATCTGTCCTGTGATCATCAGATTCTCCAAGCCCTCAATCCTCATTACAGAAACTTCAGCTGTCTTTTCCTGATGTTAAGTATCATTGTTTTTAGTCTACATCCTCTCAAAAATCTCGTCGATGCTCACACGTTTTTTCTATGGTATCCTCAGCATCCTTCTGTAGAAACACCTTTGGACTGCTTCAAGTCTTTCCTTCATCTTTTATTAAATTGTCCAACATTCGCAGGCACATTTAAAAGACAGACAACACATTAACAGTCCAGTATTCTCTTCCTCGTTTCTAATACTTTGTTTAGCTTCTGAAATGCATCAATTGGCCATGCTAATACTCATTCAAATCTGTACCTCACTTTCCGTACAAAAATAGAATAAAGTGTAAGTCAGGAATACATTAGGCTTATTCACTCTACAGGATTCATTATTTGGTGAGCACAATCCTAAAACCATAAGGTGCAAAGATGACAAAGTGTTGATAGCAGACACAGAGAAGAAACAAAAACATTTTAGATAGAACATGATGAATTCTTCATTGCATTATATATATATATATATAATCATAGGATGCTAGAGACACAGCAAAGCAAGCCCATGCAAACAATATCATTATTTACAAAGAGAGAGTCGCCTGGATCTGATGAACAGCATCTCCAAAACCTTCAGATGGAATAACCAGTGCGCTCTGGCCAGAACAGAGAACCAGTTCACACTGAAATCCATAGGACATGTCGGATTATTTATCAAGTGATCTGCTATAGAGGACACGCGTGTATTTTGAATGATAAATAGTCCGACCTGTGCTATGGATTTCAGTGTGAATTGGTTTTCTGTTTTAGCCAGAGCACACTGGTTATTCCATCTGAAGGTGTTGGAGACGCTATTCATCAGATCTAGGCGACCGTCTCTTTGTAAACAAATAGACTGTTTGCTTGGGCTTGCTTTGCTGTGTCTCTAGCATATTTAGATGTTTTAACTTTTATTTCTTCCCTGTCCAATTATTCCCGTCATTCGCAACAAACTTTTCTCTTGTAATTTGTTTCCCCCTTTAAAGTTCTGACGATAGAGGATGAAACCGGACGACTGGTGTTTTTTATTTAATTTATCATGGCCTTTAGTAATAAAATATTTCTCGCCTTTAACGCCATAATACGTTTGGTGCCTTTACAAACATATGTAAATATATATATATATATATATATGAGAAAGGGGTTGTAAGAATGTCAAAATTCTATTAGAAACTACTTACGCAAAACCCTATCAATAAAAACATGCGCCGTGTACTACCATCTGCGGATGTACATTGTGGGGCGATGAATATCGTCTCGGAACGAGCAATCGGAGAACTGAGTTTGAATTCTAGTTAAGTTCATTACATTAACTTACACGCAAATATCCTTTGGAAAGCTATTAATCCGACTCTTGCTTCCAGCTATGGGTTAAATAACAAAACACGTTAGGTTTTGTAACCTTGATTGGCAACCAATCTACCACAGAAAGTAATGCGGAGAAATCTTCTGCCCATTCAGTCATGTCTCTTTCGAGACTGAAATCCAGAGCACAGGTCGGACTATTTATCATTCAAAATACACGCGGGTCCTTTATAGCGGATTACTTGATAAATAATCCGACATGTCCTATGGATGGCAGTGTGAACTGGTTCTCTGTTCTGGCCAGAGCGCACTGGTTATTCCATCTGAAGGTTTTGGAGATGCTGTTCATCAGATCCAGGCGACCCTCTCTTTGTAAACAATCATATTGTTTGCATGGGCTTGCTTTGCTGTGTCTCTGGCACTCTTAGATGTTATAGCTTTTATTATTTTCCCTGTTCATTCATTCATCTCATCCGCAACAGACTGTTTTTTTTCATAATTTGTTTCTCTGTTTACAGCTCTGACGAGAGGGGATGAAACCGGGTGACTTGTGTTTTTTTTTTTTAATTTATTAGGGCCTTTAGTAATAAAAGATTTCTCGCCTTTAACGCCATTGTAAGTTTTTGTGTTGTTACAAATATATTTAAATATATATATATGAGAAAGGGATTGTCCCTTTCGAGACATGATCACACAAGCGAGTATCACGTATGACACTTCAACCATTCGTCCGTGTATGGAGTACTGCTGCAATATATGGTTAGGAGCCCCCGCTGTTCATCTCGGTGTTCTTTACAAGCTCTAAAGAAGAATTAATAATGTGATAGGTACCGACTTATCGGCTCGACTCCAGCCACTTTCCCACCGACACGATGTGGCTTCCCTTTGTCTGTTCTGTAAATACTTTCATTACTTCTGCTCCAACAATCTTAGGTCACTGGTGCCTCCACAACAGGTGTTTACTCGTGCAACCAGACTGGCAACTGGGCCTCATCCATTCATAGTTAGATCGACCAAATGCAGACGACAATTCTATTCCTGCTGCTTCTTTTCACGCACTTCCCGTCTGTGAAACTCGCTTCCATAGTCTTCCTTTCCTGTCGGCTACAAGCTCCAGGAATTTAAATGCAAGGTCAATACTCATCTCTTAACCACTTGACCCTAGTTCTTTCTTCACCACCCTGTATATCCTTTTCTTTCTCTCCACCACTGCAACTATCATCACACCTACATTTCCTTGCTTCTCTTGCTCCTTTCAAACTGGTCCCTCCCTCTCTTCACTCTCTTCTATCTAATTGTTTTACACATATGTAGCCCACTGTACATCAGTGGCGCTACCACCTTGCTCGGGGTGATATGATTGAAAAAAAAACCTGACTGACTACCCTCTCAAAGCATATGTGAAATGATCTTAAAAACAGTTCTAAATGCACTTATTTATAAATGGAATTTATGTCTCTGTGTGTGCGTGTGTGTCGGTTACCTCTAGACTCCGAAACGGCTCAACCGATTTTCTTGGAAATTTACACAGTTGTACTATAAGCGTCTGTGAGTGTTCTTAGCTAGGTTTTGTATCGAGGTACCCTCGATAAATATCGATAATCGAAAAAATTGGGTTATAGAAGGAGTGGTCCGATTTTAATCAAATTTCATACACTCATAGATAAAGACATAAGAAACGATATTCAGAAGTTTCAAGGTTGCAGTGCTTACAATAGTGCAGAAAATAGATTATATATATATATATATATATATATATATATATATATATATATATATAAAGGCAAGATGTTTGTGAGTGTGTCTGTTTATCTGTATTTTTTCAGCCAAATTCCCGAAGCAAAATCTAAAATAAAAGATTTTAGATTTTGCTTCGGGTTTGGCTCTAAGTAGGTTTAATTATAGTTCTAAGTCTCAGCCATGATACCATTTACTCAGAGGACTTATTTAGCCTTCAAAGTTCAGTTTACGACGAAAAAACTTATTTGATATCGATACAAGGAATTCAAAATTTGACTTACATCCACTCATTTTTCTTTCAGTCTACGTTTTCGCTTTAACTGGAAACAACTATTGCTTTTTAGTCTTTCGTTCCAACGTCCAAAGTGTCTGAGCTCCAGGACC
The DNA here is from genome assembly GCA_037127315.1 of Ascarosepion bandense. Classification (NCBI taxonomy): domain Eukaryota; kingdom Metazoa; phylum Mollusca; class Cephalopoda; order Sepiida; family Sepiidae; genus Ascarosepion; species Ascarosepion bandense. The sequence continues at coordinate 1,503,032 of JBBBDQ010001872.1, forward strand.
ATGGATTAGTTTTAAAGCTTTCATTACACCTGAGCAACACCGGGCTATACTGCTAGTGTGTGTATATATATATATATATATATATATATATATATATATTAGGTGCGATTGGTAAATTGTCGCAATTATTAGAATATTTCAAATATCCTTTAGGCTGAGTCTGACCTCCAGGACCATGGATTAGTTATAAAGCTTTCATTACACCCGAGCAACGCCGGTCTATACTGCTAGTCTGACATAAGATTACAAAAATGCAGCAACAGCTTACAACTCTACATGAAAATTGTTGTGGAGTAGTTTTCGCACTGAAAATTATAATCGTGCTATGTCGGTTGCGTTAGTCCAAACTGTAACTAACTAATATTTCTAATGAACTCCAACAGAACTTTAAAGAACTTATCGAGTTAACTTCCTGTTAACTCTTAATAATATAGGAGGGAGAGTCCATTATCTGACGAATACGTGTGTTTCACCATAACAGAGTGAGTGAGGGAGTGAGAAAGAGCGTGAATATTATGTTTGGAACTTGGTAATCTTCCACTGTAAGCTGACTCCTTAGTATTCCGCTAACTGCCGACTAATATCAACTGCCTTAGTCCAACGATGTCTAAACTGGAACTAATAGTTCTACTGAACTCCAATAGAACTCTAAAGAACTCTCTAGAACTTCTAAGAACTCCTAAGCACTTCCCAAGAACTTCTCGAGTTAACTTCCTGTTAACTCTTATTAATATAGGAGGGAGAGTCCATTATCTGACGAATACGTGTGTTTCACCATAACAGAGTGAGTGAGGGAGTGAGAAAGAGCGTGAATATTATGTTTGGAACTTGGTAATCTTCCACTGTAAGCTGACTCCTTAGTATTCCGCTAACTGCCGACTAATATCAACTGCCTTAGTCCAACGATGTCCAAACTGGAACTAATAGTTCTACTGAACTCCAATAGAACTCTAAAGAACTCTCTAGAACTTCTAAGAACTCCTAAGCACTTCCCAAGAACTTCTCGAGTTAACTTCCTGTTAACTCTTATTAATATAGGAGGGAGAGTCCATTATCTGACGAATACGTGTGTTTCACCATAACAGAGGGAGAGTCCATTATCTGAGGAATAGATGTGTTTCACCATAACAAAAATGCCGAGAGGAGAAAATGCAGATAATCACTTTCCCAGGATGCGATAATTTTCATGCAAAAAATTGAAGCTCATTTGCAAATAGACACACAAGAATCACAATCAGAAAGAGACATTTGAGTTATCTGGAAGAGAACATGAAAAAATGGGGCCTGCAGAATCGGACACTCGAAGCATATTTTAGAACGAGAGGGACAGAGAAAAGTGTTTGTAAACGGGGATGGAAGTGGTATTGGGAAAATAACGAAATAAAATATGACTGCGAGCGAAAAAGGACAGGATGATGTAGACAGCCGGAACCGCCGATAAGATGAATCGATACACGACGATAAGACGACGGATAGGCATTTGTGCCCGCCATATCTTCCTATGTATCTAACTTAACTGGGAGCTGGGTAGAGACAGAGAGCCAACGACATAAAGATAGAGATCGATATATATATATATATATGTGTGTGTGTGTGTGTGTGTGTGTGTGTGTGTGTGTGTGTGTGTCAGCTCTATCACTGATATTGAGCGCTTTCAAATAAGTACCGCGCATATATAATATATAAATAATATGATATATATAACAAATTGCATATATATATATTGATATTTATAATTATATATATACACTTTTCACACACACACACACACACACACACACACACACACACACACACACACACACACACATACACACACGCACATATATATATATATATATTCAGAAATTATAACATGGATATGTTACAATATCACTACAAAAGTAGCTATTTTGTTTCGACACTTCTTATGTCTTGTTAAGTGATGTGGTTTATTTTAAATTGAATGGTAAAGCAACTTCTAATTTGGAGAATATGTGGGCAGACTTAAAAATAATCTTTCTGGGCATTTGTATTAAAATTTCATTAAATTGGGATCAGCATTATTAATTAACTATTATATCTACTTTATTTTTGTTGCGAAATTTAAAAAACAATTTTTAGTTTATTAATTTAGTAGACTTAGAAAGTTATTCATATATTAAACGAGGAAGAGAAAGAACGCATATATAAATAAACCTACAAACATCCACACATGGAAAAATAAACGAGTATATTCACAAACACTGGCAAACAGACACATATACAGATTAATATACCCACGCATATATACATACACAAATTATAAAATCTAGCCTTTATCGACTTGTCATTTTGTCCGTTAACTTTTAAACAGACTAAATTGTTACATATTGAATACAGTCAAGGCTAATTCATAACGTGACCAGCCCTGGATGAACGAGGTCAGGATAGACATAATCATATTTCAATGGATGAACATATAAACAGAATTAAATATATACTTCCGCAAAAACACAAGCTAAAGTTAAATGTGTATGCATGTGCAAAATGTCACACATATACATATATATGCTAAGATCGATATCGTTCATATGAAGTTATGCCTGTGGGCCCAAGTTGTCTAGCGCGTGTGTGCGTGTGTCCCTGCGCACGTCAATGGTTGTACAAGTGTTAATTTATGTCTGTGTTTGTATAAAAGGCTTGAACACATATATATATACATATATATATATATATATATATATATATATATATATATATATATATGGGGGTGTCTGTGCGCGTGCACGCGCGCGCACGTGCGTATCATGTCTTATAAAACACAATTTTCGATTCTACGTAAATAACCAACTCTGTTCTGAAAGTGTATCGTAATGTCAACAAATGTGAACATACAATATTACGGAAAGTCCCGAAGATTAACAAAATGGTTTTAACAACCGAAATATTTAATTTATTTGTTTAAACATTATTCTTAATCAATATTACTCTCTGAGTAGATATTATGTTTTTAATCAAACAGTATATTTATATATTTATTTCTATCGGCCTGATTATTTTCGATAAATTTTGTTTATTTAACAATGTACGTTTGCATACGCTGACATTAAGATATACTTTCAGAGCACAGATGATTATTTATGTAGAATCGAAAATTTTGTTTTATAAAGCTTGATTTAGCTTCGATTAAACTTTGGCATCATTCATGGTCAAGCGGTTCAAGACGCACCAGATAAATCGGTGGCTTCCCCTATGTTGTTAGGGGTCACAAGTTCAAATCCTGCCGAATGACACACATTTTCGTAACAAAATTCATCGGAAATATTTAGGACGGCAGAAATAAATATGTAAATATGCTGTTTGATTAAAAAAAATATCTACTCAAATACGAGTATCGATTAAGAATAATGTTCAAATCAATATGTCGGTTGTTAAAACATTTCGTTCATCTTCGGGACTTTCCATAACATTGTATGTTTACATTTGTTGACATTACGATACACTTTGATAGTAGATATGGTTATTTACGCAGAATCAAAAGTAGTGTGCTATAAGGCTTTATATAACTTCCATTAGACTGTGGAATCATTCGTAATCGAGTGGTCTAAGACGCACTAGATCATATATATATATATATATATATATATATATAACTTTAATCTAAACGGAAAAGTAGGAAGGTAAATCCCAAAAACGTGATTCTAATTAATATTAAAATTTTAATATTAAAAAGTGATACAGGTGGAGAGATCAATGTAATTAAAATTACAGAGCTAATTGTAAAATAAAATAAATTTCGATGTTCAAAACTGTTGAATGATCATTTCAACATGAAATCCCTAAGAGAGATTTCACATCTCATACGTGGTATGTTGCCGATGAGATGTGAAATCTCTCTTAGGGATTTCATGTTGAAATGATCATTCAACAGTTTTGAACATAGAAATCTATTTTATTATATATATATATATATATATATATATATATATATATATATATATATAGGAGAGAGAGAAGGAGATGACGATAAATATAAATATGTGCTAATTCTTGAGATTAACTATATTTACCATATAGCTATTAACCTAGTGCCCTAGATTTCTACCTGTGTGCCAGTGTGAACTTTCTAATGTTTCTTAAACTCGCAATAGCCTAACAGAATATCATTTTTCTCTGAGGTTAAGAATGCGTAAAAAATTCTTTCATGCAAACCTGCTTTCTCTAATGGCTTTTATAGACGTTGATTTCAACGGTGTTCAACTCTAAAACGTAGAAAGAATTCAGTGATTACAATGAAAACCATCTTCAGTATAAGTCACAAGAAAAATCTTACTTTACTTAGTTTTTATTTCCCTGAATTTGACACTCCGTTTTCCCGGAGGAAATCACGGTATTTTCTCGATAAGAAAAGCTGATATGTTTGCTCGGCGTTATCTATAGACTACTCTTCTGTGGTTGCACGAAAAAATGCGATCAAATGTTACCGCTGGCTGCAAAATGTGGTTTTATTCTTTTCGATTTTCATTTTTTTTTTTTGAATCGGAGGACCCAATCAAGAAAAGATTAACTTGACTGATTTTAGTTACTCTCCTCAGTTCTCACATTCAATTTTGATTGAAGAGTTATTCTGAACAAAGAGTTTAATTCTCTGCTTGGAAGAAGTTTAAGAGTTTCTGTAGTCAATTGAGACAGCAGATTAGCGGTTAGATAGTGTACAAATATATATCCTCTAAAATACAATTATGCCTTGCACCTTTGGGAAATTGGAAATGACATTCAGAGATATTGCGAAAAAAAAAAAGCAGTAAACACTGCAAAGAAAAAGACCATTCCTGATTCACCTTAGACGTTCCTTTTTTCCCCATTTTTTTTTCTAGAATTAGTCTCTCAAATTATGTGGTCATCTTTCTTCAATTCCTGATATAACTAAATACACCTTGAGACAGAATATTAACATCTACTTTGTATAGACTTCTCAGTAGAATGAGAAAAAAACTTTTAAATATAGCCTCGAGTAAGGGTTTTACAAAGATTATATCAACTGCATTAAAAATTTATGTTGACACGTGTTTGACTTAAAATTCTTTTTTATTTTATTAAACAGTAAAATTCTCACCAACCGGTCTGAAACAAAGGTCGACTACAGGACTATATGATCGACACACTCCGGACAGTGATGTCCAATTCTTAAATAGTTTATGATGCTGGTACCCCGTAGTCAAAATAGTAACGCACACTTTGGCTATAAAAGTGGTTTCCCCGATTTAAAAGGGTTAAATCTACGATACTTGTCGCGAGACATTTTTATTTTACAGAGACTTGTCGATCGCGGCCGTTTGATATTAATTTCTCTATTTAAGGTTACCACCAGAATGTCACCTCAATGAAGTATTATAAAAAAAACGCTTATAGTAGGGGGAATTGAAAATGATATAAATTAATATTTGAATTCGATATTAACTCCAAAATTGAAATGGCGAAAGAAAGCCAAGTCAACCTACTAATCACATTCTTCTACATATTTAAATATTACAAATCTTTTATTAAACCAAAGTTCAAAATCCACCAAAGTAAAATTTTGGGTATTAGTAAAACGAGAATTTAAATTAATTTAACTTCGTTTAAAAATAAATAAAATTCACATCATATTTAACTTACAAATTTTATAGAGTCACCATGGTGCATAGTCTACGGTTGTGTCTTGTTGAATACACCGGTTCCCGTCCGATCACCGAAGTTAAGCAACATCGAGCCTGGTCAGTACTTAGATGGCTGACCGCTTGGGAATACCAGGTGCTGTAAGCGTTCAGTGACGGATGTGCGTTGTGGTGCAGTGGATATCGGCTCGGAAAGAGAAATCGGTGAGCCGAGTTCGAATTCCAGTTGAATACCCTGCATTCACTTAAGCACTGGTACCCTTGGGAAAGGTATTAATCCGTCCAGTTATGGGTTAAATAACAAGGTAGGACTTGGAGACCCTGCCCTTAAAAAAACAAATCCCAATGAATCTTGATACTCGAAAAGAAAAAGTATTACTAGACACAAAACTTATATAAAAAAACAACAATAAATTGTTGAAAAGAAAAAGGTATTACCAAGAAAAGAAAAAGGTATTACCAACAATAAATAAATAAGAAAAAAAAAATAGTTGACAATAAATGACCCGCCGAGGTTGATATGCCATAAAAACAAAACAACCAACCAACAACAAAAAATCCTCCGTCCTGAGTATAACGATAAACTACATCCAGCAGCAAGCCCGCTGATAGTTAGGTTTTTAGAAGCGTGGAAGCACCGGTTAGGGTCCCAACTACAGACAAAAACCCAAACTGGAGTCAAAACAATATGAAAGAATAAAAATATGTTTTATATAAAAAATACCAGTAACACATTTTCATGGTAAAAACAATATTACTAGCAATAGATATTTGATAAATATTACCAGCAATACATTTTTGTAAATAAATTTAAACCTGACACTTGTCTTTGAGCCTCTCACCACGTCTGTTATAGTTCTCTCTCTTTCTCTCCCGTTCTCCTCTTTGTGTCCATTATTCCCTCAATGTCTCTTTAACGATTCCCCCTTTCTGGTTTCTCCTACCCCCATTAACTCGCACAAAAAAAAAAATTAAAAATATAAGGAAAGGAACTTTCCATCTCCCTTCAAAAAATAGTGTTTACTACCAGATGAGAGATTGTCTCTTCAATGTCGAAAATGTACACTTTAGCAGATCGTAATTTGAACATGTTCTAAATTATAATTTACAATAAATATTCATAGCTCTATTTCTTGAGCACTGTTGTAAATTAATGTTTATAACGTTGTTAATATTTCCTTTGTCCCTAATTCATTTGGGGATATATATAAAAAAAATTTTTGTGCGAGGTAAAGGAGGTATATATATATATATATATATATATATATATAAATTTTTGTGCGAGGTAAAGGAGGATATATATATATATATATATATATATATATATATATATATATATATATATATATATATATATATATATATATATAAATTTTTGTGCGAGGTAAAGCGGGTAGAGAAAATGAGAAACCAGAACGGGAGAATCGTAAAAGAGACATTAAGGGAATAAAGTTAAATAAAGATCACCGAAGTTAAGCAACATCGAGCCTGGTCAGTACTTAGATGGGTGACCGCTTGGGAATACCAGGTGCTGTAAGCGTTCAATGACGGATGTGCGTTGTGGTGCAGTGGATATCGGCTCGGAAAGAGAAATCGGTGAGCCGAGTTCGAATTCCAGTTGAATACCCTGCATTCACTTAAGCACTGGTACACTTGGGAAAGGTATTAATCCGTTCAGTTATGGGTTAAAAAACAAGATAGGACTTGTTATATTTACCAATTATAAATTATAATTTATAATAAATATTCATAGCTCTATTTCTTGAGCACTGTTGTAAATTAATGTTTATAACGGTGTTAATATTTTCTTTGTTCATTATTCATTTGGGTATATATATATATATATATATATATATATATATATATATATTAGTTATCCATATACAAGCCCGTTTCGCTGTATGATAGCTCATCAGTGTGGCTAGACATATCCACTTGCTTCTATATCAGTACTTAGATATGATGGCCGCCGCTTGGGAATACCAGGTGTTGGAATCGTTTATGGACGGATGTGCGTTGTGGTGCGGTGGATGTCGGCTTGGAAAGAGAAATCGGTGAGCCGAGTCCCAATTCCAGTCGAACATTCTGCATTCACTTACGCACTGGTACCCTTGGGAAAGGTATTAATGCGGCATTTCCCTCCAGTTATGGGTTAAATAACTGAGGTCTGCTGTTCATGCAATCTGTGGCGAACTTCTGCACCGATTGTGTGTTATCAGCAGTTTTAAAAAGTGTGGATGGTGCTACACAAGCCTTCACCACTCTAAACAATTCTTTGTGTAGCAGTCTGAGTTAGACGCTCATACGTCGAAATCGACGGGAGAGTCAATAATAATAATAATAATAATAATAATATATATATATATATATATATATATATGGGCAGCAATCCCTTTTATGCATGTTTTATTGAAAATGACGGAAAATATGCTGTAGTTACGTTTGTTATATAATTTTTCATGTGATATTGTATTTTTCTTCATTCAGGGAAATATTCAAGAAGCTGGGGAAGGTTTTGGTACAAATTCATCCCACTGTGTGTGTCCAAATGGAATAGTCATTTACAACTTGCTTATGTAAACTGTCATAGATAGAGGTAGATTTTCCCCCTCCGAAACGAGTATGGCCATCGCATGACATTAATTAAAACATTTCAACAGGGATGTACTCGAATATGGCCACAAGTCCTCTATGCGCACGTCGCGTTTGCATAAGCGGCGACATTCAGCAATTGCTTGAGAAACATTTCCTGGATATCAGTATTTGTATCAATTACATGAATCTGTATTGAGTTGCGTTCCCTTGTAGGCAGCGACCAGCGGCTATGCATTAGCAAGTTTAATGTTGCAATCTGAACTTATTTATAAATGGAACTTTGTGTGTGTGTGTGTGTGTGTGTGTGTGTGTGTGTGTGTGTGTGTGTGCGTGTCTGTGTCTCTGTGTGTGTGTGTGTGTATGTGTGTGTGTGTGTGTATCCGTTACCTATAGGCTCCGAAACGGCTAAACCGAATTTCTTGAAAATTTACACAGTTGTACTATAAGCGTCTGCGAGTGTTCTTAGCTAGGTTTTGTGTCAAGGTACCCCCGATAAATATCGAAAATCTAAAAAATCGGGTTATAGAAGGAGTGGTCTGATTTTAATCAAATTTGATACACTCATAGACAAAGACATAAGAAACGATATTCAGAAGTTTCAAGGTTACAGTTCTTACAATAGTGCAGAAAATCAATGATATATATAAAAGGCAAGATATTTATGTGTGTGTCTGTTTATCTGCCTGTATGTCTGTATTTTTTTCAGCCCTTTTATTTTAGTTTTTGCTTTGGGTTTGCCTCTAAGTCGGTATAATTGTAGTTCTTAGTCTAAGCCATGATACCATTTACTCAGAGGACTTATTTAGCCTTCAAAATTCAGTTTATGACGAATAAAACTTATTTGATATCGATACCAGGAAATCAAAATTTGACTTACATCCATTCATCTTTCTTTCAGTCTACGGTTTCGCTTTAACTGGAAACAACTATTGCTTTTTTAGTCTTTCGTGCCAACGTCCAAAAAGTCTGAGCTCCAGGACCATGGATTAGTTTTAAAGCTTTCATTACACCCGAGCAACGCCGCGCTATACTGCTAGCATTGAGTAAGGCCTGGACATGACTTTCAATAGATAGACAGACAGACATACATGGATTGAATTCTTTGTCTGGTTATAATAGTCTGGGCACCTCGCGGTAGTGTAATGGTCAGAAACCCTGTCTCACTAGAATCATTAAAAGTGAGTTCGATCCTCACTAGGTGTTCCTTACTTTTGGCCTTGTACCACATCTAAGTTACGCTTAGAAAATCACCTTACACGTGTGTGTCCCCGTTAGAATGTGCGCTGTGATGCAGTGGATATCGCCTCGGAACGAGTGATTGGGTTGCCTAGTATTAATTCTTTGCATTCACCTACGCACAATTTATCTTGGGAAAAGTATTAATCCGTCTCTTCCCTTCAGTTATGGGTTAAATAACAGGACAGACTGAGTTCTATAGCCTTGGCTGACAACCAGTCTACCGCAGAAAGTAATGGCAACCTACTGCGGGATAATCTTCTGTCCAGTCAGTCATGTCTTTTTCGAGACATGATCACCCAACACATGTATCACGTATGGTGCTTAACTGACAGACCGAATATAATAGTTGAAAACATGATTAAGGCTTCTACTGGGCATAAAGTCGGGGGGGGTCAGTTTTATATTGTAATGAAATAATAAACTGATTCCCAACTAATTACTACTTAATAATATAATATATCTTCCCCCTTTAGTATCCACTAAATAAGCATTGGTTCAAAACAGCAATTAAAATAAAGCACATAGATTAAAATAAAAAGAGAAATGCAAAATAATGTTTCATTTTCTGGTGACAGACAAATTTTCTGTCTGCTTGCTTTGAAATGTGGTGCTTTGCCTTGTAGAACATTTTCGATTTCCAGTTGAATTCTTTGCATTCACTTACGCACAAATACCATTGGGAAAGGTATTGATCCGTCTCTTTCCTCCAGCTATGGGTTAAATAATAGGACAGATTGGGTTTTATAGCCTTGGTCGGCAACCAGTCTACTGCAGAAAGAAATGGCAACCTACTGTGGCATAATATTCTACCCAGTCAGTCATGTCTCTTTCGAGACATGATCGCCCAATGCGTGTATCATGTATGGCACTTAACAGACTATAATTCTGTGACCTTCATGGAATTTCACACAAAAATAGGCTTTCTTTGCTGTGTTTTGAGAGAGAGAGAAAAACATGAAGCGAAAAACAGAGAAAAAAGAGACAGAGACAGACAGAGCTAGAGAGACAGTGAGAGAGTGATAAAAGATAGAGAGAGAGAAAAAAGACAGCGAGAGAGGGAAAAGACACAGACTGTATTTAGTGCCTGATAATGGTGCATTGAACAAAAGTCAGAGAGAGAGAGAGAGAAAAAAAAAAGACGAAGAGAGAGAAAAGAAAGACAGCGAGTGAGAAAAAAACGACAGAGAAAGAAAAAAGACACAGAGAAAGAAAAAAGACACAAAGTTGAGAGAAAAGAGAGAGAGAGCGAGAGAGAGAGAGAAAGAAAGACATTGACACAGAGAGAGAGAGAGAGAGAGAGAGAGAGAGAGAGAGAAAAATAACAGTAATACAAACCGGAGCGGAATTCAATGTAGGAGAGATGAGTTCAAGTTCAAGTCAGACTCATTATATTCACTTACTCACAAATAACCTTTTCCGGCTATGAATTAATTCTTCTTCCATGTGCCCTGTCCTTTCAGGACGTAGGTGATCATGGCTTTCCACGTTTCCCTATCCTTAGTCGCTGTCAGCACGCTTTCTCCTGTTACACCACGCAACACCCGTTCCGTCATCCACCTGATCATGTCCTTCAAATATGTTATCCGCTGCTTTCTCCTGTCTCTTTTCCCTCTATCTGGCCTGTTTAGTATCAGGTTCTCTAAGCCCTCTTTCCTCATTGCATGTCCCATGAGCTTTAGTTATCTCTTCCTGATGCTCACTGCTAATTTCCTTTTCGTTTCCATCCTTTCCAACACCTCGTCATTGCTCACCTGCTCGATCTATGATATCCGCAGCATCCTTCTGTAAAACCACATTTCAGTTGAATTCGAGTTTTTCTTTCATCTTCGAAGATATTGTCCAGCATTCACTGCCATATTGAATAACTGACATCACATACCAATCCAGTACTCTTTTCTTTGTTTCTAGCGAAATTGTCCTGTTTCTTAATACTTTACTCAACTTCTGGAATGCTTCTTTCGCCATGCTAAATCGCCTTCAGATCTCTGTGTCACGCTTTCTTTCTTCTGTTAGAACACTCCCCAGGTATTTACATTTTTGTACCTGTTTGATTTTAGTATCCCCCACCTGTATTTGGCATTTTGGGCTGCTCTTTTTGCTGATGACCATGCATTCGGTTTTCTTGCAGTTTATTTGTAGTTCGTTCTTTTCACTCTTTTCAACTACCTTTTGTTGGAGGTCTTGTTGCCTTTCCGAGTCTGCTATCAGCACTGTATCATCTGCGTAACTTATGTTTAAATTGTGGCCTCCAATGACGAATCCTGGCATAACTTCTAGGGTCTTTAGAATAGTCTCGCTGTAAAAGTTGAATAGATTCGGTGAAAAGGTACATCCTTGTCTTACGCCCCTTTCTATCTTTGTATATCTGCTGACTTCGTTACCTGTCCGTATGCAGGCGGTTTGCTGTCAGTAGAGAACCACATTTCGGTTGCTTTAAGTCTCTTCTTCCTCTTTGAGGAGATTTCTAGCATTCTCTGTCATACCGAAAGACAAACATCAATGTACATAGCAATCTACTACTCTCAGTTTATCTATCACTTTTACGGTTGAATTGACGAAATTCCGACAACATCATTTTCTTTTAAATTAATCCTCTTTGAATGTGTAACCGTTTTCCAACATTTTTTATTCTTGTAAAGATTTATCTGATTTTCTAAACTTTTGCTTACCACATTTAATTCTTGTTTATTCAGTATATGTCTCTGAGGTAATATTTACATTATTTATAGTTGAATTTCTTGCATTTACTTACGCACAAATACCCTTGGGAATCCAGTTATGGGTTAAATAACCGGACAGATTGAGTTCTATAGCCTTGGCTGGCAACCAGTCTCCCGCAGGAAATAATGGTAACCTAATGCGTGATAATCTTCTGGCCAGTCAGTCATGTCTCTTTCAAGACAATATCACCGAAGCATGTATCATGTATGGCATTTAACTGATTGACTGAATATAATAGTTTGAAACATGATTCAGGCTTCTACTGGTCATAAAGTGGGGGATCGGTTTAATATTGTTATGAAGTCATAAACCGATCCCCCACTAACTATTACTTAATAATATAATACATCTCTTCCCCATCTAGTTATGAGTTAAATAACCGGACAGATTGAGTTCTATTGCCTTGGCTGGCAACCAGTCTACCGCAGGAAGTACTGGCAACCTCCTGCGGGATACTCTTCTGGCCAGTCAGCCATGTCTCTTTGGAGACATGATCGCACAAGCATGTATCACGTATGGCACTTAACTGACTGACTGATATTGTTCGAACTGTTATCCACATCTTTATTGCTATGTTTACGACGTTTCGGTTGTTGTACTTTTCGGCCTTCTTCAGTTGCTAGAAAATTTTAACCGAACCCTTTATTTGTCTATACTTTTGAAGTGAGGTAGTATTTGCATTATCTACATTGTTCATTATGTCACAAGATAAAGAGACAACGGAGCGTACAACGGTCGAAACGTCGTAAACGTAGCAATAAAGATAAGGACAACAGTCCGAACATTGCAAATAATGTGAAACCTACCTCATTTCTGTAGTATAGACAAATAATGAAAACCGTTTAAATTCATGATTCAGCGTCTGCATCTTAAAGGTTCTTTTCTACACTGATATATCTTTGTAGAGTATGTTATTTTTATCTTGGGACATTATGAATTTTACCTGATTTTCCAAATTTCACGTTTTAGGACAGCCTACTGAAACACTACGAAAAATTATAATTAAAAATTGTGTTTTAATTTCCTATTTTACAAAGACTAATATTTACAAAGACTAATATTTACAAAGACTAATCAACGCCTAGCACCTGAGGAAAGCCGGTGCGTACAACAGCCGAAACGTCGTAAACATGGCAATGAAGATGAGAATAACAGTCAGAACTGTATAAATAATGTAATTTTCTTTTAATAATTTAAATAAAAGACGCGGGCAAAGAAAATATTTAAGTCAAATTTATTTAATATTCTGTCGGTGTTTTTGCCTTTGAGCAACTGATTCTCTTCCTCAATTTTTATCCTCAAAGGAGAACAAAAATGCTGATGCCGTTTATTTTAAATATGGCTTATCTTTATTTTCAGATAAAACTAATTTTATTTCGAAAAGTCATCATTTTCTCATCTTTCTGCTCGTTTGTGAGGTAATTTGTAATTACATCAGGTCTACGAGAGTGGCTTCACAACAGGTCTTTTATATTAACTTACTCATTTATTTTGGGGTTAGTATTTTAAACTTTTAATCTAATTTCGGGCTTCTAGCGTTAAAAGGAAAATAAAACGTACATAATTCCGCATCGCTACTAAAGAGAAGGGCGACACCTGGGAAAAAGATTGGTCCCCACCTCATACTTTTTATGGCTGTAAAAGTGATCTAAACTTATTTATAAATGGAACTTTGTCTGAGTATATGTGTGTGTGTGTTTGTGTCCGTTATCTATAGACTCCGAAACGGCTGAACCAATTTTCTTGAAAATTTACAGTTGTACTATCAGCGTGTGCGAATGTTCTTAGATAGGTTTTGTGTCGAGGTACCCCCGATAATTATCGATAATCGAAAAAATCGGTTATAGAAGGAGTGGTCCGATTTTAATCAAATTTGATACACTCACAGACAAAGACACAAGAAACGATATTCAGAAGTTTCAAGGTTGCAGTTCTTACAACAGTGCAGAAAGTCGATAATATATATATATATATATAAGGCAAGATGTTTGCGTGTGTGTCTGTTTATCTGCCTGTATGTCTGTAATCTTTTCAGCTCTTTTATTTTAGTTTTGGCTTCGGGTTTGGCTCTAAGTAGATATAATTGCAGTTCTTAGTCTCAGCCATGATACCATTTACTCAGATGACTTATTTAGCCTTCAAAATTCAGTTTACGACGAAAAAAACTTATTTGATATCGATACTAGGAAATCAACATTTTACTTACATTCATTCATTTTTCTTTCAGTCTACGGTTTCGCTTAAATGGAAACAACTATTGCTTTTTAGTCTTTCGTGCCAAAGTCCAAAGAGTCTGAGCTCCAGGACCATGGATCAATTTTAAAGCTTTCATTACACCCGAGCAACGCCGGGCTATATAGCTAGTGATTATATAAAACGCAAAATATGCAATGCCATATGGAATCTGCCATTTTTCTATGATAATGGCTTCGACTTGAGTATACATCTACTTCTGCCATAGTGAGATAGAGAGAGTACCGTAAGAGGTCCGTAAGTTACCGAGAGATATCAAAGTTACACAGAGAATACCGCGTCAGTAGTCATAGTAGCTCTGAGCTCCACTCAGACAGAATAGTATTACACGGACATACTAATTTCAGCAGGGCTTCACTTCAAGACTTGTATATATGTATTCCTTACTAATCGTATACCTGTATTACTAAAATGCGTTCCAGTTTGTATCTTTACGTTTAATATAACTTATTTTTTATTTTTATATCTCAAATATCTGTTTTGTTGTTCATTATTTTGTGAGGTTCTTAATCCGGAATCTACAAGAATAATGAAAAACCTTATATCAAAATGGAGTATATTTACTTTTCGTCAAAATAACGTCTTTACTTATCAATAAACACGTTAATGTTTAGATGTGGTACTTTGCCGAACACATGGGACACCCAGCGAGGACCGAACACATAACTCATTCGTAATTGTTCAAGCGATAGAAGCTCACTGACCATTATACTACGTCATGGTGCTCAAAAGTAGTTACTATTTATTTTTACTCATTTTTCAAAACTTTGTGTTTCTTTATTTAATTCTCGTTGTAATTTTTAGTTTAATTTTGAAGAAATTGTCTACAGCGACGTTTAGCCACGGGTTAAAACATATTTTTGATGATACTTTACAATATGAAAACCTCTACAATTCTGATAGCACCTAATCTGGTAATGAAAACGCCATTATGGTAAAGTTCATTCTTCTGAAGTTTTCGCGCCATTGGTTCTCGCAAGTCAAAAAGGCTCTTTCCTTACAGGCCTTATCCTGCAGAAGCATTTCTTGAATATAGGAACTTCCACTCATTTTCGATGCCTAAATTTTAATTGAATTTTTAAATATAAAAACGTCGTCTTGAAACTTTCATTTTAACTTTAATTGAAAGCCAAGAGATTGAATTTACTAATTTCAGCAAGAAAAATACTCTGGTGTATTTCAAACCGAAACTATATTGATTGGAATCTAAACATTTTCGGATTTTAAAAAAGTTTCAATTTTTCGACTATTTTTAGGTCAATTGATGCATCTTGCAAACAGACGCCAATTCTCGGTTTTAAAAATTTTGAAAAAATAAAATATACCTCGCTGGCACGTTATTATATTCAAATTAGCAAATGTAAACTTACCTTAATCTGATTTGAAACAAGTATTATTTGCTTACTGTCCGAAATCTACTATAAACGAGTTTCTTAATTACGGTAGCCTTATCAGGAGCTACCATCGTGTTATCAGAGGTGATAATTGACATGACAGACGGAAGCAGTCAAAAAATGCTCAGTATGGAAGACGAATTTGACATAATATTTGTAGCTTAATCGTACGTTTTTATATTCTTTTAGGTACCTCCACAATTTGTGTATTTCACAATTACCTTTTTTTTTAACAAAATTAGAAATCTAGGAATTAAAAATATAAAACTAGCTTTACATTTTGAAGGGATGATTTGCAAAGCCCGTTAAATGTTGGAAAGTAGGGTACAAGAACCAAGGAAACGAGATGAAAGAATTATACCCTGCCGAAAATGATTATATACTATTTTTCTGTAAGGAATGCAAGCTTTAAAACACGTCTCATTTTAATGATATATATCACGCACAGCCATCCGTAAAAAGAAAATACGAGTCATCAGTACGCACACAAAATGATTTAATTATGTCTTGAGCTTTTCGAGTTTCGATTAGTTAATATATTCTTCACGTCATCACACAAAGTAAGAATTAAAACTAAACCAACTAAACAAAAATCACCGTATTATTTTATAAAAACAATTATTTCAGAAATGCTTTCAGTCACTCATGAATAAGTCCTAAAATTTTCATCAGAATCTGACTATTATCTGATTTCCAAATTAATATGTTTTTTACCGGCAAAAAGTGACTTGCGTAATATTCGTTTGCTGTAGTAAACCTTTGTAAAACTTGCTTCACTCACGGACGAAAGAAAAACAAGGTTTTATGCCAAACTTATGAATGTGTTAGAATAAAACATTTTTTTAAATAATTAAAAATTCTTTGATCTATTCTCTTAATAATAACATGACTATTTTGCCGATAAAACTTTGTTTTCCTTTAGTGTGGGGCCTTTTTTTCATAATTTGCTACCGCCGAACAAAGCTTGATGTTAAAAGGACTCAAACGTAATAAAAACAAAGTTTTATCATCAAAATGTTCATACTATTAAGAGGAAAGATTAAATTTTGTTGTCATCATTTTTGTTGTCATATATTTATATATATATATATATATATATATATATATATATATATATATATATATATAATATAAATATATAATATAATAATTTATAATATATATATATATATATATATATATATATATATATAATATAAATATATAATATAATAATTTATAATATATATATATATATTATCCTTTCCTCCCCCTTATGGAGAGAGCCACTTAATTTCATCTAAAAGTTTGACAGGTACAACTAACATTAGCTATCCTTATTTTGTGCATTTATTCTCATATTTCAGTTTGTTTTTCTCGGTTCAACACCCTCCACATTGCGTATAATTTACAGAATTTTTATATACAGAATTTTATGGTCAACAAATCTCATGTAGTAGGTATTTTTAGGCTCACTGAGAGTATGTGGTATCATGGTACATAATGGATTGATTGATGATGCCTGGGTTCTTGTGATGAATATTCTAATTGTAACGCATGACTGGGTCGTGAATCTGATTAGGTATCAGATAGTTAGTTATAACCAACTCATTTTCAGCATTGTGCCGCATCTGTATGTCTCATGCAATATATCTCCGTTCCGCCGCTCCCCTACTTCTCTCCTTTCTTTTCCTTATGAATTATTTGAGCTGTCGTTGATGGGGTGACTCGGAGGTGACTCGATTTGTTTCAAATTGCACAGATATTGTTTTCTGTGGTGCTTTTAATGAAATTGTTTTCCACTCACGGGAGATATTTTTCAACACATTTAGCTACACAAGTCTTACTAATTAACCCATAGCTGGAGAATTTATAATTATTATTAAAAATACAATAATTGTGACACAAGACCAAAGAGGAATGGCCAACACTTTATATCCTAGACTTAGCTAATGAGATTCACGACTCAATCACTCATTACAATTTGTTCCTTTACCCTAGGAACGCATCCATCACATTCTAATCATATGTTTGCCACAATACCACATATTCACAGGTCAACTAAAAGGGGGAAAAAACCATGACATCAAATTTTTTTATATATAACTAGCAGTATAGCCCGGCGTTGCTCTGGTGTAATGAAAGCTTTAAAACTAATCCATGGTCTTGGAGCTCAGACTCTTTGGACGTTGGCACAAAAGACTAAAAATCAATAGTTGTTTTCAGTTAAAGCAAAACCGTAGACTGTGAATGGATGTAAGTCAAATTTTGATTTCCTGGTATCGATATCAAATAAGTTTTTTCGTCGTAAACTGAATTTTGAAGGCTAAATAAGTCCTCTGAGTAAATGGTATCATGGCTGAGACTAAGAACTACAATTATACCTACCTAGAGCCAAACCCGATGCAAAAACTAAAATAGAAGGGCTGAAAAAATACAGATATACAGGTAGACAAACAGACACACACACACACAAACATCTTGCCTTTTATATATATATATATTAGCGATTGGAACTTCTGAATATCGTTTCTTATGTCTTTTTCTATGAGTGTATCAAATTTGATTAAAATCGGATCACTTCTTCTCTAACCCGATTTTTTCGATTATCGATTTTCGATATTTATCGGGGGTACCTCGACACAAAACCTAGCTAAGAACACTCGCACAGGCTTATAGTACAACTGTGTAAATTTTCAAGTAAATCGGGTCAGCCGTTTCGGAATTTATAGGTAACGGACACACACACACACACACACACACACACACATACACACACTTACAATATATATATATATAATATATATATATATAAATAAGTTTAGATTCTCTTTTTTTTTCTTAGAAAAATATGTCTAAACATATGATAGTTTGAGAGAGAGAGGAGGTTTCACATATTTCCAAAGAGTACTTGGGTGTAACTGAAGGGACCGAAGTTGTGTGGTATTAGAAATCGACTCTCCGGTTATCAATTCTGACATCCTAGCTTACAGCGTATGCTATTCTCAAGTGGTAAACCGGCTCTATGTGATCGGACGGGAACTGGTGTCTTGAGGTCATGATGCGGCAAACATTACTTCCTTCACCAAGTAAGCTTTCAGTTCAGCCATTTTGGAGACTACTTGCCTTTAATTTCTCATCCTTAAGCAAAATAGGATCGTCACGGAATCAGTGTAAAATGTCTAATGCGAACGAAGAATTTGCAGATATCAAGACGTCAATCTCAAAATATTTTCTTTGCTGCGATGACAATAAGGAATAGAAGATTTTGAAGAACATTCTGACAGTCTTATACATATGAGAATAATAATAATATTTAAATATCTAGGCAGTGTTCTAACAGGAGATGTAAAGTGCGACACAGAGATCCGAAGGCGAATTGGCATGGCAAAGGACACGTTCCAGAAGCTGAGTAAAGTACTAACACACAGGAAAATTTCACTAGAAACAAAGAAAAAAGTGCTGGATTGCTATGTGATGTCAGTTCTTCAATACGGCAGTTAATGCTGGACAATATAATCGAAAATGAGGACAAAACTTAAAGCAGCGGAAATTTGGTTCTACAGAAGGATGCTGCGGATATCGTGGACTGAGCATGCAAGCAAAGATGAGGTGTTGGAAAGAATGGCAACAAAAAGGAAATTAATACTGAGCACCAGGAAGAGACAACAGAAGTTCTTGGGACATGCAATAAGGAAGGAGAGCCTGGAGAACCTGATACTGACAGGCCATATAGAAGGAAAAAGAGACAGAGGAAGACAGCGGATAACATATTTGCAGAGCCTGATCAGGTGGATGACGGAACGGGGGTTGTGAGGTGTAACAGGAGCAAACATACTAAGAGCCACAAGGGATATCGAGACGTGGAGGACCATGATCGCCTACGTTCTGAAAGGACAGGGCACAAAGAAAAAGAAGAACTGATTGTTTCCTCTACATTTCCTGCCGATCACTTAAATCGCATCTGAAAGATCGGACTAGATAACAAAGGAGACGATTTAGATAATGTCAGACCGATATTCCAAGAAAATGGACATTTAATAAGTTTAGTCTCTTAAGATGACCAGCTGGAGATATAGGGTGATTTCACAGCAAAAGATCGATATGTGTCTTTCTAAAGAATCGATTTTCTTGCAAACTAAATGTTTTAAACCGCTCGAATATTTGTTACAGAATTGACGAATGACCTAAGAAAGTAAAATATCTTGGTAAAACAAATTATATCCTTATCTCATTGGTTTGCAACGAAGGTGATACTGGAGTGATGTCATATCGGGTGTATTAGGTTTAACACGAGTGTAGCATTATTGTATAACAGCGGTTAGCAACCCCCGACCCGCGGGCCCCATCCGGCCCTCGAGTGAATCTTGTCCGGCCCCCTACCTTACTCAGGGCACAATATAAATAGAGGTAAACCAAACCAAAGTGACAATTGATAGTCTAAATATATTGAGTCGAAATTTTTAAAAAAATTCTTTTTGACTAGAGAATGTGTTTTATTTTTACTTTTTATTTTTAGGGATCGACAAAATTAGCGTACGGCCTCACTTTCACTTTTACTGTGAAATTGCTTTCGTTAGCGGACACTTTTAAATGAATATAAAATAGTGTTTTCAACCGATTTTAATAGAATATTTTTTTTAATACTGATTTATGAAACATTTCTTTAGATGTAATATTTTTTAACAAAATTCCCGTCAGATACCAAATTATATTGAATCCTTGCTTTCTTCAAACAGAAATTTTATTCACGTATTTAATAACATGGTTCGTCTCCATGACACTGGAGCTATAGCTGTTTGGTCCTTCTCCGTGACTCTACATAGCTTTTTGGCCCTCACTCTCCAAAAAGTTGCCGACCCCTGTTGTATAATCTATTGCAATTCGACAGGGAAGATGAAGCTGGAACCAAAATTTTGACGATATTCTTCTCATTGATACATAACGAGATTCTTGCTGATAAAATGACGACTCTGCACGTATATATAAATAAATAAATAATATAAAGCAAAATTTCCAAGAACAGGATACATAGAGACAGAAATATATTTATAGCAAAATTGGTTTCATAAAACAGCTTAGCCAAAGTCAGATAATATGAACCTCGAAATTGTTATTATAAACAATATGCCTGAAACATGACGTGTGCAAAACGAGATTTAACTGATATATAGACCGGAAAACAGTGGTCAGTCAGCAGATGAAATTAGAAAACAGACGGAGAGAGAGATAAGGAACAGATTGGACGGACGTAGCCCGATGGCTACTACTTCGGTGCGTGTGTGCTGCCCGCCGACCACGTCCTACTCCACAGCCAACGTTACCGAGAAGCAAATAAAATATTGTATATTTATTTATATACACGAAAAGAAAGTTTTATTATATATATACTCGTCATCAACATACTGTTTCGATGGATCACAACTCAGTACTGTGACTTGATATCCATTTGCTTCCGGCAAGGATCGAAACTCGACCGATTTTGTGTCAGTCGGAGTCGCTAACCCCAAAGCCATAAGCACATGGAATTACAGGAGGGAAATTTTAGCGTCTTATATATAAGCGGCGTATACATGCGCCAGTCACCAATATATATATATATATATATATATATATATATATATACTGTGAAAAGTATTAGGACAAGGACTATTTTACCTTTTATAAGGTATATTGACAGAAAATAAACAATTTAATTAAAGTAATTTTATTTGATATACTCAACAAATGCTTTAACAAGAAAAAATACTTGTTACAAAATAAATTTAATATTTAGTATAATATCCTTTTGCTTTGAAATAATAAAATAATGGCGACAATTTACCAATCGCACCTAGAGTATATATATATATATATATACAGTACTCTGCAAAAGTATTAGGACAAGAACTATTTTATCTTTAATGAGGCATAATGACAGAAAATAAATAAGTTAGTTAAAGTAATTTTATTTGATTTACTCAACAAATGAATTAACAAGAAAAAATACTTGTTACAAAATAAATTTAATATTTAATATAATAGCCTTTTGCTTTGATCACAGCCTTCATTCTTTCAGGCATTGACATCACAAACTTCTTCAATGTATTTAATGGTATCTCCTGCCAAGCAGTTTGTATTTGTTCCCAAAGTGTGTCTTGCTAAGTAACTTTAGATTTATAAATATTTTTATCCAAAATGTGCCATAGATGTTCAATAGGATTGAGATCAGGGATTTGTGGCGGGGAGGGGGCAATTCCAATTCCTTCCTCTTCCATTTTAGTTAAATAATTCTTATAAAGGTTTGGCTTTTCACCCTGTATTTGAATTTCAGTGAGGTTTTAATGAAAATCACCCCTGTCCTAATACTTTTGTACACTGCCGGTACTGTGCAAAAGTGTTAGGACAGGAGTGATTTCAAACATTATTCTGATGCCTCATAAAAGATAAAATAGTTCTTGTTATAATACTTTTGCACAGTACGGTATATATATATATAAAGGAAACTCAACACGTCATTTCAATTGGTTATAAATTATAATTCATTTCAATGAGCTTAATTATCTCATTTCATCAGACCACACAATATTCCTTCCATTTAGTACAAAAAAAAGTTTGCCGGAATGAGGATTTTCTTTAAATGAAGAGAAAGATAAAAAAATAAAAATAAGAAGGAAATTAGAAGAAGGAAAAAAGAAAAACGAAAAGAGAATCAGGACTCAGGCATTGCCGTCAGATCAGCTGGGGGTATTCAGACCAGTCGTAACGAGGTTGACCACTAAGGAAACTTCTAATTCCATGGATACATGTGTAAGTGTAACCCATAAATTAACCCACCCATGTACACTAGCTTATATACATATACACATATGCGTACATTCCCACATATACTTACAAATGTGACTTTGTTTATGCTGATATATTCTTACCGACCTACACTTTTTCATGTCTACATACGGATCTTACGTCCGTATGCGCACATATGTATATATATATATATATATATATATATATATATATATATATATAATTATGCTTGTAATTCTCATACTCCCAAATTACGGCTATATTTTCATACTTCAATACATCCTCACATCCATACGTATATATGCTCTTAAATGTGTTCTTCAAACCTACATTTATCTCTTGATATCCACATATAATTATTATGCTCACACACTCGCAATTCTATGAGGACCGGATTCACGCATACATGCATACACATCCGTATATATATATATATATATATATATATATATATATATATATATATATATATTAATTCAGATACTTCAATCCAAGGGAAAAAAGCAGGAAGGTAAATTCCAAAAAACCCGATCCTAATTAATATTAAAAATTTATTTTAATATTAAAAAATGATACAGGAAGAGAGCTCCATGTAATAAAATATTACAGAGCAAATATATATTAAAAAAGGATTAATTCAAAGATGTTGAATGGCCATTTCGATATGAAGATCCCCACGGGGGACGACGAAAGGTTTTTTCTGTTGCTGAGGTGATGTGTCGTCCCCCGTGGGGATCTTCATATCGAAATGGCCATTCAACATCTTTGAATTAATCTTTTTTAATATATATATATATATATATATATATATATATATATAAGTATACGAGCAATTTTTATATACTCCCATGCATAAACACAATGTACACCTGTATACTTCACTCCCAAATGAGGTGGTATATTTTCTTTTCATACTTCTTAACAAACATTACATATATATATATATATCCATATATACCGGCATACCTCATTCGGATTTTGATACTAACCTGTACACATATGGGTAGAACGATTAGTACATGAAGGTATAAACAGTTCAAGAATTTACAACTGGCTGCATCCAAGATTAACACAGCCCACATATAATCAAGTGTTTTCACATGATGGAAAACGTATACATAATTAGGTCTACTCTTATACATGAAATACACTTATACTTAGGTGCCCCCTATAGACACAATAATACATACAAAATTCTCTTCATTTTTATAGATATAGATATTTTAACTGTTTAAAAAAAATTAGACTTCTAAATCCACAAAATATTATTGCATTTTCTAATACTATTTCGTGTTTCCTTCGAAACTTGTAATGTAAAATGTTAACATCTTGATTATATCGGTGTTTTTTCTTCTAATTCCATATGCAGATAATAACAGCATCCCAAATTACCAGTTCTATAAAAGCAATTAATCTTTAGGAACCAGTTCTACTCATTTTTTTCAATCTGAGAATGAAAACAAATCACTTTATTGCATTTATTAATTAAGATATTTACAGACTGAAAAAATGTTCTTAACATATTTCCGTTCCAAAAAACAAGTTCTAGTTACTTTCTTTTCAGTCATAGAATGGAAACACGTGACTTTATTGCATTTATTTATTAAAATATTTACAGATTGAAAAAATATTCTTAACATATTTCTGTCCCAAAAGAACAAGATCTACTGATTTTCTTTTCAATCCGAGAAAGGAAACAAATTGATTTATTACATTTATTTATTAAGATATCTAAAGATTCAAATAATGTACTTAACATATTTCTGTTCAAAACGAACCAGTTCTATTTATTTTATTTTCAATCAGAGAATAAAAATAATCACTTTATTGCATTTATTAATTAAGATATTTACAGACTGAAATAATGTTCTTTACATATTTCTGTTCAAAAGGAACCAGTTCTACTTATTTTCTTTTCAATCAGAGAATGAAAAAAATCACTTTATTGCATTTATTAATTAAGATATCTAAAGATTCAAATAATGTACTTCACATATTTCTGTTCAAAAGGAACCAGCTCTATTTATTTTATTTTCCATCAGAGAATAGAAAAAAACATTATTGCATTTATTACTTAAGATATTTACAGATTCAAATAATGTACTTCACATATTTCTGTTCAAAAGGAACCAGTTCTATTTATTTTATTTTCCATCAGAGAATAGAAAAAAAACATTATTGCATTTATTACTTAAGATATTTACAGATTCAAATAATGTACTTAACATATTTCTGTTTAAAAGGAACCAGTTCTACTTATTCTTTTTTCAGTCTTAGAATGGAAACAAATCACTTTATTGCATTTATTTAAGATATTTACAAACTGAAATAATGCCCTTACCATATTATTGTTCCAAAGTATGATCTTTTTATTTTCATTCTAATGTCATCAGTTCGAAAAGAGAAATCAAAGTGCCGAGTTCGAATTCCAGTTGATATTTCTTGTATTCACTTACGCATATACACCCCTGGAGAAAGGTATTAATCCGTATATTCTCCCTGCAGTTGTGGGTTAAATATTAGGATTGATTGGGTTGTATATCTTTGGTTGGCAACCAGTCTACCACAGAAAGTAACGGCAACGTACAGCGGGAAAATCTTTCGAGACTTTAACGCTTAAGCTTGTATCACGTATGGCATTTAATTGACTGCCATCAGTTGTGTTAGGATTAGTGAATCTCTGCAATTCCAGGGATTCAATGAAAGAACTATCAAATACGTCACTAAAAGATTTAGCACATTTTTAACTTCAAGACGATTTTCTTACCAACTGACTTTTTTAATCCTTTCACCCCAAGCAAGGCAGTTTTACTGCCACTGTTGTCCAGGCGATTACATAGAGGAAAGTGATGAGAAAGAGTGACAGGTTACAGGGGGATGTCAGGAGGAGAGTAATAGACGGATGAGAATACCAATGTAATGGGGTTGTAAGGATGGAGAAATGATGCGAGTTAGTGAGATAGGAAATATCTATTGACCTTACATTTAAATTCTTGGAGATTGTAGCTGTCGGGGAAGCAAGTATACGGAAGGAAATGCCACAGGTGGGAAGTGCGAGAAAAGAAGCTGTTAGAGTAGAAATTGTTTTTAAATTTTATCGGTTTCACTGTAAAAGGGTGGGACCTAGTTGCTAGTCTAGTAACTCTTGTAAATTCATACATAGGGGCAACAGTGAGCTAAATTCATTAGAACAGAAGCCGTGAAAGTATTTATAGAAGAGGCACAGGGAAGCCACGTCACGACGATGAGACAGCGACTGCAGCCAAGCTGCCAAGTCGGTATCGATCACATTATAGCTGCCAAGTCGGTATCGATCTTCTGTTTATTGTAGTGATAGTGGGCGTGTGCGTTGTGGTGCAGTGGATATCGGCTCGGAACGAGAAATCGGGGAGCAGAGTTCGAATTCCAGTTGAATTCATTGCATTCACTTACGCGCAAATACCCTTGGGAAAGGTATTAATCTGTCTCTTCCTTCCAGTTATGTGTTAAATAACAGGACAGATTGGGTTCTATAGCCTTGGCTGGCAACCAATCTACCACAGAAAGCAATGGCAACCTACTGCGGGATAATCTTCTGCCCAGTCAGTCATGTCTCGAAAGAGACATGATCGCCCAAGCGTGTTTCACGTATTGCACATAACTGACTGAATGGGCGTGTATCTGTCAGATTTTCACTAAACAAGTGAAACTTACTCACATTTTACATAGACTATCGATTATTAATATTATTGTAGAGTAGATAGCACCCCCTCAGCACTCTAACCGATGGACTGGCTTATAGCCTTAAAATTCTACGAGTATGTATTTAAATTGTCGTTTTTAATATGTTGTCACAAGCAAAATAATATTCGGATTAATTTACTTTGGCGGCTATTCATCATTTATATCCACCTCTCTTTTAGTTTTTGTTTTCGTAATAATTTGTAAATTATTGTTCTGTATTTTTGTATACATCCACTAGCACCAGATACTGTGCTGAATAAGTATAATAAGCGCTCATTTTTTTTTCTGTGCATCATTTAACTTCGACGATACAACAAATATATATAAGATTATTATCGAATAATCTAACAACCGGTTCAAGTTTTAAAACTTTAAAAATTGGTTTGTGCGAATCGATAGCATGCTACTACTGGTGCTATTCATGTTTCTTGTTACATCTGCTGGAGTTCAGGAAATTTTTTTTTGTTGTTGTTTTTTGGGTTTTTTTTTTTTTTGTTTTATTCGATAAAGCTCTTTTTTTTTCTCATTTTGGTAAAATTGTTCCAGGGGCCTGGCGAAATATCGTTTTGCAACTTGATGAGAGTAGATTTGTTTTAGGATCTAGAACTCTATCTCCTAATGTTCTAGATCCATTTCTTTACATATGTGTTTCAAAATGCCCAAAGTTTAACCTAAGAACTTCTTTAAAAGTTTGGAACTTACTTCCCCCTTACAGCAATTCACAACTATAATTGCAACTATCAGTTTGCTGGACTGGTGTAAAATATTGCCTCATGCTAGATCTGAAGAATTCGGTATTGCAATTCTAACTCCGTATTATCGGTTTCCCTTCAGGCCAGTAGCATCTACATTGGTAAATGGAATTACTGATAAGACAATGAAGGTCTTGTATACAATCAATATCACTTTTTGCTTTGTTGCATTATTCCAGAATTAAATTTATTCTGAAATCATCCGAACCTCATTGAACGTTGATTGGTCGGATTTTCCAACTGACAATATTTTTCATGAAGTTATAAAAATCTTCATTCATTTCTCAGATCATCATCATTAGATTCCAAAATTTTCTTTCCGATATAGTCATTTTCTTTATCATTAATATTATCAATATTGCCATCAAGGCAACATGTTTACGAACAATTTTCATTATGCAGCAGACGTTTTATTCCCTCCAGAGAAACCAATATTCGTTTTTGTTTTATAACAGGACGTAATAAATGCACTCAAGACTACTGTTTGTTATTCCCCGCGGTTTTATACGCTTGTGATTCAAATCTCGTTCACAGAGATTATTGTATTATCTATAATCGTAGGAAAATTAAACAGATAATTAAATTATTAATCAATAAACAGATATTTATCTTCCGTTTGACGCACATGGACTCTACTGATTTAGTGCAACTGTTTTTTGATTTAAGCCAATATTTATTGCTATGCTTGTTAGCATTTGTCTTTTATTTCTACCTGCAGAAGATCGCTGAAGAGAGTAAAAGAGAAAAGAAATAAACTGCAAGAAAACCGAATGCATGGTCATCAGCAAAAAGAGCAGCCCAAAGTGACAAATATAGGCGGGGGATGTTAAATTCAAGCAGGTACGAAAATTTAAATATCTAGGAATGGTTCTAACTGAAGAT
Organism: Ascarosepion bandense; assembly: GCA_037127315.1. NCBI lineage: Eukaryota > Metazoa > Mollusca > Cephalopoda > Sepiida > Sepiidae > Ascarosepion > Ascarosepion bandense. Next base: position 1,530,974 of record JBBBDQ010001872.1, read on the forward strand.
GGAAAGTGCGATACAGAGATCCAAAGGCGAATTGACATGGCGAAAGACGCATTCCAGAAGCTGAATAAAGTATTAAGACACAGGAAACTTCTACTAGAAACAAAGAAGAGAGTACTGGATTGCTATGGGACGTCATTTCTTCAATATGGCAATGAATGTTGGACAATATCAGCAAAGATGAAGGGAAAACTCGAAACAGCTGAAATGTGGTTCTACAGAAGGATGCTGTGGATATCATAGATCGAGCATGTGAGCAATGACGAGGTTTTGGAAAGAATGGAAACGAAAAGGAAATTAGTAGTGAACATCAAGAAGAGACAACTAAAGTTCATGGGACATGCAATGAGGAAAGCGGGCTTAGAGAACCTGATACTAAACAGGCCAGATAGAGGGAAAAGAGACGGGGAAAGCAGCGGATAACATATTTGAAGGACATGATCAGGTGGATGACGGAACGAAAGCTGCGAGACGTTACAGGAGAAAGCGTGCTAAGAGCCACCAGGTATAGGGAGACGTGGAAGGCCATGATCGCCTACGTTTTGAAAGGACAAGGCACATAGACGAAGAAGATACGTGCTCAGAACATATCACGGTCCTGAATATGATGGAACACACATTTGTAGCGATATAGGATGACGCTCATTAAACGAGTTAAGAATTTGAAAATTACTCTTTAATTGGATTTGACAGTTCAAATCAACCGTAGGGTGGACATTTTCATCGGTAACGTGCTATTTGAAAATGTTTTAGTCTAAGGTGAATATATGCTTAGAGCTGAAAATAAAGAGATGTTCTAATTAAGTTAAAAGGGAAAAACGGAATTCAAATTCCATAAAAGAATCTTTTCACCTGCTGATTAATCGACACTTGTGGAAGCTCTAATAAAAGAGCCCTATTCAATACTCTTTACTTTAGTATTAAATAAAATCTTCAAGTCGGCGTCATGAGTCGATATTGAATAAAGTATATGCCTAATCCTGATTTATTCCTACACATCATTTCGTTGTCTTTAATAATTTCGACCGTGTGGTCATTTTTTGATCAAACCATATATACAGTCAGTTAGTCAGTTAAGTGCCATACATGATAAACGCTTGGGCGATCATGTCTCGAAATACATGACTGACTGGGCAGAAGATTATCCAGCAGTAGGTTGCCATTGCTTTCTGCGGTAGATTGTCATCCAAGGCTATAGAACCCAATCTGTTCTATTATGTGACTCATAACTAGAGGAGAAAGAGATGTATTATATTATTAAGTAGTAATTAGTGGGGGATCAGTTTATCTGGAACGCTTGGGAGAACCCCCTTTTTATCACTGGTAAGCAATCGATTGAATAAGGATGCGGTACGGTGGCGAGAAAGCAGCGATACGCAGGCTGCCACTCGTTGTTACTTGTGGACCGCCAACAGCATTTGCGGAACCCACTTGCTCAGTTTGTACGTCTTACCTAGGCGGTGCAGGTGAAATCTAACTGTTTCATCGGAAACGGTGAACTGACTTGCAAGTTCCCCACAGGTTATACTACTGTCCTTTTCAATGGCCGCCTTCAGGACTCCGTCATTCAAGACCTGTCGTCGTCTACTGCGAGGCTCATCATTGAGAGACAAATATCCCGACTTAAATTTTCAAAACCAATGCCTTGCAGTACGTTCATCCCCAGCACTATCCCCAAACGCTTGACATATGCGGCGACTTGATGCACCTGCTGATAATCCCATTTCGAAGTCGTAAAGCAAACAGCCCCGAACGAGATCTCTAGACACTTCCATCCTTCTCACAGCTGTCCGGAATATAACTGGTGGCCAGGCACGGTGCGCGTGTTTTTTATAATGTCTGATGTTCCTACTTCCTACTTTTTTTTTTTAATCATTTCACCCCGAGCAAGGCGGAAACGCCACTGATGTGCAGGGGGCTACATAAATGTAAAAAGATTAATTAGAAAAGAGTGAGGAGTACAAACTAGTTAGAAAGGAACAATAGAAAATTGAGAAAGCAGGTGCGATGAGAGATACATAGGTGGAGAGAAAGGGAAGGTTATACAGGGGTGGGGAGAGAGCTAGAGTCCAGTGGTTAATAGATGAGTATTGACTTTGCATTTAAATTTCTGGAGGTTGTAGCCGTCAGGAAAGCAAGAATACGGGAGCGAGTTCCACAAGCGGGAAGTGCGAGAGAAGAAGCTGCAGGAGTAGAATTGTCGTCTGCATTTGGCTAACCTGACTGTGAATGGGTGGGACCCAGTTGCCAGTCTGGTTGCACGAGTAAACACCTGTTGAGGAGGCATCAGTAACTTAAGTTCGTCTGATCAGAAGCCATGAAAGTATTTATAGAACAGACAAAGGGTGGCCACATTTCGACGATGGGGAAGTGGCTGCAGTCGAGCCGCCAGATCAGTACCTATCACATTACAGACTCTCCTTTGGAGCCTGTCAAGAACACTGAGGAGAACGGCAGGGGCACCTGACCATAAATTGCAGAAGTATTCCATGCACGGACGGATGGTTGACTTGTATATATGCAGGATGGATTCAGGTGGAAAAACCAACCTGGATCGATATAGTGACTCAACCTTCTTAGCAGTAATTTGAAAACAATTGCTACACGCATTTCGTACATATTTCAACTTCATTTAGTGACGAATTAAAAAACAGACAGAACATTTTTGGTTACCTTGTAGATGAAGAATTATTCAAAATATTGGACAAGCTCAGTAAAAATGTCTTTTTTGATTATAATATTTAATGGCAGAGAATTAATATATTTTCTTTATTACTTTCCGGTGTAAAATTGCCGATCACGACTAATCGCTTCATAACATTGATTTTTTTTTCTCCGGTTTGTTTTCTGTAGCTTTTTATCTTAAGAATTTCTTACTTTCTACATTACTTAAATGATATGCTCTGATATGGGGAGGGCTTTGAGTGCAAGGTATTGTAGAGCACTATTTTGCTTTGAGAGTTATGCTCCTCTGCTGAGGTCTTGTTGTTTACCATAGCATCGAGCACTTTCTAGGCAGACGTCAGGTTTTTTTTCTAGTGTTTTTCCAAATAATAGACATACTTCGGCATATCTTGTACAGATGGGAATTTTTCCCCTCAATGATTTTTTTTTGTGTGGGCGCATATTATGTATCACGAACATATTGGATTTATGGTCACTGTAACACCTTCAGCCTTCCTCAGCCTTTTTCTTTTAAATATTTTGAGTGAATTTATTTATTTTCCAAAGGCCTGAATAAAATCATATAAATTTATATTGTTGAAATAAATCTCGATTTATAACCGTCTATGTGTTGAGTTTTCATTTCAATATGTGTGTGTGTGTGTGTGTGTGTGTGTGTGCTGGTGCTAATAAAGCAATACTCGATGCACAATAAAACACCTAAAATTTATATTAATAATAAATAAGCAATATATATATATATATATATATATATATATATGAACAAAGAGAAAAGGAAATCTTATCTTAACTGACGCGTTTCGTTTTCTTTACCAAGTCACTTGCGTTTGCCTTTATAAACTTTGCCAATACTGGTCTTTTCACTTCTGTTCATATTCTATATCCTACTAACACACACACACACACACACACACACACACACACATATATATATATATATATATATATATATATTTGTGTGTGTGTGTGTGTGAGAGAGAGAGAGAGAGAGAGAGATTAAATAAATTGCAAACATTGTGTCAGCTTATTTTTAATAAAATCCGTTCATACTCACGGATAATCTTTCGCGTATTATAATTGAAAAATTTTAGAAATGAGCTGTAATTTTGACAGATGATTTTATCATTCATTTCTCGATGTTCCCAAGTACTTTCAGTCTTCCGATATAATTTTCAGTGGTGTGAGTTGCGGTAACAAAAAATAACCGCAAAATTGTGTTGCTAAAAATTACAGTAAATTTTCTTCTTGCTTCAAATACAACTGTTGCCAATTGATCAGCGTTCATTAAAATGTGAAAATTATTCAAAATGGATTTTTTTTATGTTGTCATGTCATGGACATGCACGTGTTGAAGCCTAAAAACTGTTCTTTTTATAAGCATCTTAGAACTTTACTGCAGTATTCATAACTGACTCTATTAATTGATGGTTTAATTTTTGTATTGAATATTGCCTCGAAAACATGGAGTTTGCTTTTGTTATTTTCTTGGTATAGGATAGTTGTGTTATCGAACATTATTTTTTATATTGTGAAGGTAGACAGGTATGTTATTGTAGATGTCTAGAAATGGACGAATGGTTAGACATGTGTAATGTAAGATGTTCTCGTCAATGTAGTCTTTTAAATCGAACATATATATTTGTTTTTTCTCGGAAAAACATTCTCCCTACGGACATTTTAATTGATATATAATGTTGGTTTTACGTAACATATCAGTTATTGGGGAGGAGATATTACGGATTATTAAATTAGTAGTATTGTATTTTTATAATATATTATTAATTTTAAATTTTTAAATTAGTGTTATGCCTAGAGATGTCACTGAGTGACGTCAGTGGATAGAGTGGTGACGAAGGGAAGTTGTGATATAAATTTTGCAGAAGGACGTCCCTACCCCAAAGCATATATGTGATAATTTTCTGTACAACGTAGCATTATAAGGCTAGCTCTCTCATTCATACCCTCTCTCTCTCTCTCTCTCTCTCTCTTTCCCACTCTTTCTCTCTGTCTGGAAACAAACTATATTTGTCATTCCTTTTCTTTTCAACTATTTCGTTCCGCCCGTGAAGTATGGTGTTATTATCAGTCAGTTAAGTGGTCTACGTGATATACACTTTGGGCGATCATGTCTTGAAAGAGACATAACTGACTGGGCAGAACATTATCCCGCATTAGTTTGCCATTACTTTCTGCGGTAAACTTGTTGCCAGCCAAGGATATAGAATCCAATCTGTCCTGTTATTTAACCCATAATTAGAGGAAAGCGAAGGATTAATACCTTTCCCAAGGGTAACTGCGCGTAAGTGAATGCAATGAATTCGGCTGGAATTCGGACTCAGCAATCCGGTTTCTTGTTATCGATATCGACTGCACCACAACGCACATCCAGATGTTATTATATCACAGATGTAATAGTGCTTGTAATTGGGAATATATCTGGAGAATAAACCTTCCATTATAGCAAATTTAGATCTTGTACTGATAGGGGATGTGAAAAAGTAAAGCCGATTTCGAATTCCAATTGAATTCGTCGAATTCCCTTACACGCAAATATCCACAGGAAAGGTATGAATTATGGGTTGAATAGCAGGACAGACTGGTTTCTATAGCTTTATTTGGTAAAAAAATGGCAGCCTGCTGCAGGAAGATTATCCACCTAAACCGTAGGTTCCCAACCTTTTTGCTGCGATTACTACAAAATAGAATTTCACTATTCTTCATTAGCACAATGAACAAATACCCGTAATATAAGAAAAGTAATTATATTTTCATACATCAAAAGCAGACAAAGTTAATCGAAATTATTCAATACAATAGTACCAATCTATAATAATCAGAGGTGTGGTAGCTGTAGCCTAGCCGTGATTCTTAATGTGAAGTTTGAGCTTGTATTGCCTGTGCCAATTTATTTATTCTTGGCTTTGTGACTGAAAGGGCTATTCGGGCGTCGTTTGCCACGTTGAGTCTGCTACGTTTCTTGGTCTTCATTCCAACGACAGTAGAAAAAGCTTGTTCACATAAATAAGTGGTTGAAAATCCTATGAGAATTTGTGCTACTCTAGAGGCTAGTGTTGGTATATCCTGCAGACAAGAGATCCAAAAGTGTCTAGACCAGACTTGGTATCAAACAAAAGCTTCCATCCATTGTTCATCCTGACAGTGAGAAATTCTTCTTTTGCTGGATAGTCCTCATCAGGAATGATATCTTCACTCACAAGATATGGATTTCTTACCCATTCATTGTTGGAATTATCTAATTTTGAAAAGTACTTACGTAAGTTTTCCAAGAGGCCATTTAGGTGATCACTGATGTCTGTTTTCATGTGGTTGAAGATGACTTCAGAATTAATTTTATCAAGGAAGGTATCCGATGCAGAAAATTGTGCAAAAATTCCCTTTCGAATACGTCTGGTCTATAGATCTAATTTCCCACAAAATGAAGCAACATTGTCCTGAAGTTCCCAAACCGAACATCAATTGCCCCCAAAATATGAGCTCATTACTCCACTGGGATAATTTACCCCGGGGTTGGGAAACCAGGACCTAGACAGTCATGCCTCGAAGTAGACTTAATCGCCAAAGAGTCTATCCTGTATTCTACTTAACTGACTGACTGAATAGAAGAATATTAGGATTTCATTGAACATGAGTTATTGGGATGGTTATACCCACGACAATATGAATGATACAACCCTAGATTAATGGCCGGTTAATGCTATTAATGGACGCTGTTAATTTATTTAATATCCAAATAGTATCCATATGATATCCAAACAAAGACAAAAATATTTTCAGACAAAATTATGTGAATCGGTTTCCTGGTATCTTGTCAATATTACTAATATAAAAAAAGTGATTTCAGTCGACTGCTATTAATTTCTAACAAAAATAATAACCGCTCAAGTGTTGTATTTTGATAAGCCATTTTAACATAATATTTACGGTATCTTGTCAACATTACTAATTTTAAAAAATGATTTCTGTCGACTGCTATTAATTTCTAACAAAAATAATAAACGCTCAAGTGTTGTATTTTGATAAGCCATTTTAACATAATATTTACGGTATCTTGTCAACATTACTAATTTTAAAAAATGATTTCAGTCGACTGCCATTAATTTGTTACAAAAATAATAACCGCTCAAAGTGTTGTATTTTGATAAGCCATTTTAACAAATTTAAATGGTATCTTGTCAACATTACTAATTTTAAAAAATGATTTCAGTCGACTGCTATTAATTTGTTACAAAAATAATGACCGCTCAAAGTGTTGTATTTTGATAAGCCATTTTAACATAATATTTACGGTATCTTGTCAACATTACTAATTTTAAAAAATGATTTCAGTCGACTGCCATTAATTTGTTACAAAAATAATAACCGCTCAAAGTGTTGTATTTTGATAAGCCATTTTAACATAATATTTACGGTATCTTGTCAACATTATTAATTTTAAAAAATGATATCTGTCGACTGCTATTAATTTGTTACAAAAATAATAACCGCTCAAAGTGTTGTATTTTGATAAGCCATTTTAACATAATATTTACGGTATCTTGTCAACATTACTAATTTTAAAAAATGATTTCAGTCGACTGCTATTAATTTCTAACAAAAATAATAACCGCTCAAAGTGTTTTATTTTGATAAGCCATTTTAACATAATATTTACGGTATCTTGTCAACATTACTAATTTAAAAAAATGATTTCAGTCGACAGCTATTAATTTGTTACAAAAATAATAACCGCTCAAAGTGCTGTATTTTGATAAGCCATTTTAACATAATATTTACGGTATCTTGTCAACATTACTAATTTTAAAAAGTGATTTCAGTCGACTGGTATTGATTTCTAACAAAAATAATAACCGCTCAAAGTGTTGTATTTTGATAAGCCATTTTTAACATAATATTTACGGTATCTTGTCAACATTACTAATTTTAAAAAATGATTTCAGTCGACTGCTATTAATTTCTAACAAAAATAATAACCGCTCAAAGTGTTGTATTTTGATAAGCCATTTTAACATAATATTTACGGTATCTTGTCAACATTACTAATTTTAAAAAATGATTTCAGTCGACTGCCATCAATTTGTTAAAAAACAATAACCGCTCAAAGTGTTGTATTTTGATAAGCCATTTTAACATAATATTTACGGTATCTTGTCAACATTACTAATTTTAAAAAATGATTTCAGTCGACTGATATTAATTTGTTACAAAAATAATAATCGCGCAAAGTGTTGTATTTTGATAAGCCATTTTAACATAATATTTACGGTATCTTGTCAACATTACTAATTTTAAATGATTTCAGTCGACTGCCATTAATTTGTTACAAAAATAATAACCGCTCAAAGTGTTGTATTTTGATAAGCCATTTTAACATAATATTTACATTATCTTGTCAACATTACTAATTTTAAAAATGATTTCAGTCGACTGCCATTAATTTGTTACAAAAATAATAACCGCTCAAAGTGTTGTATTTTGATAAGCCATTTTAACATAATATTTACGGTATCTTGTCAACATTACTAATTTTTAAAAAAATGATTTCTGTCGACTGCTATTAATTTGTTACAAAAATAACCGCTCAAAGTGTTGTATTTTGATAAGCCATTTTAACATAATATTTACGGTATCTTGTCAACATTACTAATTTTAAAAAATGATTTCAGTCGACTGCTATTAATTTCTAACAAAAATAATAACCGCTCAAAGTGTTTTATTTTGATAAGCCATTTTAACATAATATTTACGGTATCTTGTCAACATTACTAATTTAAAAAAATGATTTCAGTCGACAGCTATTAATTTGTTACAAAAATAATAACCGCTCAAAGTGTTGTATTTTGATAAGCCATTTTAACATAATATTTACGGTATCTTGTCAACATTACTAATTTTAAGAAATGATTTCACTGTCGACTGCTATTAATTTCTAACAAAAATAATAAACGCTCAAGTGTTGTATTTTGATAAAGCCATTTTAACATAATATTTACGGTATCTTGTCAACATTACTAATTTTAAAAATTGATTTCAGTCGACTGCCATTAATTTGTTACAAAAATAATAACCGCTCAAAGTGTTGTATTTTGATAAGCCATTTTAACAAATTTAAATGGTATCTTGTCAACATTACTAATTTTTAAAAAATGATTTCAGTCGACTGCTATTAATTTGTTACAAAAATAATGACCGCTCAAAGTGTTGTATTTTGATAAGCCATTTTAACATAATATTTACGGTATCTTGTCAACATTACTAATTTTAAAAAATGATTTCAGTCGACTGCCATTAATTTGTTACAAAAATAATAACCGCTCAAAGTGTTGTATTTTGATAAGCAATTTTAACAAATTTAAATGGTCTCTTGTCAACATTACTAATTTTAAAAAAATGATTTCCAGTCGACTGCTATTAATTTGTTACAAAAATAATGACCGCTCAAAGTGTTGTATTTTGATAAGCCATTTTAACATATAGCTACGGTATCTTGTCAACATTACTAATTTTAAAAAATGATTTCAGTCGACTGCCATTAATTTGTTACAAAAATAATAACCGCTCAAAGTGTTGTATTTTTGATAAGCCATTTTAACATAATATTTACGGTATCTTGTCAACATTACTAATTTTAAAAAATGATTTCAGTCGACTGCTATTAATTTCTAACAAAAATAACCGCTCAAAGTGTTTTATTTTGATAAAAAGCCACATTTAACATAATATTTACGGTATCTTGTCAACATTACTAATTTAAAAAAATGATTTCAGTCGACAACTATTAATTTGTTACAAAAATAATAACCGCTCAAAGTGCTGTATTTTGATAAGCCATTTTAACATAATATTTACGATATCTTGTCAACATTACTAATTTTAAAAAGTGATTTCAGTCGACTGGTATTAATTTCTAAGAAAAATAATAACCGCTCAAAGTGTTGTATTTTGATAAGCCATTTTAACATAATATTTACGGTATCTTGTCAACAGTACTAATTTAAAAATGATTTCAGTCGACTGCTATTAATTTCTAACAAAAATAATAATCGCGCAAAGTGTTGTATTTTGATAGCCATTTTAACATAATATTTACGGTATCTTGTCAACATTACTAATTTTAAAAATGATTTCAGTCGACTGCTATTAATTTCTAACAAAAATAATAACCGCTCAAAATGTTGTATTTTGATAAGCCATTTCATATAATATTTACGGTATCTTGTCAACATTACTAATTTAAAAAATTATCTCAGTCGACTGCTATTAATTTCTAACAAAAATAATAACCGCTCAAAGTGTTGTATTTGTTGATAAGCCATTTTAACATAATATTTACGGTATCTTGTCAACATTACTAATTTTAAAAATGATTTCAGTCGACTCTATTAATTTGTTACAAAAATAATAACCGCTCAAAAAGTTGTATTTTGATAAGCCATTTTAACATAATATTTACGTCTTGTCAACATTATAATTTTAAAAAATGATTTCAGTCGACTGCTATTAATTTCTAACAAAAATAATAACCGCTCAAATTGTTGTATTTTGATAAGCCATTTTAACATAATATTTACGGTATCTTGTCAACATTACTAATTTTAAAATGATTTCAGTCGACTGCTATTAATTTCTAACAAAAATAATCGCGCAAAGTGTTGTATTTTGATAAGCCATTTTAACATAATATTTACGGTATCTTGTCAACATTACTAATTTAAAAAATGATTTCAGTCGTGCTATTAATTTCTAACAAAAATAATAACCGCTCAAAATGTTGTATTTTGATAAGCCATTTAACATAATATTTACGGTAATCTTGTCATTACTAATTTAAAAAAATTATCTCAGTCGACTGCTAGTAATTTCTAACAAAAATAATAACCGCTCAAAGTGTTGTATTTTTGATAAGCCTTTTTAACATAATATTTACGGTATCTTGTCAACATTACTAATTTTAAAAAATGATTTCAGTCGACTGCTATTAATTTGTTACAAAAATAATAACCGCTCAAAAAGTTGTATTTTGATAAGCCATTTTAACATAATATTTACGGTATCTTGTCAACATTACTAATTTTAAAAAATGATTTCAGTCGACTGCTATTAATTTCTAACAAAAATAATAACCGCTCAAATTGTTGTATTTTGATAAGCCATTTTAATATAATATTTACGGTATCTTGTCAACATTACTAATTTTAAAAAATGATTTCAGTCGACTGCTATTAATTTCTAACAAAAATAATAGCCGCTCAAAGTGTTGTATTTTGATAAGCCATTTTAACATAATATTTACGGTATCTTGTCAACATTACTAATTTTAAAAAATGATTTCAGTCGACTGCTATTAATTTGTTACAAAAATAATGACCGCTCAAAGTGTTGTATTTTGATAAGCCATTTTAACATAATATTTACGGTATCTTGTCAACATTACTAATTTTAAAAAATGATCTCAGTCGACTGCTATTAATTTCTAACAAAAATAATAACCGCTCAAAGTGTTGTATTTTGATAAGCCATTTTTAACATAATATTTATGGTATCTTGTCAACATTACTAATTTTAAAATATGATTTCAGTCGACTGATATTAATTTGTTACAAAAATAATAATCGCTCAAAGTGTTGTATTTTGATAAGCCATTTTAACATAATATTTACGGTATCTTGTCAACATTAGTAATTTTAAAAAATGATTTCAGTCGACTCCTCTTAATTTCTAACAAAAATAATAACCGCTCAAAATGTTGTACTTTGATAAGCCATTTTAACATAATATTTACGGTTTCTTGTCAACATTACTAATTTTAAAAAATGATTTCAGTCGACTGCTATTAATTTCTAACAAAAATAATAACCGCTCAAAGTGTTGTATTTTGATAAGCCATTTTAACATAATATTTACGGTATCTTGTCAACATTACTAATTTTAAAAAATGATCTCAGTCGACTGCTATTAATTTCTAACAAAAATAATAACCGCTCAAAGTGTTGTATTTTGATAAGCCATTTTAACATAATATTTACGGTATCTTGTCAACATTACTAATTTTAAAAAATGATTTCTGTCGACTGCTATTAATTTGTTACAAAAATAATGACCGCTCAAAGTGTTGTATTTTGATAAGCCATTTTAATATAATATTTACGGTATCTTGTCAACATTACTAATTTTAAAAAATGATTTCAGTCGACTGCTATTAATTTCTTACAAAAATAATAACCGCTCAAAGTGTTGTATTTTGATAAGCCATTTTAACATAATATTTACGGTATCTTGTCAATATTACTAATTTAAAAAATGATTTCAGTCGACAGCTATTAATTTGTTACAAAAATAATAACCGCTCAAAGTGTTGTATTTTGATAAGCCATATTAACATAATATTTACGGTATCTTGTCAACATTACTAATTTTAAAAATGATTTCAGTCGACTGCTATTAATTTCTAGCAAAAATAATAACCGCTCAAAGTGTTGTATTTTGATAAGCCATTTTAACATAATATTTACGGTATCTTGTCAACATTACTAATTTTAAAAATGATTTCAGTCGACTGCTATTAATTTCTAACAAAAATAATAACCGCTCAAAGTGTTTGTATTTTGATAAGCCATTTTAACATAATATTTACGGTATCTTGTCAACATTACTAATTTTTAAAAAGTGATTTCAGTCGACTGCTATTAATTTCTAACAAAAATAATAACCGCTCAAATTGTTGTATTTTGATAAGCCATTTTAATATAATATTTACGGTATCTTGTCAACATTACTAATTTTAAAAAATGATTTCAGTCGACTGCTATTAATTTCTAACAAAAATAATAGCCGCTCAAAGTGTTGTATTTTGATAAGCCATTTTAACATAATATTTGGTATCTTGTCAACATTACTAATTTAAAAAAATGATTTCAGTCGACTGATATTAATTTCTAACAAAAATAACCGCTCAAAGTGTTTTATTTGGATAAGCCATTTTAACATAATATTTACGGTATCTTGTCAACATTACTAATTTTAAAAAATGATTTCAGTCGACTGCTATTAATTTGTTACAAAAATAATGACCGCTCAAAGTGTTGTATTTTGATAAGCCATTTTAACTATAATATTTACGGTATCTTGTCAACATTACTAATTTTTAAAAAATGATCTCAGTCGACTGCTATTAATTTCTAACAAAAATAATAACCGCTCAAAGTGTTGTATTTTTTGATAAGCCATTTTTAACATAATATTTACGGTATCTTGTCAACATTACTAATTTTAAAATATGATTTCAGTCGACTGATATATTTAATTTGTTGCAAAAATAATAATCGCTCAAAGTGTTGTATTTTCATAAGCCATTTTAACATAATATTTACGGTATCTTGTTAACATTACTAAATATAAAAAATTATCTCAGTCGACTGCCATTAATTTCTAACAAAAATAATAACCGCTCAAAGTGTTGTATTTTGATAAGCCATTTTTAACATAATAATACAGTATCTTGTCAACATTACTAATTTTAAAATATGATTTCAGTCGACTGATATTAATTTGTTACAAAAATAATAATCGCTCAAAGTGTTGTATTTTGATAAGCCATTTTAACATAATATTTACGGTATCTTGTCAACATTAGTAATTTTTAAAAAATGATTTCAGTCGACTCCACTCTTAATTTCTAACAAAAATAATAACCGCTCAAAATGTTGTACTTTGATAAACCATTTTAACATAATATTTACGGTTTCTTGTCAACATTACTAATTTTAAAAAATGATTTCAGTCGACTGCTATTAATTTCTAACAAAAATAATAACCGCTCAAAGTGTTGTATTTTGATAAGCCATTTTAACATAATATTTACGGTATCTTGTCAACATTACTAATTTTAAAAAATGGTCTCAGTCGACTGCTATTAATTTCTAACAAAAATAATAACCGCTCAAAGTGTTGTATTTTGATAAGCCATTTTAACATAATATTTACGGTATCTTGTCAACATTACTAATTTTAAAAAATGATTTCTGTCGACTGCTATTAATTTGTTACAAAAATAATGACCGCTCAAAGTGTTGTATTTTGATAAGCCATTTTAATATAATATTTACAGTATCTTGTCAACATTACTAATTTTAAAAATGATTTCAGTCGACTGCTATTAATTTCTTACAAAAATAATAACCGCTCAAAGTGTTGTATTTTGATAAGCCATTTTAACATAATATTTACGGTATCTTGTCAATATTACTAATTTAAAAAATGATTTCAGTCGACAGCTATTAATTTGTTACAAAAATAATAACCGCTCAAAGTGTTGTATTTTGATAAGCCATATTAACATAATATTTACGGTATCTTGTCAACATTACTAATTTTAAAAAATGATTTCAGTCGACTGCTATTAATTTCTAGCAAAAATAATAACCGCTCAAAGTGTTGTATTTTGATAAGCCATTTTAACATAATATTTACGGTATCTTGTCAACATTACTAATTTTAAAAAATGATTTCAGTCGACTGCCATTAATTTCTAACAAAAATAAACGCTCAAATGTTGTATTTTGATAAGCCATTTTAACATAATATTTACGGTATCTTGTCAACATTACTAATTTTAAAAAATGATTTCAGTCGGCTACTTATTAATTTGTTACAAAAATAATGACCGCTCAAAGTGTTGTATCTTGATAAGCCATTTTAACATAATATTTACGGTATCTTGTCAACATTACTAATTTTAAAAATGATTTCGGTAAACTGCCATTAATTTCTAACAAAAATAATAAACGCTCAAGTGTTGTATTTTGATAAGCCATTTTAACATAATATTTACGGTATCTTGTCAACATTACTAATTTTTAAAATGATTTCAGTCATTACTGTTAATTTCTAACAAAAATAATAACCGCTCAAAGTGTTGTATTTTGATAAGCCATTTTAACATAATATTTACGGTATCTTGTCAACATTACTAATTTTAAAAAATGATTTCAGTCGTCTGCTATTAATTTGTTACAAAAATAATAACCGCTCAAAAAGTTGTATTTTGATAAGCCATTTTAACATAATATTTACGGTATCTTGTCAACATTACTAATTTTAAAAAATGATTTCAGTCGACTGCTATTAATTTCTAACAAAAATAATAACCGCTCAAAGTGTTGTATTTTGATAAGCCATTTTAACATAATATTTACGGTATCTTGTCAACATTACTAATTTTAAAAAATGATCTCAATCGACTGCTATTAATTTCTAACAAAAATAATAACCGCTCAAAAGTGTTGTATTTTTGATAAGCCATTTTAACATAATATTTACGGTATCTTGTCAACATTACTAATTTTAATAATGATTTCTGTCATTACTATTAATTTGTTACAAAAATAATGACCGCTCAAGTGTTGTATTTTTATAAGTCATTTTAATATAATATTTACGGTATCTTGTCAACATTACTAATTTTAAAAAATGATTTCAGTCGACTGCTATTAATTTGTTACAAAAATAATAACCGCTCAAGAAATGTTGTATTTTGATAAGCCATTTTAACATAATATTTACGGTATCTTGTCAACATTACTAATTTAAAAAAATGATTTCAGTCGACAGCTATTAATTTGTTACAAAAATAATAACCGCTCAAAGTGTTGTATTTTGATAAGCCATTTTAACATAATATTTACGGTATCTTGTCAACATTACTAATTTTAAAAAATGATTTCAGTCGACTGCTATTAATTTCTAACAAAAATAATAACCGCTCAAAGTGTTGTATTTTGATAAGCCATTTTAACATAATATTTACGGTATCTTGTCAACATTACTAATTTTAAAAAATGATTTCAGTCGACTGCCATTAATTTCTAACAAAAATAATAAACGCT
The DNA here is from genome assembly GCA_037127315.1 of Ascarosepion bandense. Classification (NCBI taxonomy): domain Eukaryota; kingdom Metazoa; phylum Mollusca; class Cephalopoda; order Sepiida; family Sepiidae; genus Ascarosepion; species Ascarosepion bandense. Next base: position 1,546,558 of record JBBBDQ010001872.1, read on the forward strand.
CAAGTGTTGTATTTTGATAAGCCATTTTAACATAATATTTACGGTATCTTATCAACATTACTAATTTTAAAAATGATTTATGATCGACTGCTATTAATTTGTTACAAAAATAATGACCGCTCAAAGTGTTGTATTTTTGATAAGCCATTTTAACATAATATTTACGGTATCTTGTCAACATTACTAATTTTTTAAAAAATGATTTCAGTCGACTGCCATTAATTTCTAACAAAAATAATAAACGCTCAAGTGTTGTATTTTGATAAGCCATTTTAACATAATATTTACGGTATCTTGTCAACATTACTAATTTTAAAAATGATTCAGTCGACTGCTATTAATTTCTAACAAAAATAATAACCGCTCAAAGTGTTGTATTTTTGATACAGCCATTTTAACATAATATTTACGGTATCTTGTCAACATTACTAATTTTAAAAAATGATCTCAATCGACTGCTATTAATTTCTAACAAAAATAATAACCGCTCAAAGAGTTGTATTTTGATAAGCCATTTTAACATAATATTTACGGTATCTTGTCAACATTACTAATTTTAAAAAATGATTTCTGTCGACTGCTATTAATTTGTTACAAAAATAATGACCGCTCAAAGTGTTGTATTTTGATAAGCCATTTTAATATAATATTTACGGTATCTTGTCAACATTACTAATTTTAAAAAATGATTTCAGTCGACTGCTATTAATTTGTTACAAAAATAATAACCGCTCAAAGTGTTGTATTTTGATAAGCCATTTTAACATAATATTTACGGTATCTTGTCAACATTACTAATTTAAAAAAATGATTTCAGTCGACAGCAATTAATTTGTTACAAAATAACCGCTCAAAGTGTTGTATTTTGATAAGCCATTTTAACATAATATTTACGGTATCTTGTCAACATTACTAATTTTTAAAAAAGCCAATTTTAGTCGACTGCTATTAATTTCTAACAAAAATAATAACCGCTCAAAGTGTTGTATTTTTGATAAGCCATTTTAACATAATATTTACGGTATCTTGTCAACATTACTAATTTTAAAAAATGATTTCAGTCGACTGCCATTAATTTCTAACAAAAATAATAAACGCTCAAGTGTTGTATTTTGATAAGCCATTTTAACATAATATTTACGGTATCTTGTCAACATTACTAATTTTAAAAAATGATTTCAGTCGACTGCTATTAATTTGTTACAAAAATAATGACCGCTCAAAGTGTTGTATTTTGATAAGCCATTTTAACATAATATTTACGGTATCTTGTCAACATTACTAATTTTAAAAATGATTTCAGTCGACTGCCATTAATTTCTAACAAAAATAATAAACGCTCAAGTGTTGTATTTTGATAAGCCATTTTAACATAATATTTACGGTATCTTGTCAACATTACTAATTTTAAAAAATGATTTCAGTCGACTGCTATTAATTTCTAACAAAAATAATAACCGCTCAAAGTGTTGTATTTTGATAAGCCATTTTAACATAATATTTACGGCATCTTGTCAACATTACTAATTTTAAAAAATGATCTCAATCGACTGCTATTAATTTCTAACAAAAATAATAACCGCTCAAAGAGTTGTATTTTGATAAGCCATTTTAACATAATATTTACGGTATCTTGTCAACATTACTAATTTTAAAAAATGATTTCTGTCGACTGCTATTAATTTGTTACAAAAATAATGACCGCTCAAAGTGTTGTATTTTGATAAGCCATTTTAATATAATATTTACGGTATCTTGTCAACATTACTAATTTTAAAAAATGATTTCAGTCGACTGCTATTAATTTGTTACAAAAATAATAACCGCTCAAAGTGTTGTATTTTGATAAGCCATTTTAACATAATATTTACGGTATCTTGTCAACATTACTAATTTAAAAAAATGATTTCAGTCGACAGCTATTAATTTGTTACAAAAATAATAACCGCTCAAAGTGTTGTATTTTGATAAGCCATTTTAACATAATATTTACGGTATCTTGTCAACATTACTAATTTTAAAAAATGATTTCAGTCGACTGCTATTAATTTCTAACAAAAATAATAACCGCTCAAAGTGTTGTATTTTGATAAGCCATTTTAACATAATATTTACGGTATCTTGTCAACATTACTAATTTTAAAAAATGATTTCAGTCGACTGCCATTAATTTCTAACAAAAATAATAAACGCTCAAGTGTTGTATTTTGATAAGCCATTTTAACATAATATTTACGGTATCTTGTCAACATTACTAATTTTAAAAAATGATTTCAGTCGACTGCTATTAATTTGTTACAAAAATAATGACCGCTCAAAGTGTTGTATTTTGATAAGCCATTTTAACATAATATTTACGGTATCTTGTCAACATTACTAATTTTAAAAAATGATTTCAGTCGACTGCCATTAATTTCTAACAACAATAATAAACGCTCAAGTGTTGTATTTTGATAAGCCATTTTAACATAATATTTACGGTATCTTGTCAACATTACTAATTTTAAAAAATGATTTCAGTCGACTGCTATTAATTTCTAACAAAAATAATAACCGCTCAAAGTGTTGTATTTTGATAAGCTATTTTAACATAATATTTACGGTATCTTGTCAACATTACTAATTTTAAAAAATGATTTCAGTCGTCTGCTATTAATTTCTAACAAAAATAATAACCGCTCAAAAAGTTGTATTTTGATAAGCCATTTTAACATCATATTTACGGTATCTTGTCAACATTACTAATTTAAAAAAATGATTTCAGTCGACTGCTATTAATTTCTAACAAAAATAATAACCGCTCAAAGTGTTGTATTTTGATAAGCCATTTTAACATAATATTTACGGTATCTTGTCAACATTACTAATTTTAAAAAATGATTTCAGTCGACTGCTATTAATTTCTAACAAAAATAATAACCGCTCAAATTGTTGTATTTTGATAAGCCATTTTAACATAATATTTACGGTATCTTGTCAACATTACTAATTTTAAAAAATGATTTCAGTCGACAGCTATTAATTTCTAACAAATATAATAGCCGCTCAAAGTGTTGTATTTTGATAAGCCATTGTAACATAATATTTACGGTATCTTGTCAACATTACTAATTTTAAAAAATGATTTCAGTCGACTGATATTAATTTCTAACAAAAATAATAACCGCTCAAAGTGTTTTATTTGGATAAGCCATTTTAACATAATATTTACGGTATCTTGTCAACATTACTAATTTTAAAAAATGTTTTCAGTCGACTGCTATTAATTTGTTACAAAAATAATGACCGCTCAAAGTGTTGTATTTTGATAAGCCATTTTAACATAATATTTACGGTATCTTGTCAACATTACTAATTTTAAAAAATTATCTCAGTCGACTGCTATTAATTTCTAACAAAAATAATAACAGCTCAAAGTGTTGTATTTTGATAAGCCATTTTTAACATAATATTTACGGTATCTTGTCAAAATTACTAATTTTAAAATATGATTTCAGTCGACTGATATTAATTTGTTACAAAAATAATAATCGCTCAAATTGTTGTATTTTGATAAGCCATTTTAACATAATATTTACGGTATCTTGTCAACATTACTATTTTTAAAAATTATCTCAGTCGACTGCTATTAATTTCTAACAAAAATAATAACCGCTCAAAGTGTTGTATTTTGATAAGCCATTTTTAACATAATATTTACGGTATCTTGTCAACATTACTAATTTTAAAATATGATTTCAGTCGACTGATATTAATTTGTTACAAAAATAATAATCGCTCAAAGTGTTGTATTTTGATAAGCCATTTTTAACATAATATTTACGGTATCTTGTCAAAATTACTAATTTTAAAATATGATTTCAGTCGACTGATATTAATTTGTTACAAAAATAATAATCGCTCAAATTGTTGTATTTTGATAAGCCATTTTAACATAATATTTACGGTATCTTGTCAACATTACTATTTTTAAAAAATTATCTCAGTCGACTGCTATTAATTTCTAACAAAAATAATAACCGCTCAAAGTGTTGTATTTTGATAAGCCATTTTTAACATAATATTTACGGTATCTTGTCAACATTACTAATTTTAAAATATGATTTCAGTCGACTGATATTAATTTGTTACAAAAATAATAATCGCTCAAAGTGTTGTATTTTGATAAGCTATTTTAACATAATATTTACGGTATCTTGTCAACATTAGTAATTTTAAAAAATGATTTCACTCGACTCCTATTAATTTCTAACAAAAATAATAACCGCTCAAAATGTTGTACTTTGATAAGCCATTTTAACATAATATTTACGGTTTCTTGTCAACATTACTAATTTTAAAAAATGATTTCAGTCGACTCCTATTAATTTCTAACAAAAATAATAACCGCTCAAAGTGTTGTATTTTGATAAGCCATTTTAACATAATATTTACGGTATCTTGTCAACATTACTAATTTTAAAAAATGATTTCTGTCGACTGCTATTAATTTCTAACAAAAATAATAACCGCTCAAAGTGTTGTATTTTGATAAGCCATTTTAACATAATATTTACGGTATCTTGTCAACATTACTAATTTTAAAAAATGATCTCAGTCGACTGCTATTAATTTCTAACAAAAATAATAACCGCTCAAAGTGTTGTATTTTGATAAGCCATTTTAACATAATATTTACGGTATCTTGTCAACATTACTAATTTTAAAAAATGATTTCTGTCGACTGCTATTAATTTGTTACAAAAATAATAACCGCTCAAAGTTTTGTATTTTGATAAACCATTTTAACATAATATTTACGGTATCTTGTCAACATTACTGATTTAAAAAAATGATTTCAGTCGACTGCTATTAATTTCTAACAAAAATAATAACCGCTCAAAAAGTTGTATTTTGATAAGCCATTTTAACATCATATTTACGGTATCTTGTCAACATTACTAATTTAAAAAAATGATTTCAGTCGACTGCTATTAATTTCTAACAAAAATAATAACCGCTCAAAGTGTTGTATTTTGATAAGCCATTTTTAACATAATATTTACGGTATCTTGTCAAAATTACTAATTTTAAAATATGATTTCAGTCGACTGATATTAATTTGTTACAAAAATAATAATCGCTCAAATTGTTGTATTTTGATAAGCCATTTTAACATAATATTTACGGTATCTTGTCAACATTACTATTTTTAAAAAATTATCTCAGTCGACTGCTATTAATTTCTAACAAAAATAATAACCGCTCAAAGTGTTGTATTTTGATAAGCCATTTTTAACATAATATTTACGGTATCTTGTCAACATTACTAATTTTAAAATATGATTTCAGTCGACTGATATTAATTTGTTACAAAAATAATAATCGCTCAAAGTGTTGTATTTTGATAAGCCATTTTAACATAATATTTACGGTATCTTGTCAACATTAGTAATTTTAAAAAATGATTTCAGTCGACTCCTATTAATTTCTAACAAAAATAATAACCGCTCAAAATGTTGTACTTTTATAAGCCATTTTAACATAATATTTACGGTTTCTTGTCAACATTACTAATTTTAAAAAATGATTTCAGTCGACTGCTATTAATTTCTAACAAAAATAATGACCGCTCAAAGTGTTGTATTTTGATAAGCCATTTTAACATAATATTTACGGTATCTTGTCAACATTACTAATTTTAAAAAATGATTTCTGTCGACTGCTATTAATTTCTAACAAAAATAATAACCGCTCAAAGTGTTGTATTTTGATAAGCCATTTTAACATAATATTTACGGTATCTTGTCAACATTACTAATTTTAAAAAATGATCTCAGTCGACTGCTATTAATTTCTAACAAAAATAATAACCGCTCAAAGTGTTGTATTTTGATAAGCCATTTTAACATAATATTTACGGTATCTTGTCAACATTACTAATTTTAAAAAATGATTTCTGTCGACTGCTATTAATTTGTTACAAAAATAATAACCGCTCAAAGTTTTGTATTTTGATAAACCATTTTAACATAATATTTACGGTATCTTGTCAAAATTACTAATTTAAAAAAATGATTTCAGTCGACTGCTATTAATTTCTAACAAAAATAATAACCGCTCAAAAAGTTGTATTTTGATAAGCCATTTTAACATCATATTTACGGTATCTTGTCAACATTACTAATTTAAAAAAATGATTTCAGTCGACTGCTATTAATTTCTAACAAAAATAATAACCGCTCAAAGTGTTGTATTTTGATAAGCCATTTTAACATAATATTTACGGTATCTTGTCAACATTACTAATTTTAAAAAATGATTTCAGTCGACTGCTATTAATTTCTAACAAAAATAATAACCGCTCAAAAAGTTGTATTTTGATAAGCCATTTTAACATCATATTTACGGTATCTTGTCAACATTACTAATTTGAAAAAATGATTTCAGTCGACTGCTATTAATTTCTAACAAAAATAATAACCGCTCAAAGTGTTGTATTTTGATAAGCCATTTTAACATAATATTTACGGTATCTTGTCAACATTACTAATTTTAAAAAATGATTTCTGTCGACTGCTATTAATTTGTTACAAAAATAATAACCGCTCAAAGTGTTGTATTTTGATAAGCCATTTTAACATAATATTTACGGTATCTTGTCAACATTACTAATTTTAAGAAATGATTTCAGTCGACTGCTATTCATTTCTAACAAAAATAATAACCGCTCAAAGTGTTGTATTTTGATGAGCCATTTTAACAAATTTAACGTTATCTTGTCAACATTACTAATTTTAAAAAATGATTTTAAATGACTGCTATTAATTTGTTACAAAAATAATGACCGCTCAAAGTGTTGTATTTTGATAAGCCATTTTAACATAATATTTACGGTATCTTGTCAACATTACTAATTTTAAAAATGATTTCAGTCGACTGCTATTAATTTCTAACAAAAATAATAACCGCTCAAAGTGTTGTATTTTGATAAGCCATTTAACATAATATTTATCGTATCTTGTCAACATTACTAATTTTAAAATGATTCTGGTCGACTGCTATTAATTTCTAACAAAAATAATAACCGCTCAAAGTGTTGTATTTTGATAAGCCATTTTAACATAATATTTACGGTATCTTGTCAACATTACTAATTTTTTAAAAATGATTGTCGACTGCTATTAATTTGTTACAAAAATAATAACCGTCAAAGTCATTTTGATAAACCATTTACCATAATATTTACGGTATCTTGTCAACATTACTAATTTAAAAAATGATTTCAGTCGACTGCTATTAATTTCTAACAAAAATAATAACCGCTCAAAAAGTTGTATTTTGATAAGCCATTTTAACATCATATTTACGGTATCTTGTCAACATTACTAATTTAAAAAAATGATTTCAGTCGACTATTAATTTCAACAAAAATAATAACCGCTCAAAGTGTTGTATTTTGATAAGCCATTTTAACATAATATTTACGGTATCTTGTCAACATTATCAATTTTAAAAACATTCTAGTCGATCATTATTGTTCTCAACAAAATGATAACCGCTCAAAAAGTTGTATTTTGATAAGCCATTTTAACATCATATTTACGGTATCTTGTCAACATTACTAATTTGAAAAAATGATTTCAGTCGACTGCTATTAATTTCTAACAAAAATAATAACCGCTCAAAGTGTTGTATTTTGATAAGCCATTTTAACATAATATATTTGCACTTGTCAACATTACTAATTTTAAAAAAATACTTTGCCGACTGCTATTAATTTGTTACAAAATAATAACCGCTCAAAGTGTTGCATTTTGATAAGCCATTTTAACATAATATTTACGGTATCTTGTCAACATTACTAATTTTAAGAAATGATTTCAGTCGACTGCTATTAATTTCTAACAAAAATAATAACCGCTCAAAGTGTTGTATTTTGATAAGCCATTTTAACAAATTTAAACGTTATCTTGTCACACGTTTTCAATTTTAAAATGATTTCAGTCGACTGCTATTAATTTGTTACAAAAAATAATGACCGCTCAAAGCGTTGTATTTTGATAAGCCATTTTAACATAATATTACCAATGGTATCTTGTCAACATTACTAATTTTAAAATGATTTCAGTCGACTCGTTATTAATTTCTAACAAAATAATAACCGCTCAAAAAGTCGTATTTTGATAAGCCATTTTAACATAATATTTACGGTATCTTGTCAACATTACTAATTTTAAAAAAATGATTTATCGACTGCTATTAACGAAATACAAAAATAATGACCGTCAAAAGTGTCGTATTTTGATAAGCCATTTTAACATCATATTTACGGTATCTTGTCAACATTACTAATTTAAAAAAATGATTTCAGTCGACTGCTATTAATTTGTTACAAAAATAATGACCGCTCAAAGTGTTGTATTTTGATAAGCCATTTTAACATAATATTTACGGTATCTTGTCAACATTACTAATTTTAAAAAATGATTTTAGTCGACTGCTATTAATTTGTTACAAAAATAATAACCGCTCAAAGTGTTGTATTTTGATATGCCATTTTTTAACATAATATTTACGGTATCTTGTAAACATTACTAATTTTAAAAAATGATTTCAATCGACTGCTATTAATTTCTAACAAAAATATTAACCGCTCAAAGTGTTGTATTTTGATAAGCCATTTTAACATAATATTTACGGTATCTTGTCAACATTACTAATTTTAAAAAGTGATTTCAGTCGACTGCTATTAATTTCTAACAAAAATAATAACCGCTCAAGTGTTGTATTTTGATAAGCCATTTTAACATAATATTTACGGTATCTTGTCAACATTTACTAAGTTAAAAAAATGATTTCAGTCGACAGCTATTAATTTGTTACAAAAATAATAACCACTCAAAGTGTTGTATTTTGATAAGCCATTTTAACAAATTTAACGGTATCTTGTCAACATTACTAATTTTAAAAAAATGATTTCAGTCGACTGCTATTAATTTGTTACAAAAATAATGACCGCTCAAAGTGTTGTATTTTGATAAGCCATTTTAACATAATATTTACGGTATCTTGTCAACATTACTAATTTTAAAATGATTTCAGTCGACTGCTATTAATTTCTAACTAAAATACAACTGCTCAAAGTGTTGTATTTTGATAAGCCATTTTAACATAATATTTACGGTATCTTGTCAACATTACTAATTAAAAAATGATTGTAGTCGACTGCTATTAATTTCTAACAAAACAATAATCGCTCAAAGTGTTGTATTTTGATAAGCCATTTTAACATAATATTTACGGTATCTTGTCAACATTACTAATTTTAAAAACATTTCTGTCGACTGCTATTAATTTGTTACAAAAAATAATAACCGCTCAAAGTGTTGTATTTTGATGTCATTTTAACATAATATTTACGGTATCTTGTCAACATTGCTAATTTTAAAAAATGATTTCAGTCGACTGCTATTAATTTCTCAACAAAAATAATAACCGCTCAAAGTGTTGTATTTTGATAAGCCATTGAACAAATTTAAACGTTATCTTGTCAACATTACTAATTTTAAAAATGATTTCAGTCGACTGCTATTAATTTGTTACAAAAATAATGACCGCTCAAAGTGTTGTATTTTGATAAGCCATTTTAACATAATATTTACGGTCTTGTCAACATTACTAATTTTAAAAAATGATCTCAGTCGACTGCTATTAATTTGTTACAAAAATAATAACCGCTCAAAGTGTTGTATTTTGATATGCCATTTTAACATAATATTTACGGTATCTTGTCAACATTACTAATTTTAAAAAATGATTTCAATCGACTGCTATTAATTTCTAACAAAAATAATAACCGCTCAAAGTGTTGTATTTTTTTGATAAGCCATTTTAACATAATATTTACGGTATCTTGTCAACATTACTAATTTTAAAAAGTGATTTCAGTCGACTGCTATTAATTTCTAACAAAAATAATAACCGCTCAAGTGTTGTATTTTGATAAGCCATTTTAACATAATATTTACGGTATCTTGTCAACATTACCAAGTTAAAAAAATGATTTCCGTCGACAGCTATTAATTTGTTACAAAAATAATAACCACTCAAAGTGTTGTTTTGATAAGCCATTTTAACAAATTTAAACTATTCTGTCAACATTACTAATTTTAAAATGATTTCAGTCGACTGCTATTAATTTGTTACAAAAAAATAATGACCGCTCAAAGTGTTGTATTTTGATAAGCCATTTTAACATAATATTTACGGTATCTTGTCAACATTACTAATTTTAAAAATGATTTCAGTCGACTGCTATTAATTTCAACAAAAATAATAACCGCTCAAAAAGTCGTATTTTGATAAGCCATTTTTAACATAATATTTACGGTATCTTGTCAACATTACTAATTTTAAAAAATGATTTCACTCGACTGCTATTAATTTCAACAAAAATAATAACCGCCCAAAGTGTTGTATTTGATAAGCCATTTTAACATAATATTTACGGTATCTTGTCAACATTACTAATTTTAAAAAATGATTTCTGTCGACTGCTATTAATTTGTTACAAAAAAATAATAACCGCTCAAAGTGTTGTATTTTGGATAAGCCATTTTAACATAATATTTACGGTATCTTGTCAACATTACTAATTTTAAAAAATGATTTCTGTCGACTGCTATTAATTTGTTACAAAAATAATGACCGCTCAAAAGTGTTGGGTATTTTGATAAGCCATTTTAATATAATATTTACGGTATCTTGTCAACATTACTAATTTTAAAAAATGATTTCAGTCGACTGCCATTAATTTGTTACAAAAATAATGACCGCTCAAAGTGTTGTATTTTGATAAGCCATTTTAACATAATATTTACGGTATCTTGTCAACATTACTAATTTTAAAAAATGATCTCAGTCGACTGCTATTAATTTGTTACAAAAATAATAACCGCTCAAAGTGTTGTATTTTGATATGCCATTTTAACATAATATTTACGGTATCTTGTAAACATTACTAATTTTAAAAAATGATTTTTAATCGAATGCTATTAATTTCTAACAAAATAATAACCGCTCAAAGTGTTGTATTTTGATAAGCCATTTTAACATAATATTTACGGTATCTTGTCAACATTACTAATTTTAAAAGTGGATTTCAGTCGACTGCTATTAATTTCTAACAAAAATAATAACCGCTCAAGTGTTGCATTTTGATAAGCCATTTTAACATAATATTTACGGTATCTTGTCAACATTACTAATTTTAAAATGATTTCAGTCGACTGCTATTAATTTCTAACTAAAATAATAACCGCTCAAAGTGTTGTATTTTGATAAGCCATTTTAACATAATATTTACGGTATCTTGTCAACATTACTATTAATTTTAAAAAATGATTTCAGTCGACTGCTATTAATTTCTAACAAAAATAATAACCGCTCAAAGTGTTGTATTTTGATAAGCCATTTTAACATAATATTTACGGTATCTTGTCAACATTACTAATTTTAAAAAATGATTTCTGTCGACTGCTATTAATTTGTTACAAAAATAATAACCGCTCAAAGTGTTGTATTTTGATAAGCCATTTTAACATAATATTTACGGTATCTTGTCAACATTGCTAATTTTAAAAAATGATTTCAGTCGACTGCTATTAATTTCTAACAAAAATAATAACCGCTCAAAGTGTTGTATTTTGATAAGCCATTTGAACAAATTTAAACGTTATCTTGTCAACATTACTAATTTTAAAAAAATGATTTCAGTCGACTGCTATTAATTTGTTACAAAAATAATGACCGCTCAAAGTGTTGTATTTTGATAAGCCATTTTAACATAATATTTACGGTATCTTGTCAACATTACTAATTTTAAAAATGATTCAAATGACTGCTATTAATTTGTTACAAAAATAATAACCGCTCAAAGTGTTGTATTTTGATATGCCATTTTAACATAATATTTACGGTATCTTGTCAACATTACTAATTTTAAAATGATTTCAATCGACTGCTATTAATTTCTAACAAAAATAATAACCGCTCAAAGTAAGTTGTATTTTGATAAGCCATTTTAACATAATATTTTACGGTATCTTGTCAACATTACTAATTTTAAAGTGATTTCTAGTCGACTGCTATTAATTTCTAACAAAAATAATAACCGCTCAAGTGTTGTATTTTGATAAGCCATTTTAACATAATATTTACGGTATCTTGTCAACATTACTAAGTTAAAAAATGATTTCCGTCGGCAGCTATTAATTTGTTACAAAAATAATAACCACCAAAGTGTTGTATTTTGATAAGCCATTTTAACAAATTTAAACGGTATCTTGTCAACATTACTAATTTTAAAAAATGATTTCAGTCGACTGCTATTAATTTGTTACAAAAATAATGACTGCTCAAAGTGTTACATTTTGATAAGCCATTTTAACATAATATTTACGGTATCTTGTCAACATTACTAATTTTAAAAATATTTCAGTCGACTGCTATTAATTTCAACAAAAAATAATAACCGCTCAAAGCGTTGTATTTTGATAAGCCATTTTAACATAATATTTACGTATCTTGTCAACATTACTAATTTTAAAATGATTTCAGTCGACTGCTATTAATTTCTTAACAAAAATAATAACCGCTCAAATTGTTGTATTTTGATAAGCCATTTTAACATAATATTTACGTTGTATCTTGTCAACATTACTAATTTTAAAAAATGATTTCAGTCGACTGCTATTAATTTCTAACAAAAATAATGACCGCTCAAAGTGTTGTATTTTGAGGTTTCATTTTACATAATATTTACGGTATCTTGTCAACATTACTAATTTTAAAAAAACATTTCAGTGACTGCTATTAATTTCTAACAAAAATGATGACCGCTCAAAGTGTTGTATTTTGATAAGCCATTTTAACATAATATTTACGGTATTCTGTCAACATTACTAATTTAAAAAAATGATTTCAGTCGACAGCTATTAATTTGTTACAAAATAACCGCTCAAAGTGTTGTATTTTGATAAGCCATTTTAACAAATTTAAATGGTATCTTGTCAACATTACTAATTTTAAAATGATTTCAGTCGGGATCGATATTAATTTGTTACAAAAATAATGACCGCTCAAAGTGTTGTATTTTGATAAGCCATTTTAACATAATATTTACGGTATCTTATCAACATTACTAATTTTAAAAATGATTTCAGTCGACTGCTATTAATTTCTAACAAAAAATAATAACTACCAGTGTTTTATTTTGATAAGCCATTTTAACATATTATTTACGGTATCTTGTCAACATTACTAATTTTAAAAAATGATCTTCAGTCAGACTGCTATTAATTTCTAACAAAAATAATAACCGCTCAAGTGTTGTATTTTGATAAGCCATTTTAACATAATATTTACGGTATCTTGTCAACATTACTAATTTTAAAAAAAATGATTTCTGTCGACTGCTATTAATTTGTTACAAAAATAATAACCGCTCAAAGTGTTGTATTTTGATAAGCCATTTTAACATAATATTTACGGTATCTTGTCAACATTACTAATTTTAAAAAATGATTTCAGTCGACTGCTATTAATTTCAACAAAAATAATAACCGCTCAAAGTGTTGTATTTTGATAAGCCATTTTAACATAATATTTACGGTATCTTATCAACATTACTAATTTTAAAAATGATTTCAGTCGACTGCTATTAATTTCTAACAAAAATAATAACCGCTCAAAGTGTTGTATTTTGATAAGCCATTTTAACATAATATTTACGGTATCTTTTCAACATTACTAATTTTAAAAATGATTTCAGTCGACTGCTATTAATTTCTAACAAAAATAATGACCGCTCAAAGTGTTGTATTTTGATAAGCCATTTTAACATAATATTACGGTATTCTTGCTGTCAACATTACTTAATTTAAAAAAATGATTTCAGTCGACTGCTATTAATTTCTAACAAAAATAATAACCGCTCAAAGTGTTGTATTTTGATAAGCCATTTTAACATAATATTGATGTATCTTGTCAACATTACTAATTTTAAAAAATGATTTCTGTCGACTGCTATTAATTTGTTACAAAAAATAATAACCGCTCAAAGTGTTGTATTTTGATAAGCCATTTTAACATAATATTTACGGTATCTTGTCAACATTACTAAGTTAAAAAATGATTTCCGTCGACAGCTATTAATTGTTACAAAAATAATAACCACCAAAGTGCTATTTGATAAGCCATTTTAACATAATATTTACGGTATCTTTGTCAACATTACTAATTTTAAAAATGATTTCAGTCGACTGCTATTAATTTCTAATAAAAATAATGACCGCTCAAAATGTTGTATTTTGATAAGCCATTTTAACATAATATTTACGGTATCTTGTCAACATTACTAATTTAAAAAAATGATTTCTGTCGACTGCTATTAATTTGTTACAAAAATAATAACCGCTCAAAGTGTTGTATTTTGATAAGCCATTTTAACAAATTTAAATGGTATCTTGTCAACATTACTAATTTTAAAAAATGATTTCAGTCGACTGCTATTAATTTGTTACAAAAATAATGACCGCTCAAAGTGTTGTATTTTGATAAGCCATTTTAACATAATATTTACGGTATCTTATCAACATTACTATTTTTAAAAAATGATTTCAGTCGACTGCTATTAATTTCTAACAAAAATAATAACCGCTCAAAGTGTTTTATTTTGATAAGCCATTTTAACATAATATTTACGGTATCTTGTCAACATTACTAATTTTAAAAAATGATTTCAGTCGACTGCTATTAATTTCTAACAAAAATAATAACCGCTCAAAGTGTTGTATTTTGATAAGCCATTTTAACATAATATTTACGGTATCTTGTCAACATTACTAATTTTAAAAAATGATTTCTGTCGACTGCTCTTAATTTGTTACAAAAATAATAACCGCTCAAAGTGTTGTATTTTGATAAGCCATTTTAACATAATATTTACGGTATCTTGTCAACATTACTAATTTTAAAAAAATGATTTCAGTCGACTGCTATTAATTTCTAACAAAAATAATAACCGCTCAAAGTGTTGTATTTTGATAAGCCATTTTAACATAATATTTACGGTATCTTATCAACATTACTAATTTTAAAACATGATTTCAGTCGACTGCTATTAATTTCTAACAAAAATAATAACCGCTCAAAGTGTTGTATTTTGATAAGCCATTTTAACATAATATTTACGGTATACATGGGGTGAATTTTGGTAGACATAATAAATAATCTGTGCCGTTTAATATATTTTAACTTATTCTCAGATAGCAATAGTCTTGAAGTATAGAAAACCTGAATTATGAACATCACAGAACATGATCTTCGTCTACTTTTTTTTGCATGAGTTCAAACTAGGCTTAGTGCCCACCCCCAAACTTCTAATATAAACAGAGTATTGGGTGATTGGTTCACAAGTGATTGTATAGTATAAAAGTGGTTCCAGAAATTCCGTACTGGTGATGAGAGTCTTGAAGATTAAGAAGATAGAGGATGGTCATGCTGTTTTGATAACGAAGAATTGTAAGCGGATTTCGAACATAATCTACGTCAAAATGTCTCAGACGTTTGGTGTCAACACTACAACAGTTTCCCACCATTGGCAGAGCATTGGTAAGAAGAAAGACGCTTGATAAATCGGTTCCTCATGATCTCAAAGAAAATCAAAAACTTAGGTATTTTTAAGTGTGCCTTTGCTCTTTCTGCAGAACACCAATGATCACTTTCTTGAGCGAATAGCCACTTGTGATGAAAAGAGGATCCTTTTTTGATAACCGTAATCAATGACTTGGAAGTGATGAGTCCTTCAATCTTTCTCAAAGCCAAAGTTGTATCAGCCAAAGATTATGATGACTGTCTGGGATCTGCAATTGGTGTTATACACTAAAGCTTTCTAGAAGCTAATCAGAGCATTAATGAGGAGCTTTGATCCAATAAAGTTCCTGAAATGCATGCATGCCTGCAAAAAATTTGATATATCCCGGAAAAGGGATATATATATATATATATATTATTCGAATTAGTTAAGTGGTTTTGGCAAATATAACTGGGTAGTTAAATCTAGCAAGTAGCCGTAATGTACTGGTACTCGTCGTAGTCGTATACAGTAGACTTCGGCGTAGTCAATAAGCGTTCCAGTAGGCGTTATCCTAGGCGTCCCCACCTCTAATCTGTATTTGTGGCTGACACCAGTCAATCATATTACTGTGAGGAGGACACCAAGGTGTATGCAGATTCATTACATCAAAATGATACCTGCATTAGTGAATCGACGTGGTCCACTTCTGCACCATAATAATGCCTCCGATTTCACACCCATTGATTATCATTTTTAAGCACATTTTAAACAGTAAAACTTTTACAACCAAATCAGAGTGAAATCAGCTTTCAAAGGTTTCGTTGCGCCATAAGGAATAACTTTTTTATCAACGAGGAATAAATAATCTCGTCGATCGATAGCAGAGTTTCATAGATGCTCAAGGCTCATATCTTAATGAATTTCAACACTTCTACAATTCTTCAAGAATAAAATGATTTTTCTCGGTCATTATTTTTGTAAGAACCTAATAACTTTTTAAATAATAATTTCTGTTAAGTTTGTCAGCTCATTTGTTCCTTAACTTGATACCATTGATGAAGACTGCAGTTAAAGGGAGAAGCTTTGCTTCATGTTAACTGAATAACGTCATGGAATTTTAATGAAAATATATCTTTGAATTTGGCGCTTATAGCGCAAGTGTCCAATGAATCTTTAAGAAGCCATTTTTATCCCATTCTTAGCCAATACGGCTCATCATATTGTGTGCCACATTAATCTAATATTCTGATTGTTTGTTTTAAATTCAACTATTACTAAACTAGCAGTATAGCCCGGCGTTGCTCGGGTGTAATGAAAGCTTTAAAACTAATACATGGTCTTGGAGCTCAGACTCTGCCTAAAGAATAGTTGTGTGAAGTTTGGTGATAATCGGATAACAATTGTGGATTTGTATAAAGGACATACAGACAGATAAACAGACACACACACAAACATCTTGCCTTTCATATATATATATATATATATATATTATCGATTTTCTGCACTATTGTAAGAACTGCAACCTTGAAATTTCTGAATATCATTTCTTATGCCTTTGTCTATGAGTTTATCAAATTTGGTTAAAATCGGACCACTCCTTCTATAACCCGATTTTTTCGATTATCGATTTTCGATATTTATCCGGGGTATCTTGACACAAAACCTAGCTAAGAACACTCGCAGACGCTTATAGTACAACTGTGTAAATTTTCAAGAAAATCGGTTCATCCGTTTTGGAGTCTATAGATAACGGACACACACATACACACACGCAGAGAAAAAGTTTAGATTACTTGTTTTTTTTTAATTCTTCGTGAGAATCTTTCTGTAAGGTGATGATTTTGTTCCTTTTGTTGAGTAGATTCGTCAAGGATGACTACTGAATAATTGAGAATAAATCACACGTTTTCCAAATATAAATCTCTTCATAATGTGTGAGTTTTACTTGTGAGTAAAATGTATTTGTATTTCAATAAGAAATAGCCACTCGTGAATCCCTTTAACGAATCTACTGAGACCTTTTCCAATCAATCCGAGTGCTCTAACTACAAATGGAATTACTAATGTTTTCATATACCACATTCTTTAGATTTCTACTTCAAGATTTTTGTATTTTGATAGTTTTTATTATTATGTCATTTTTTATTATAATTCGATTTCTGCTATGGTCGCACTACCTACCATGTCTGAAGGATGGCCTTAAGACAGGTCGTGGTGTGTTTTTATGGCTCCATTTTATTTTTTTATCCTATCTCCCTAACATTCCTAGCGTTACATAGACAAAGTTCTCCTTAGTGTGTAGGCTGTACTTAACAAGACATTTTTGTGTAGCTCTTAAGCTGGGGTTTCCAGTGATTCTTGTAATATAACAATCTGGCCCCACCCGAGGAAGGCTGATGCAAGCGAGGGTGTTTCCGGTCGTTGAAAGGAGCGGATGTCATTTTGACCTTATTTCCGGCAGCAGCGGAAATAACTACAGAGGCAAACAGAACAGGTGTCTCTAAGAATTACGTAGGCGTGCGTGGGCGAGGCAAAACCGGAAGAAAAAGTCCCGGTTCTGGAAGAGTATATAAAGACCTCGGCACACGGATTCGCCAGTAGTAGTAGAGTAGCAGAGAGCGGCCGGTGGAAGCAGAGAGAGACAACACAGGCAGACTACACTCCCGTCAGCCATTCTATATGCGCCCTCACCCTCCCGTTCTCTATTCCACACAGTTCGTCGTCATTAATAAAAATATAACCTTATATTTTTATATATGCGTGTTTGTTGTTTTGTCGTCATACGGCGATATATAACATTCTTTCAATGTGTTATTTTGTTCCATTTTTTATCATTCCAAGTGCACCCACTATCACTGGTATGATACTTGTTTTCAATTTCCACATTTTTTCTCTTGCAATTTCTAGGTTTTTATATTTTGACAGTTTTTCGAATTTCTTGATTGCTTCGTTACAATCCGCTGGACAAGCCATATCAGTTAATAGGCAAGTTTTTTTTCTTTCTGGTTTTTAACAATAATGTTGGGCCAATTAGCTTCAGTTTTCCTGTCTGTGTAGATGGTGTAGTCCCATTATTATTATTATTATTATTATTATTATTATTATTATTATTATTATTTATATGTTTAGCTCAGGTTGCTGTTCATATTTTCCTTTGCATCACTAACAATGTTTCAGCATCTTTTTAAGATTACGATTGTTCTTAAATAACAAAATCGTTCATATTTTGATACCATTCTTCTGAGCCAATTGATATCATTAGTTTTCTTGATTATCTGACAAAACATCAGGTGGTGATACTTACAAAATAATCAATATCATATGTTTCAGAAGTGTTGCACCCCATGATTATGCTCAGCTTTCTAATCCTTTCAACCTTTTACAAAGGACAATGACTTCTTTTCTCCGTGGACCGCACTAGGCTTTTCTTACGGGATTAGGGGGTTAGTCTGACACCAAAGGTGAATCAACCTAAAAGCCAAAATGTCCACATCTACTGCTGCTTAGTCGTAAATATGAGTAAATGATTTCATGCCATTGACGTATGCATTAGTACGAAATTAATTCTAACTACCTCTTTCACTAATATATCGATTTATTAAGGACGTGATTTTTCTTGTGAATGATAGTGGTGTGATTTTCCGTTGCCTTCTTCTCGGTGATTTATCGAGACACCACCTCTATTTATCTGGCCGTTGACTCCTAAAAAATCCTTCCGCTCTTTTTGAAGGTCTCAATTTTAGTCGTAAAGGGTTGCTAAATTTCCACCTCACTCATAAGCTCATGGTTTACCCGGTTTAGTGGCCGACATAAAATAATGCGATTCCAGAAACGGAGTAGAATGTCAAGAGACAGAAAAATTTTGCTAGAAACAAAGAAGTGAGTAGACAATTACTATGTGATGTCTGAAGATGATGATGAAGAGATTTGAAGCAACCAAAATGTGGTTCTACGGAAGGATGCTGAGGATACCATGGACTGAACAAGTGAGCAACGATGAGATTTCGGAGAGGATGGAAAATGAAAAGTAAACTGATACTGAAAAGGAGAAAAAGAAAACTAAAGTTCCTGGGACATGTAATGAGGAAGGAGGGCTTAGAGAATCTGATACTGACAGGTCAGGTAGAGGGAAAGAGAGACAGAGGAAAGAAATACGTAACGTACTGGATGCGTTTGAGTAAAGGTATGGCGGTGTTTGGAGGAGGCAACAGAAGAAACTGTGCTAAGATACTAAGGATAGGAAGATGTGGAAAGCCATGATCGTCTACGTTCTAAAAGAACACCTCACATAACAGAAGAAGAAGAAGAAGTTTCATCAATTGTTGAACACTAAATATTGATTCCGTTTTCAGTGTAGTTAACCATTAAGCGATGCAACTACATCCAGTTTGATATTAAAAAATAAATCTAAATTCACTCATTTGAATGAAAATAAATGGCTTTCCGATAGATAGAAATCAAACGTTTAAATCCAGCATCAAACACAATTATATAACAACTGTAAAATGATCTTCAGACCGACAATGTCATCCTAAATTCTTAATATCTTTATCTTTAATGCATAACATCAAAAGATGACCTATTATAACGATAGCTGTTTGATAAACGAAACGTTAACTCGTTTTTCTTATTTTATGTTATTTTGTTTGCTTTTCTCTTCATTCAAGAAGTCAATTAAGACAGCTAATTATCTTTGACAATTCCACTTTAATTTTGAATTTCAGTTTCGCTGAAGTGATGTCTAACCCCAAAAATAAGCAAAGATTAATTTACTGCATCCGTTTAAACTTTTTAAAGCTTTCGATGAAACAGATATTTGACCTTTTCACTTGAAAATGCCGTACATCTCAGCAGAAACATTCAGAGAAATGATAAAATACCTTAGCAACTTCTGTTTTGTCAAAGAGATCTTTAGATCGGTACAAGTCACAACCACAAAATCGTAAGCTAAATAATATATTCATACAAGATAATGCTGCTCCACATTCTGGAGACTCTTGTTTAACGTATCAAAGAAGATTTCTAAGACAACAGCAAAATAAGAAATGTTTCTAGTTCCGCCAGAAATCTTGTGGTCCATCATTATTAATGACTAGCAATATAGCCCGACGTTGTTCGGGTGTCATGATAGCTTTAAAACTAATCCATGGTCCTGGAGCTCAAACACTTTGGACGTTGGCACGAAAGACTAAAAAGCAATAGTTGTTTCCAGTTAAAGCGAAACCGTAGACTGAAAGAAAAATGAATGGATGTAAGTCAAATTTTGATTTCCTGTTATCGATATCAAATAAGTATTTTTCGTCGTAAACTGAATTTTGAAGGCCAAATATATATATATATTATCGACTTTCTGCGCTATTGTAAGAATGCAACCTTGAAACTTGTGAATATCGTTTCTTATGTCTTTGTTTATGAGTGTATCAAATCTGATTAAAATCGGACCACTCCATCTATAACACAATTTTTTCGATTATCGATATTTATCGGGGGTACCTTGATACAAAACTTAGCTAAGAACATTTGCAGACGCATATAGTAGAACTGTGTAAATTTTCAAGAAAATCAGTTCAGCCGTTTTGGGGTCTATAGGTAACGGACACACACAGAGACAAAGTTCCATTTATAAATAAGTTTATATATACGTTCGAATGGAAAAAACTATTCATACAAACATCTGTGATAAGTAATATAAATTGTGCAATTATTTTAATTAAAATCAGCAGAAAATTAACAAAAATCAAGTAAAAATGTATGAATAAGTTCTAAATTGTCTATATGCTATTTATATGCTGATTTTTTAAGCGGCGCCTATATGTGACACAAGGCCGAAAGGATGGGTACCAAGTAAGGACCGAACTCACTACTCAGTTAAAAAAGGTTCTAGCGAGACAAATTTTTCTAACCATTAAACCACATCGAGGTGCCATAGATAGATAAATAGATAGAACATTTCCTAAGTGTCGCTTAGTGTTGCACAAGACCGACAGAATGGGTACTCAGTGAGTATCGAACTCACTACTCAGTTGTAACAAATTCTAGCGAGACAAGTTTGGTAGCTATTACACAGTATCCGGGTGCTATAGATAGATGGATAGATAATTTTCTTAGCACCGCTTAGATATGGCACAAGCCGAAAGAATGGGTACCAAGTGAGGATCGAACTCACTACTCGATATAGATAGAGAGTTATTAACAGACTGAGATCGATCGATCGATAGATAGATAGATAGATAGATAGATAGATAGATATGAACAGACTGACATAGATAGATAGATAGATAGATAGATAGATAGATAGATAGATAGATAGATAGATAGATATGAACAGACTGACATAGATAGATAGATAGATAGATAGATAGATAGATAGATAGATAGATAGATAGATTGATTGATAGATAGATATGAACAGACTGAGATAGATTGATTGATAGATAGATATGAACAGACTGAGATAGATTGATTGATAGATAGATATGAACAGACTGAGATAGATAGATAGATAGATAGATAGATAGATAGATAGATATGAACAGACTGAGATAGATAGATAGATAGATAGATAGATAGATAGATAGATATGAACAGACTGAGATAGATAGATAGATAGATAGATAGATAGATAGATAGATAGATAGATATGAACAGACTGAGATAGATAGATAGATAGATAGATAGATAGATAGATAGATAGATAGATAGATAGATAGATATGAACAGACTAAATAGATAGAAATAGATAGATAGATAGATAGATAGATAGATAGATAGATAGATAGATAGATTTTCTAAGCGCCGCTTACATGTGGCACAAGGCCGAAAATATGGGACACCTAGTGGGGATCGAACTTATTACTCAGTTGTAACAGCTTCTAGCGAGACAAGTTTGCTAACCATCACACCACATCGGGGGGCCCTATAAGATATTTATATGTATGTTTTTATGTAAAATCTACTCAAACTCATTGACGTGCTGCTCGAATACGTGTTGACCACTGGACTCCATGACAGCATATGTTCTTTCCCTTATCCACACTCTAACATCAAATTTCAGTAACTGAAACCAAGACTCATCGGACCGTGCGATACTTTGCCACTCTTCCATGAATAAATTAACGATCTCCTAAATCGAAGAGAGGCGCTGTTTTCGGTACCGTTGTGTGGCACCATAAAGTACCAAATACAGGTGGGGGATGTTAAAATCAAGCAGGTACGAAAATTTAAATATTTGGGATGCGTTCTAACTGAAGATGGAAAGTGCGACACAGCGATCCAAAGGCGAATTGGCATGGCGAAAGACGCGTTCCAGAAACTGAGTAAAGTATTAAAACACAGGAAACTTTCACTAGAAACTAAGAAGAGAGTGCTGGGTTGCTAAGTGATGTCATTTCGTCAATATGGCAGTGAATGTTGGACAATATAAACAAAGATGAAGGGGAAACTTGAAGCAACTGAAATATTGTTCTACAGAAGGATGCTGCGGATATCGTGAACCGAGCATGTTAGAAATGACGAGGTGTTGGAAAGAATGGAAACGAAAAGGAAATTAATATTGAGCATCAGGAAGAGACAAATAAAGTTCCTGGGACATTCAATGAGGAAAGAGGGCTTGGAGAACCTGATACTAACAGGCCAGAGAAAAGAGATAGAGGAAAGCAGCGGGTAACATATTTTAAAGACCTAATCAGATGGATGATAGAACGGGGGCTGCGAGACGTTACAGAAGAAAGCGTGCTAGGGGTCACCAGGGATAGGGAGACGTGGAAGGCCATGATCACCTACGTCCTGAAAGGACAAGGCACATAGAAGAAGCGTTACTAAGATAACTCGTATTGATCTTCAGTAGCCATGTTTATTCGAAGTTAAACAACTAAGCTGCCAGATATGCGTCTAATATATACATCATTGGATTTGTTTGTATTTGAAACATTGTCTTTTGTTTGTTTCCAGAGTTTTAGGCAGACGCCTCTTGTCATGAGCATAATTGTCGTGGACCTGGTTAAAGGTCCAGTAAAAATAACACAAAACAACCAAAATAGGAAATAATGAATATATATTAAACACGGCAAAATAAAACACTTGGAACTTTGTTAGCAGAACGATAATACGGGTTAGTGTGTAATACTATAATTCGACCCTCGAACCGGGATTCGTAATGGTCGTTCCGGTAGCAGTGTTCGTAGACGACTCTCGGCTATGTTCAGGGCGCTCTCCTCAGGTTACTCTCTCGGGTTACTTACTTAGGCTATC
This sequence comes from Ascarosepion bandense, assembly GCA_037127315.1. NCBI lineage: Eukaryota > Metazoa > Mollusca > Cephalopoda > Sepiida > Sepiidae > Ascarosepion > Ascarosepion bandense. The sequence goes on from JBBBDQ010001872.1 coordinate 1,570,427, forward strand.
TACTCCGACTATCCGCTCTCACCTATTGTGAGAGGAGGTATATGTAATGGTTGGAATAGGTCATTCCGTTTGAGGGGTGATGTCGTTATGACAATAATAAACCCATGACTGGCCACAGAATTCACCATGAGTAGCAGTCCATCAGATGTTCTCGTTACATACATGGAACCGTAGAGAAAGACATGCTAAATGCCTCCACATATTTTTTAACAGGGCATCTAATTCCAGTGATGCAGTTCAGTCAATAAGAAATTCAAGGTAAAACAAAAGAACTGGGCAAAACACCTGAAATAAAGAACAGAGACAAAGTTCCGACAGAGTTAAAAGAAAGTTCTCATAGAGTGTTCTTTGAAGTTAGCTGAAACGTAATATTATAACCGTTACAAGTATGTTATAACAGTAATGACGAAAAATCAAAACAGATATATATATTTATATATATATATATTTTAGCTACGCCGCCCATAATAACAGTGCCGACAAGAAATTAGAACCACGTTGGTGCCATTTTTTATTTATTTATTTATTTATTTATTTATTTATTTATTTGTGCTTAAAGAAAAAAAATCAAATATTCTTTAATATGGAAGAATTATTAGCTAAAATAGTAAAGATACAGCAGCAACAACAGATCTTCAATTTCTTTAATTCCCGACGGCGTGATAAATATCATAGTTGAATTCACATATAATTCAGATGATGGAATTATCTTTTCCGGTTATTTTAGACGATATGAGAAAATTTCCAGTGAAGAATGCAGTGACTAGGAAGATGTTAAAAGCATTGTATTTTTGTATAAGCGAAAAAACAACGAGAAATTTGATTTGAAACAACAGTAATTATTCTGACTAAAATTAAGGATAAAAGTTTATTATTCAATACTCGTTGGAAGTGTATGAATCTGACAAAAAAAAAGAAAACGAAGATTTTTGTCACATATTCTGGAATCGTTAACAAGGAGTGTGAAAGATTCAAATGAAACCAGCTGACGGATTTGTTTAAGGGATTCATTCATTTCAAGGGTTAACGGCGAAAAGGCAGAAATACGTGCTAGAATCTTAACGAAACTGGAACAGAAATACTACAAGAAATGCCGGAAGAATGTCAGGGAATCCCAAATCTGAGACGTGATACAGATGAAAGTAAACAAAAAGAATGCACATATATCCAAGTCAAGTAAAAATGTGGGGAAAAAGAATGAATGTCTGTTTCAGATTTTAGAGGTCACATCTCGAAGACGAGAAATTCTTTAAGAATTTAAAGTGCAACAAGTGTGGAAAAGTTGAACGTAAAATTCACGATGTAAAACTAAGGCAAGGAAGAATTCTCGGGAAAAAATTTCGTACACAGCGCTGAGACGGAAAAATAATTATTTTTCATTATAGAAAACCAAAGAAAATTTGTCCATGCAAAAATTAATAATGTGGATGTAAAAATGCAACTATACACTGGTAGTGATATCACAATAACCAAACCAACTTTTGAAGTATCTTGTTTTTGTTATTTTCTTTGAAAAAAGAAACTATATTAAAATCGCACAAGTCGAATGAGAAATGATTTGTTATAGGTGAAATGAATTGCAACGTATCATTTCGTAACGAGTTTGTAAAAACTAAGGGTTATGTGTTAAAAATACTACAAATTTAGTACTGACTGAATGGAATTATTCGATTATTCGAGCAATTGAATTTATCTATAAGTATTATTGAAACAAATATAAGACAAGTAACTAGTTTTAAAAAATAATGTGAAAATTTAAAGGAAAGATTTAAAAAATGTTTTCAAGAGGTTCTGTCGGATAAGTTGGGTTGGGGTTCTATAATCAACGCAAAATTGCAAGCAAAAAATGGCTCAACGGTAGCGTTTAATCCAGAACGTAGTTTACCGTTTAAAGTATTGTATCATATCAATGAAGACTTAGACAGACTTGAATAAATAGGTGTAATTGAATAAAATGACCATTCCAAATTATCTGCACCAATAGAAAAAAAAATTGTGTTTGTGCTGATTTTTCGTCTGAGTAAAACAAATATTTAGAATCCCATCACAATCCAAGATGATTTTTTTCGAAATTGTAAAGGCCTCGGATATGCTTGTCAAATTGGCCTCGTGCCAAACACAACCGGAGTCCCCAAAATTTAAATATCAAAAGATTGAAGGTTGGATGTGCAACTGTGGAAAGATAAAATATTTCGTTTGTATATTAAAGTAAACTTTTATTAACACAATAATAAAATTGTAAGAAAAATAAAACGTTTATAGAGACAATATATGTAGTTAATTGTTCAAAGAGAAATTTAATTATTTAAATGCCCCACAGAAAATGAGAATTCATAGTTTACAGGTTGTAAAGGGGGTTGTACTTATCTGAGTCAGTTGAAGTATCTTGTTTTTGTTATTTTCTTTGACGGTGTGTGGGGGAAGACAAAGAAAGGAAAATTGGAAGAAGAGGTAGAACAAATGCATGTCGACGAGACACGACCTCGACGTCTTGAAATTTCTTCCTTACATTGTGTGAGAGACTTCAGATTAACGATCCCATCTCGAACTGATTCGACCGGTCAAGTTGTGTTTTAAGTAGTGAATTTTAGTCATGTGCCCGGCTCAAGCAGCATACCCATTTTCTAGGTGTGAAAAAAAATATTGACCGGGGTCATAGATCAATATTCTATTTCCTATCTAATCAAAATTTAGAATCTTAACTTTTACACTGACTTGTGAAATTTGCCTTGGTCTGGGTTTTTTTCAAAATAACTTTAATCGTTTTGATCCGATTTTGCGGGTGCGCAACTTTGCTTTTTGCGTTTTAATTGTTGGATGCTATAGGATTTTTATCCTATAAAATTAAACGAAGTAAAATGTTTTTGAAGGTGGATATTTTTGAGGTGTATTTGCAAATACAGACTGAAGAAAATGCTAACAACAATAAATAACAACACAAGGGATTTTATAAGTTCAACTGAATACTTCTGGGGATAAAAGTGGCGCCATCTATATTTCAAAAAGCTATGTAAACTCTACGAATTGTGAGTTCTAGGTAGCTTATCTGGATGATATATTGAATGAAAATGCACCCGAGTAACAACATATGGCGCATGCAAAAATAATTTTTGAGAAATACGAGAGTACGGATTCAAACATAGTGAGAATTGCTTTTACCTAAAATCAAGTACCCAGGATAAATTATTGACAAAAATGGTCAACCCGATCCATCAAGGGCAAATGCAATTAAGAATATGTCTTCTCCAACATACGTTACTAGGCTACAAGCATTTATAGAACTAGCAAATTATTATGAAATCTGTATACCTAATATGTTTGCGTGCTTCAAAAAACAATTTGTCTTAAAAAGCATAAAATTTCAAAAGAGGTTTGAAGAAATCAAGAAAATACTAACGTAAGACTTATCATTAGCGCAATGCGATTCGAAATCGTGTTCATATGTATGAAGTGCGTTTTGCCTTAATTTTGTGAAGAAAAGACAAGTCTGGTGTCGCTGATAAAAGTTTGTCCTGAAATAAAAACGGATATGATGGCTTTTGTATCTCTTTCTTTTTTATCAGTAGACAAATTAGTTTATTGTCCATGTTTTATGATACTAATGTAAAACAATGGTATAAAAAGTACAGTGAATTTAATTTAAAAGAGACAAGATTCATAATGCAAAGTGGACAGAACACTATAATAGAAAAAATGGAAATAGGATATTAGTGCGTGCAGACCAAGTTATATTGCAACAAATTAGCGATGAAGAAAGGTACAGTGAGCCTGAGGGTAATGAAGTTGAAAGTATCATGCCAATGCAAGACAAATGTGACAGTGAAATCGAAAGCAGTACAGACTCTGAAAATGAACAACTGTTGGAGGAGCTCTCCTATGTAAAAAAAAATAAAAAAAGATCACGATCTCCCATATCTAAACAATCTCTTAGAGAGAAAAAATAAGATAGTGATGTGACAAAAGATCCCATAAGAAGTACCAGGGCAAATAAACAAATAAAATTTATTTTTTAATCATTTCACCCCAAGCAAGGTATTCCACTGCCACTATTGCTCAGGGGGTTACAAAGGGGAAAGTGATGAGAAAGAGTGGTTAGATATAGAAAATGTCAGAAGGATGATGATAGACGGGTAAGGATACCGAGGAAGAGGGTTGGGTAGATGGGAAGAGTGTTTGATAAAATTGATGCGAGTTAGTGTGATAGGAGCTGTTTATTGACCTTACATTTACACTCCTGGAGGTTGTAGCTGTCGGGAAAGCAATCATCTGGAAGGGAATTCCACAGACGGGAAGTGAAAGAAAAGAGGCTGTTGGAGTAGAAATTGCGGTAGGATTTTATTAGTTTCACTGTAAAAGGTTGGGACCTAGTTGCTAATCTAGTATCTCGTGCAAATTCGTACCTAGGGGGCACTAGTGATCTATGTTGATTGGAGCAGAAACCGTGAAAGTATTTATAGAAGAGGCACATGGAAGCCACGTTACACCGGTACAGAAACATGAGATGACCCATTTACAGGAAGTGACCAAGCGTATAAATAACTACAGCTATTATGTATGAAGCAGTTGAGTTTCTACTACTTGTCGTGTGTCAGTAACACTAGATTACAGTGATATATTATATCACATCGTTCCAGAGGATTTTTATAAAATTTTATACACTCTTGGGTGATCATGTCTCAAAAGAAACATGACTGACTGGGCAGAAGATTATCTCTCAGTAGGTTGTCACTGCATTCTGCGGTAGACTGAATGCTAGCCAAGGCTGTAGAACCCATTCTGTCGTGTTATTTCACTCATAGCTAGAGGGAGAAAAGATGTATTATATTACTACGTAGTAATTAAGGGGGTCATTTTTTACTTCATAAAAATAGAAAACTGATCCCCCACTATATGCCCAGTAAACGCCTTAATGAGGATTCCATCTATTACATTTAGTCACTCAGTTAAGTGCCATACGTGATACACGCTTGGGCGATAATGTCTCGCTAGAGACACCACTGACTGGACAGAAGATTATCCCGCAGTAGTTTGCCATTGCTTTCTGCGGGAGACTGGTTGCCAGCCAAGGCTATAGAACCCAATCTGTCCTGTTACTTGACTCATAGCTAGGGGGAGAAAAGATGCATTATATTATTACGTAGTATTTAGTGGGGGATCAGTTTATTACTTCATAACTGTGGTGGGGCGTTACCCAGTTAACTATGGACTCTTCCAACTAGTATATTAACTGAGAGTTAATCACTCTCGTGGCTTTATTTCAGCTCAGCGCTGTCTGTCTGTCTGTCAGCCCAGCTTACGTTTATTCTGTTCTCATGTATCTATGTTTGACTTAATATATGTTGTTAAGCATACCACCGTGTTTCGAGTTATCATTTCGTGGTCCTATCATCAGTCCACATCAATAACAATAGAAAACTGATCCCCTACTTTATGCTCAGTAAAATCGTTAATGAGGATTCCAACTATTATATTCAGTCAGTCATTTAAGTGCCATACGTGATACACGCTTGGGCAATCATGTCTCAAAAGAGACACCACTGACTGGATAAAAGATTATCCTCCAGTAGTTTGCCATTGATCTTTTGTGGTAGACTGGTTGCCAGCCAAGGCTATAGAACCCAATCTGTCCTGTTATTTCTCATAGGTAGAGGGAGAAGAGATACATTATATTATTACGTAGTAATTAGTGGGGGATCAGTTTATTACTTCATAACAATAGAAAACCGATCCATCAGTTTATGACCAGTAGAAATTTTAATCGTGTTTCCAAATATTATATTCAGTCAGTCAGTTAAGTGCTATATGTGATACACGTTTTGGGCGATCATGTCTCGAAAGAGATATAAATTACTAGGCAGAAGATTATCCTGCAGTAGGTTGCCTTTGCTTTCTGCAGTAGGGAAGAGACGGATTAATACCTTTCACAAGGGTATTTGTGCGTAAATGAATGCAAAGAATTCAACTGGAATTCGATAGCTTTCAGAAAAAAATTTAAGATGTAAAAGAAATTAAAAATTAAAATTATAAAACCCATTTCAAGTAAACAGAGCTTTTACTTTCCTTTAGGTGAATTGATCAGCTCTGAGTTCCTTAAAAAATGACAATGAAGTGGCGAATTGAGGTAATTATAAACTTTGGAGCAAATGGCAAGATATACAAATTTTGTGAAGCTGGTCTGGGCTGTGTGATTAAACAGTCGTACAAAATCTTCGAATTTTTCAGTGGCAGAAATAAATATTTTCAAAATTTTCAACTTTCGGCGATCAACAGTGGTTTTGTGGAGCCTGCTATTTCTGGTTTTAAGTATTCATCAATCGAATTTAACTTTTTAAAACTATTTTCTTTCCCAAAAAGGACGGTTTCGATCCGTCTCCTGATTGGCTAGTCCATACAACTCTTGACCAATCAAAATAATGTTAAATCTTCTAAACTTGGTCCTGGGCATGACGATAAACTGACTCCAACAGCAAGGCCTCTGATTAATTGCTGTTGTTCTAAGGTTCACCCTGACCCGGGGTGGTAGCACCTGTTAGGGTCCCAGCTATGGGCAAATAGTTAAGCTCCAAACTGGAGTCAAAACATTATGAAAGTATAAAAATAGAATTTTATAGAAATATATACATAAAAATACTTTTTATAGAAAAATAAACATGTTTTGGAAAAAAAATACTAGCATAACACATTTTTGAAGGAAAAACTTATTCTCAGCAAAACATTTTTTAATATAAGACTAGAAGATATTTTCAGTTTTCTAAAATATAAAAGAATAAAAACAAAAAAATTTCATTAACACCTGACTAAATCAATCTTCTAACTATAACCGAACATTAAAAAATACCTTAAACCCCACCTTTTGGCATTAAATAACCCACAGAGGTGTTGATATGCCGTTAAACAAAACGCAAACTCAAATTCTCACTATAACCGAACATTTAAAAAAATACCTTAAAACCCCACCTTTTGGCATTAAATAACCCACAGAGGTTGATATGCCGTGAAACAAAACGCAAACTCTAAACAACTCTGTCGTCTGCTGTCATATATTTACAATCAGCCGAAGCCGATAGTTTCACCTATCTGTAGGGTGTCGACATTTTGATTTAATTTCCCGTGTCAAGTTTTTGATGAGATTTACGACGACAGCGCTTCAAAACTACACTGTCATCATTCAAAAAGCGCCGATAGGTTTCGAAGTTAAATAATTAATAACAAAGGATTATCAATATATTACTCTTCCATGAATGACAGGCATTATTTAATTAGAACAATCTACTAAACTGCCATACGTCTGTATTTAATAACACGAGGGTTTCAAAGAAAGCATTTGAAAATCGAAAGAAAACTAAAGAATTGAGTAAAGTGATATGAACTACAGTTTTTATATTATACACGCTTGGAGAAGCGGCATAATAGATATCGACACAGAAAAGGAATTTGGTCTGTAGAGTTGAGTTCCAACACGTTACTAATTCGTTTACTTCGGGTTAATCTAAACATATTTATAAATGGAACATTGTGTGTGTGTGTCTGTGTGTGTGTCCCCGTTACCTATAGACTCCAAAACGGCTGAACCCATTTTCTTGAAAATTTACACAGTTGTACTATAAGCACCTGCGAGTGTTCTTAGCTAGGGTTTGTGTCGAGGTACCCCCGATAAATATAGAAAATCGATAATCGAAAAAATCGGGTTATAGAAGGAGTGGTCCGATTTTAATCAAATTTGATACACACATAGACAAAGACATAAGAAACGATATTCAGAAGTTTCAAGGTTGCAGTTCTTATAATAGTGCAGAAAATCGATAATATTCCCGATATCGTAAATCTATACCCCCGATATTCTATCGAATCTGATCAAAAGCCGATATTCAGCCATCAATATGGCTTATTTTCTCCAATTTTACTCCCGATGGGTACAATAAGTTTTCATGGTTAGTTTATCCTTGGATGACTTATTTGACTCCAATATTGGTAATCGATACCCCGATATCCTACCGGGTCTGATTAAAATCAGTTTTTCAGCCCTTTTATTTTAGTTTTTGCTTCGGGTTTGGCTCTAAGTGGGTATAATTGTAGTTTTAGTCTTTCGTGCCAACGTCCAAAAAGTCTGAGCTCCAGGACCATGGATTAGTTTTAAAGCTTTCATTACACCAGAGCATTTCTGCTATGTCCCTTGTCCTTTCATGGCTCTCCACACCTCCCTATCCCTGGTAGCTCTTGGCACGCTTTCTCCTGTTACACCACCCAAACCCGGCTCTACCATCCAGTAGCTCAAGAGCATAAATCTAGAATATAAATGTGTAGAAACCAGCATGGCCACAAAATGAGGAATCAGTTTATATATAGATTATAATATAGAATTGAACCCTCATTTTATAGCCACATTATAATTTCTTATAATTAGTTGGTATATATATTATTCTTCTATGTGCCCTGTCCCTTCAGGACGTAGGCGATCATGGTTTTCCACGTCTCCCTATCCCTGGTGACTCTTAGCACGCTTTCTCCTGTTACGCCACGCAATTCTCTTTCTGTTATCCACCTGCTCAGGCTCTTCAAATATGTCATCCGTTGCTTTCTCTAGTCTCATGTTCCCTCTATCTGGCCTGTTAGTATCAGGTTCTCCAAGCCCTCCTTCCTCATTGCATGTCCCACAAACTTTAGCAGCTTTTCCTGATGCCCAGTATCAATTTCTTTTTCGTTTCCATCCTTTCCTAAAAACCTCATCATTGCTCACATCCTCAATCCATGATATTCGCAGCATCCTTCTGTAGAAACACTTTTCAATTACTTCAAATTTTTCCTTTATCTTTGATGATATTGTCCAACATTCACTGCCATATTGAAGAACTGACATCACATATCAATTCAGTACTCTTTCCTTTGTTTCTAGCGAACTTGTCCTGTTTCTTAATACTTTACTCAACTTCTGGCTTTGCATACTTGTGCTTTTGAATCTCTGGAATATAAATGTATAGAAACTGCTGTGACCACAAAGTGAGAGTTCAATATATATATTGATTGTAATATAGAATTGATCCCCCACTTTATATACAGTATGATTCTGTAGAACCACATTCTAGTTGCTTCAAGTTTTTCCTTCATCTTTGAGGATATTGTCCAGCAATCACTGCCATATTGAAGAACTGACATCACATAGCAATTCAGTACTCTTTCCTTTGTTTCTATCGAAATTTTCCTTTCTCTTAATACTCTACTCAGCTTCTGGAACACATCCTTTGCCATGCCAATTCGCTTTCGATTCTCTGTGTCGCACTTTCCGTCTTCTGTTAGAACACTCCCCAGGTTTTTAAATTTTTGTACTTGTTTGATTTTACCTGTATTTGTCATTTTGGGCTGCTCTTTTTCCTGATGACCATGCATTCGGTTTTCTTGCAGTTTATTTGTAGTCCTTTCTTGCCACTTTCTTCAGTTACCTTCTGTAGGACGTCTTGTAGTTTCCTTTCCGTGTCTGCTGTCAGAACTGTATCATCAGCGGCTTCCGATGACAAATCCTTGCATAACATCTAGGGTCATCAGAATATTTTCTCTGTACAAGTTGAACAGATCTGGTGAAAAGACACATCTTTGTCTTAAGCTCCTTTTTATCGTGTATCTGCTGAATTTGTTACCTGTCCGTATGCAGACGGTTTGCTGCCTTGATCAGACTGAGTAAATGGGTGTTGCAACCGGGTTTGGAAGAGATAGCAAAATATAACTTATTAACTACAAAAAACAGGAAGATGGGGAGGATCATAATCACCTAAAAGATGTACTTTTCAATGTCACCAATAAAGACAACACAGTAAAATAAATTTTAAAAGAGAAAATTCATAGAAAAATCTAAAGATGGCCCAAAAAGCGAAATTGATAAAAGCAAGTCAATTAGCAAATACTGACTACAAGAACGTCGGCTTCAGTCACTTTCTTACCGACGTGACGTGGCTGCCCTCTGTCTTTTTTACAAATATTTTTATGAAAACTGCTGTGATGATTTTTGTTTCCTTGGTGCCTCGATTACATAAATTTAAACGTGCTACTAGATTGGCATCTAGGTCCCACGAGTTTAATGTTAAATAGCAAAATGCAACCATTACTTCTCCTACATAAGTTTCTTTTTTTACGCATCCCTCCTGTGGAACTCCCTTCAGTTTACTTGTTTCCCTGATAACTACAATCTTCTAAAATTAAATGCAATGTCAATCACGTTCTTCTGTCATCTTGAAACTTGTTTTTATTTTGTCCTTTTCTCAATCCTCCCTATACTCATTTTTCCCTCAATTTCACTACCTGTAGCACCCTGCTTACTAGTGACAATTTTACCTTGCTTGGGGTGACATGATTAAAAGCTGAAAATAATGATATAGTCATAATTTTGACGTTCCACAAACTTCAGACAAAAAATAGGAAACAAACGTCTATCAATATTAAAAAGAAAAATACCAGTTAATGGATTTGAGAAAACTTTTCTTCCTTTGGCCGCCTTGAAATGAATAGGTAATCATCTTTTATTTAAAAGCTAGTGTCCTTTATTTATTAATGTGCAAAACATGTCAAGCTTTGTTCTGTTTTTAGTCTTTTCTTATCGGACAGGCGTTGTGGTGCAGTAAATATAGACTCGCAACGACAAATCGGAGAGCCGAGTTCGAATTCCAGTTGAATTCATTGCATTTACTTACGCACAAAGACCCTTGGGAAAGGTATTAATTCGTCTCTTCCCTCCAGTTATGGGTTAAATAATAGGACAGATTTGATTCTATAGCGTTGGATGGCAACCAGTCTACCGCAGAAAGCAATGGCAACCTACTGCGGGATAATCTTCTGCCCAGTCATTCACGTCTCTTTCGAGACATTATCGCCCAAAGCGTGTATCACGTATGGCACTTAACTGACTAACTGAATATAATAGTTGAAATCATGATTAAGGCTTCTACTGGGCATAAAGTGGGGAATCAGTTTATTACATCATAACAATATAAAACTGATCCCCATTAATTACTAATTAATAATATAATACATCTCTTCGCCCTATAGCTAAAAGTCAAATAAAACAGATTGGGTTCTATACCCAGTCTACCCCAGAAAGAAATGGCAACATACTGTGGAATAATCTTCTGCCCAGTCAGTCATATCTCTTTCGAGACATGATCGCCCAAAAAGTGTATCACGTATGGCACTTAACTGACTGACTTATCGGATATACAATGAAATCTCGCTTCAAGTATCCCATCTATAGTTTAAATGACCATAGATGCGCAAAATCGTCTCGCTATTTTTTTATCTTAGCTACATCTGATAAAAGCAGGCTTCGAGAGTTTCATGGGGTTCGTGAAGTATGGATGAAAAAAAACCGAGAGATTATTTCACTATGCTTTTAATATCCAACGAAGCCTTAAATATGGAAAAGAGGGACAACAGCTACTGAAATAGAGACACCTTTTTTTCTTAAATTTTTTAATAGTATTTTTTAATGTTAATTCAGAATAGCACTGGCTGCTCTCTCAATGAATGCTAAACGAATGCCAGTGATGTCTTTATTAGAAAATGCATAGATAGATAGATAGATAGATAGATAGATAGATAGATAGATATGAACAGACTGAGATAGATAGATAGATAGATAGATAGATAGATAGATAGATAGATAGATAGATACATAGATAGATAGATAGATAGATATAACAGACTGAGATAGAAAGATAGATAGATAGATAGATAGATAGATAGATAGATAGATAGATATGAACAGACTGAGATAGATAGATAGATAGATATGAACAGACTGAGATAGATAGATAGATATGAACAGACTGAGATAGATAGATAGATAGATAGATAGAGTAGATAGATAGATAGATAGATAGATATGAACAGAGTGAGATAGATAGATAGATAGATATGAACAGACTGAGATAGATAGATAGATAGATAGATAGATAGATAGATAGATATGAACAGACTGAGATAGAAAGATAGATAGATAGATAGATAGATAGATAGATGATAGAACAGACTGAGATAGATAGATAGATAGATAGATAGATATGAACAGACTGAGATAGATAGATAGATAGATAGATAGATAGATAGATAGATATGAACACTGAGATAGATAGATAGATAGATAGATAGATAGATAGATATGAACAGACTGAGATAGATAGATAGATAGATAGATAGATAGATAGATATGAACAGACTGAGATAGATAGATAGATAGATATGAACAGACTGAGATAGATAGATAGATAGATAGATAGATAGATAGATAGATAGATATGAACAGACTGAGATAGATAGATAGATAGATATGAACAGACTGAGATAGATAGATAGATAGATAGATAGATAGATAGATAGATATGAACAGACTGAGATAGATAGATAGATAGATAGATATGAACAGACTGAGATAGATAGATAGATATGAACAGACTGAGATAGATAGATAGATATGAACAGACTGAGATAGATAGATAGATAGATAGATAGATAGATAGATAGATAGATAGATAGAACAGACTGAGATAGATAGATAGATAGATATGAACAGACTGAGATAGATAGATAGATAGATAGATAGATAGATAGATAGATAGATAGATAGATATGAACAGACTGAGATAGATAGATAGATAGATATGAACAGACTGAGATAGATAGATAGATAGATAGATAGATATGAACAGACTGAGATAGATAGATAGATAGATAGATAGATAGATAGATAGATAGATAGATATGAACAGACTGAGATAGATAGATAGATAGATATGAACAGACAGATAGATAGATAGATAGATAGATAGATAGATAGATAGATAGATAGATAGATAGATAGATCGTATTATATCATTGTCACTTCTCTTGATGTGCGGGTACAGCTAAATTATTGGTTGTGTAACCTAACCGCTAGATTACCATCAAAGACCATTTGATTCTACTGGTGAATGCTGTGTAAGACCAGCCACCTTTTTGCGAAAATCTGGTAACAGATAAGTGACTCAGTGTGCAACGACGTCTACATACAACTTTCGTCGGGTTTGAATTAAGACGTTTTATCCTCTTGGCTCTTATCCATTGTGAGAGAACCCAGTCTGGCTAGCTACTTATACTATAGCTTGAGTAATATGGATTCCTGTGTTGACCATGAGAATCAGCACAAAATCCACGAAGCAGAATCAAAAATAAATTCTCTTTCTTTTTCTTTCACCTTCTATTTTTTTTTCTTCTTTTTCCTTCTTCCTTTTTTTTTCTTGTTTGCTTGCTTTCTTTATTTCATTTTCGTTTTTCTTTCTTTCTTTCTTTCTTTTTTCTTTTCTTGCTTGCTTGTTTTATTTTTCATTTGTTTCTTTCTTTTCCGTTTTTTGCTTTCTCTCTATCTCTTTTTCTTTCTTTTTCTTCTTTCTTTCTTTTCTTTTGCTTTTTCGTCTTTCTTTCTTTTCCTCTATTTAATTCTTTTTCTTTTATTTTTCTGCTTTTTTCTTTCTTTTTCCTTCTTTTACTTTCCCCTTTTTTTCTTTCTTTCTCTCTCTTTCACATCTATAAAATTATAGCAGTTCTCCTCACGTGTATATTGCGAATTACTGAAGTTTCATTTCTAAATGTCGTGAAATGTTTAGTCATTAGAAATTCCACTTATTAAAGAAATAAAAACAAAATATAATAAACGTGTAGAATTTCTTTCTGTTTGAATATATACGTTGTTAAACTGTTTTGCAGAAATTATATTGACGTTTTAAAGCTTTGATCATTTTCTTGTCAAAAGGTTTTTTAATGCTTAAAAGACAATATTCAGTTTTGGCATAGAAAAACACAATACATCGCACATTTAACTATAACATTAATTTCGTTTTTTTAGATTCATTTATATAAAACGGCAAGCATGAATAAGTCATAATTTTTCATTTTATTGGTTCCTCTTTGATGAAAACACCGCAGTTATTTTGGAAGAATTATTTCAAGCTTAATAAATTGATGAGCAAAATGACGAGCATCAAAAATTGCAGCTTTGGGACATTAAAATAAATGTTGTCCTCGTGTGATTCAAACGTGTATTTGGATATAAATAATTGAATAAAGAACAGGGTTGGGCTGGGATTTTTACTGAGACTTGATTTAAAATATGTAACATATTATTATTCTGTTATTTTTCATCATATTTCGATTTCTGCTATGGTCGCACTACCAACCAAGTCTGCGGGAAGACCTAAGGCAGGTCATGGTGTGTTGTTATGGCTCCATTTCATGTTTTTCTATCTCCCCTATCATCCCTAGCCTTACATAGACAAAATTCTCCTTAGTATGTGGGCTGTACTTAATAAGAAATTTTTTTGTATATGTCTTAAGCTGAGGTTTTCAGGGAGTCTTTCACTGTGTTGTTTTGTTCCATTTTTTATCATTCCAAGTGCACCTACTATCACTGGCACAACTCTTGTTTTCAATTTCCACATTTTTCTATTTCAATTTCCAGGTTTTTATATTTTGACAGTTTTTCAAATTCCTTGGTTGCTATGTTACAATCCGCTGGACAAGCCATATGAATTAATAGACAAGCCTTTTCTTTCTGGTTTTTAACAATAATGTCCGGCCTATTAGCTTCAATTTTTCTATCTGTGTAGATGGTGTAATCCCATAGAATGGTGACATCTTCTATTTCTGTAACCGGTGCTGGGTGATGTTCATACCAGTGTTTGTTTACAGATTTTCCGTAGTGTTTGCACATTCTCCAATGTCCAATATTATTATTATTATTATTATTATTATTATTAATGGAAGATAAATTTGGATATATACACTTGAATAGATAGATAGATAGATAGATAGATAGATAGAAACAGACTGAGATAGATAGATAGATAGATAGATAGATAGATAGATAGATAGATATGAACTGACTGAGATAGATAGATAGATAGATAGATAGATAGATAGATAGATAGATAGATAGATAGATAGATTGTTGTATCGTCAATGTGTAGTCTTGACTACGGTTTATTCGTCTTTGGCCAGAGACTGGATTTAACAGTTAGTGCATTTGCTACTAACGTGCATTTTTTGCCGGTTTTACAAGATTTTCAATTTTTTTGTCCATGTCATACCAATAGACTTAACTTCTGAGAGCTTTCATTGCTGATATTCCTGGATATTCGGTATGGAAACTGCTCAAGATTTTCCGTGTTAAAACTGCTGATAACAAGTAACAAAAATCACTTTCTTATGGTCGTAGTGTGTGAGTGTTGGCGATATAACGAAAGAAAATTCAAGAAGCCGACCCGGACGCAGGGCACGCTACCGTTTCATTCGCCCGCTTTTTCAAACGTCCTTTACTTCATTTTCACACCACGCCGATAAATGATTGTAGCGACGATATATTTGCTGGAGCGGACATGTTCATTATTGCGTTCGCGGGGTTCGAATCAAACCTCCTACATTTTTAGTCTAAAATCTGTCCCAAATACTTCATGAACAGTTTCACTATTTAAACTACGTCACTCCACATCAAAAGGCAGTCGACATGGAAGCGGTTAACTGACGACCTCGTGGCGATGTAACGAAAGAAAATTCAAGAAGCCGACTCGGACACAGGGCACGTCACAGTTTCATTAGACCTCTTCTTCCAACTGTCTTTTCTTCTTTTTCACTCCACGCCAACCCGGACATAGGTCACGCTACCGTTTCATTCGCCCTCTTCTTCAAACGTCCTTGTCTTCATTTTCACACCACGCCGATAAAGAGGACAAAAGCAACAACCAAATGAACCTGTTAAGATCTACTCCTTTATTTATTTTGGAAAAAGAAATTCGCATTTTTTTTAAATATTCAGCTTAGAATTAATTTTTTTATTATATTTTGAAAACTTCCTTTCCATCTCTTGCAGTTCTTTTCGGGTCTTATTTTTTTATTAATATATCGCCTAAATATGCAATTGCAAAATCTAGTCCACTGAGTATGGTGTCCATCACCTGCTAGAATATTGATAGAGCTATGTTTATTCCAAAAATTAGTCTATTAAATTACCTGTAAATTTCTCCTTTTTGTGTGATGATAGTTAATATTTGCGGATGAGGCTTCGATAAATCCAACTTTGAAAATAACCGACCTCCATTTAGTTTTACGAAAATTTCGTCTGTTAATGGGGGTGTTTTTTCAAACAGTCGTTTTGTAACACTAAATGTTCTTTATGCATAGTATCGACCATGGATTCGAATCCGGGAATAAATAGTTGAAGAATATCTCAGTGTGTGTATATTTTTCTTTTTCTTGGGAAGAACTAAGAAAGAGACAAAAGAAAAATAAGCGCTGAGGAGGTGGCTTTCAGAGAGAGAGAGAGAGAGAGAGAGAGAGAGAGAGAGAGAGAGAGAGAGAGAGAGAGAGAGAGAGAGAGAGAGAGAGAGAGAGAGAGAGAGAGAGAGAGAGAGAGAGAGAGAGAGAGAGACCGGTGAGACACGAGGCACTAACAAAATGTCATTGATCTATATGACAGCAATCAAAGACAAACTAGGTGGAAGTTCGCCTCGCTAAGGAATGGGAACGCTTTCACTTTACTTCTTGTTTATTTTTCTTTTCTCTCCCTTTCTCCTCGGGGAAGCGAAAAGTGCTGATCGACGTTGAATTATCGGCCGACTTCAAAAAAGAATACTCACGTGATAATAGGAATTATAATTAACGCTGGCATGTAAATGGATGAAAATAAAAACCTTTGTCTCCAAGGCTGCAGGTCGGCAGATATCAATGCAAAATCGTAAACGGGTGATTAAAGCCAGATACACGAAATTGACATTAGACTTTTGGGAAAAAACATCCTGATTGCCAGCCAACCCCGTGCCATGTCGAAACACTATTAACAAAAAGGCAGAACGAATTTAAAAAACAACGAGATACACTTGAAACACGGTGGCGAGATAGTCGGTCCAGACAGTTACGGCGAGAAATCCTCTCTCGCGCTAAAAGACACATCCACTGCCGCTAATTAGAGAGAAAAGGCAGGGGTAGCATAAAGAGTCAGTGGCTGTTTTATCTCTAACGACGACTAGACATAGTAGCAGCAGTACTTTGTGGACACAGGAAAAGTTGTTTTGTGATTTTTGTCTTTTTTTATTAATTCTTTTTTCTCTCTTTTGCTGTATAAAGATTTACGAATATAATCATTACTCCATATAGACTGGCTTTTTCTGCTGGCTCTTTATTTTATTTTTGTTCTTGTCTGTTTTTCCCTATTCCTGAATTGTGCACCCATCCCGTCTCTTCATTTGCAGTTGTCGCTGAGTGCAGCACAAGACGACTGTTCCCCGAGTTTTCAGCTCGCTTTGAGATCAGAAATCACAACGTGGCAGGGGGAGTGAGGGATTTCTACAGTCATCAACATCTTCGATCACACGGGGACGGAACGGCAGGCGACCGGCTGCAGCCTCAGGTACTGCTAACTTACGACCAGTTAACGCACGTAACAAACATATACGCAAGCCTGAGACTTGGAGGCGCTGACGTGGGAGGTCACAGTTTTGTCCTGCCGAATAATTTGCACGAACCCTATCTTGTTTTTCTTTTACATATAAGGCCGGGATTATCATTTTTTGTGATGGTGGTGCCACTGTTAGCAGCTCGAAACGGGAAATCGATTTGTTGTGTTCGACTTTATGCAAATGACTCGGGAGCGTACAAACCTATCTGTTATCCCAGGCCATGGGTTAGATAGGGCAGACTGGTTATCTAGTCGTGGTTAGTAACCAGTGTAGTTTAAGGACAAAACCGTATATAGTCCTTGCGTAGCACCTTCTTTATAGTTAGTAACAAGGCCATATAGTTTACAATGACTTCTACGACATATTATTTTTGGTACAGAATTAATATATATTGAAATGGGTCGTTTGTTTGTTAATTGTAGAAGGTTACACAAATTCGTGTCAAATGGAATACAACTTCGACTAAATAGATTATTGTAATTTTTTATTTATCTTTTTCTACAAGACCTCCTACAGAAGATAGCTCAAGAGAGTGACAAGAAAGAACTACAAATAAACGGCAAGAAAACTGAATACATGGTCATCATTAAAAAGAGCAATCCAAAATGCTAAATACAGGTGGAGGATAGTAAAATCAAGCAGGTACAAAAATTTAAATATATTTATATACACTACCGGCAATAATTATTAGACCACCCCAGTGTTTTAAAGGAAATTATGTATCCCATACTATTTTTAAGTGGATAATTCTAAATGAAAGTAGAATCGTTCTTTTATTATTATTTCCTGAAGAGACAGATAGATAATGAAGGAGAAAATATGCATTCTTACGGGTTACATTTCTTTAAAAATTTTGTCGGATTTCTTAGGATGACATCAATCAGTAAATTAAGAGCCATAAGTGATACACGCAGATTATCCCGCAGTAGGTTGCCATTACTTTCTAAGGTATACTGCTTGTCGAATAAGACTATAAAACCAAATCTGTCCTGTTATTTAACCCATAACTGGAGGGAGGAGACGGATTAATACCTTTCCCAAGGGTATTTGCATGTATGTGAATGCAAGGAATTCAACTGGAATTCAAACTCGGCCACCCAATTTGTAATTCCGAGCGAATATCCACTGCACCACATGGCATCAAGCAAGCTAAAACGCTTTAAAGCTAACAGATAATTCGGTTTACCATCAGAAGATGATATTACTTGCTTCGGGGTCATAAAAAAATCGTTTATTTCACCCTATGTCTTCAATCACCATTATAATGACTCTTGTTCTTTATTTATTGCTAGAAAGATTGAAAAATATCCTTGTCTTGCCCGAACATTCATCACAAGCATTATTTTCCACAACGCAATTTTGTTCCTTGATTTGTGGGCGCCATGTATTGTAGCGGTATTATTCTTTAGCTGATATTCAAAAAGACATCAAAAAATGTCTCCAACACTGACATGATTAACATTAACAAATAGAAAATCTAGCACGTTCTTGATTTCAGCTTCTGAGCAGTAAGACGCAGAGATTGTCATAAAGTTTCATGTTCACTACATGTTGCTGGCAGTAGGGCAAAACGACAAGCGGCATTTACGAGCAATATGATTCAAAACTCAATAAAAGATATTTGTCTTCTACAATTGGGAGTGTCATAAAAAACATTACGGGCCAATCGCTACTGACTACTCACAAGTATTTATCTTAAGAACACAGAGTAATGTTAGAATGCAAGAAATGTCTTTTTTTTTTTTCGTAGGAAGAATTTACAAAATTGGAAACAGCATTTTCTATGATTTTATAATTATTATTCAGTAATTTAGCTTCTAAATTGTCAATTCTTATGCGTTGGTCGTTTTCTTAATTTTTTTTAATCATTTCACCTCCAGCAAGGTGGGAATGCCACTAATACCCAGAGAGTGAACGTGAGAAAAGACTGAGTAAAAGGAAAGATTGAGGAAAGGACAAAAGATTAACGGAATTCAAGAAGACAGAAGATAGTGATTGACGTTGAATTAATTTTTGAAGATTTTAGTTATCAGGGAAGCAAGTAAACGGAATTGAGTCCCAAAGAGGGATGTGCGGAAAAAGAAACTGTTAGGGCAGAAGCGTCGGTTGCATTTAACTATATTGACTTTCTGTTGTTTCTCCCAAACTTCTTTCCGACATCCATCCGCTCAGGCGCATCAAATACGTCAAGTGCTTCTCACCTGTCCTTCTTTTTCTTCTATCCGCCCTGTGAGTATCAGAGACGCCAAACGCTCTTTCCTCAAAGAAATTTGAACTGCCTCTTCCTGATGTTAATTATAAGTTTCCTCTTTGTTTCCATTTTCTCCCAATCACGTCGTTTCTCATATGTTTACGCCATAGAATTATATTTCTGCTGTTTCAAGTTTCTTGTTCATCTTTGAGGAGATTGACCAGCATTTTTTTTTAATAATTTCACCCAGAGCAAGGCATTCCACTGCCACTACTGCGCAGGCGGTTACATAGGGGAAGGTGGTGAGAAAGAGTGGTTAGATATACGAAAAGTCAGAAGGAGGGTGATGGACGGATAAGGATGTAGATGGGAAGAGTGTTTAAGAGAATGGATGCGAGTTAGTGTGTTAGGAGGTGTCTATTGACCTTACTTTTAAACTGGTGATTGTAGTCGTCGTGGAAACAAACATATGGAAGGGAATTCCAGAGGCGGGAAGTGTGAGAAAAGAAGCTGTTGGAGTAGAAATTGCGGTTACATTTTATCGGTTTCACTGTAAAAGGGTGGGACCTAGTTGCTAATCTAGTATCTCGTGCAAATTCGTACCTAGGGGGCACCAGTGATCTAATTTCATCCGAGCAGAAGCTGTGAAAGTATTTATAGAAGATGTACAGGGAAGCCACGTCACGCCGGTGAGAGAACTACTGCAGGCGGTCTTCCAAGTCGGTATCGATCACATTAGTTGTATTTTGTCAAGAAGCCCGGCTACCACACAGAAAGACGGATATCAGGTAACACTTCCTTACGCTTTTCTTTGTTTCCAACGAAATTTTTCTATATTTTAATACTCTGCTTAACATTTGGAATGATTTTTTGGGCATCCTAATACGTCCTCCGATCTATGTCGCAGTTTCCTTACTCTGTTAAAACACTTTCTGGTATTTAAATTTCTGTACCTGCTTGATTTTAGTATCTCCAATTTGTGATTTGAATTTTGATCTTCTCTTTTTGCTAATGACCATGCATTCTGTTCTCTTGTAGTTAACCCATATTTCTTTCTTCTCGCTTTCTTTGGTACATTCTGAAGGAGGTCTTATTGTTTCCCTTCTGCGTCTGCTAGCAGCACGCTGTCATCTGCATATTATTGTTACGATTGTGACTGCGAATAAAGAATTCTGCAATCTTGCCTATGCCAAAATTGTTTAAGTCCGTCAGCATCTCTATTACAATTCCGTCTGGCACTGCCGTTTTTTTTTTTTTTTTTTTTTTGTCTCATCAATTTGGTCAGTGCAGCTTCCATTTCGGTTTTTTGATATCTCCGGCCCGTTTGTATTGCATGTTGTTCTCTTTCGCTTTGGAAGTGTTCTCTGATATATTCCTCTCATCAGTGAATTATTTTTCTTTCACGAAGATGAGCGTTCCTTCCTTGGATTTTATGTATTCTTTTGATGATCCTGTATTTTGTTCTGTTAGTTCTCTTATTTTCTATGCACATCTTATTTTAATTGTGATGCTCGATCTATGATTCTGCACATTTTTCGTTGAGCCATTTTTCTTTAGCCTTTTTGCATTAGTTCCTTATTTCCTTCGGTAGTTTCCTGTATTCCGATCCATGCCTTGGTATTGTTTACTGTCTTTCTTGTATCATGTCGAGAATTTCATTTGTGATCTATTCGTTTTCCCTTCTATGTCTATTTTCATTAGGGATAAAAGTTTTTGCTGATCAGTAAAGCTTGTCTTAATCTCTGGTTTTGCACATTTTTCGTTGAGCCATTCTTCTTCAGCCTGTTTGCATTTGTTTCGTATTTCCTTCGGTAGTTTCCTGTATTCCGTTCCATGCCTTGGCATTGTTTTCTTTCTCTCTTGCATCATGTCGAGGATTTCATTTGTGATCCATTCGCTTTTCCTTCTATGTCTATTTTTCTTAGGGATGATATTGTTTGCTGATCAGCAAAGCTTTTCTAAATGTGTCCCATTTCAAATTTCCGTTTTAATTTCTACACAGTCTATGTATTTTTCCTTCAGATTTGGTTCGTTCAAGAGCCTATTTTATTGCAATTTGAGTGCTGCATTAGGCTTATTTTAGTTCCTGTAGTTTCATTCTTAGTTGGCACATACCAGGTAGGTGGTCGCTTCTGTAGTCGGCACTTGGATGGGTTTTGTAGTGTACTACCGAATTTCTGAGTTTTTCGTTGAGAATTATGTAGTCGATCTGATTTTTAGTTTTTTCTTACAAGCTCTTCCATGTTCATAACCGTCTTGGATGTCCTCAGTACCAGGTGTTGGTTATTATCTTGTCATTTAATGTACATAATAGGACTCATTTCCGTTAGTAAAACGGATATTATTTTAAACTTTAGAAGTTCTGTTCTAATGTACAACGGAAAACAATGGATTAAAAAACAATCTCAAATGGATACTTTGATATTTCAATGAGTTAATGAGAATTCGCAGAAGACTCTGACATAGTAAGATCACAACTTAAACCCCATTCGTCTCCCTGGTTTTCCCTGCTTGCTCGGCCGTCACTGCCCACAGGAATCATTTCTTCCGGCTTTATCAGAGCCACGCCTCTGACCATAATATCAATGAAGGTTGTGTAAAAATGTATTAAATAACAGCAAGCCCTCATTTAATCAATAAATTTGAGGTCTTCACATCTTCAGCGGATAAGACCGAGTGCTTTACTCACAGATTCTTTACCAATTCCACATTTAATTCATCTGATGTACCCACTACATGGCTATGGTATAAATGGACGCTTGTTTGATCTAATTCCGTTATTTCTTTCTATCACGTAATCACGCTAGTATTGAATGGGCATGCTTCAAGATACTATCATACGAATGCGGGTGTCCTTTAAGACTATATATACTAGGTTCTACGTTTTTTCTGATCTTCATCATCAATCTCACTGATGTAATCAGATCCGAAGTAGGCATCTATGCTGACGACACATCCATTTACTTCAGCCTATATAAGAAATATGCTGGGGCTGAAAAAGCAAACCTCGCTGCTAAGATTGAAAAAACCTCCAATCGTTGGTGGACTGGGTTAAGAAATGGCTCGTAAATTTTAATGCTTCCAAAATGAAGCTGCTATCATTTAACAACCAAAGACAATCGCTCCTACCCCACATCAGCATTAATCAGGTTAGTCTTCCTGAAAGAAAAATACTGCGCCTCAATGTTTTTCCTAACAACCTTTGTGCCATGTTCCTCTCCCTTTCTACTCAACCCTCACGCAGCAAGTATTCCCATCCTTCTCTTACCCATTCTCTGACAACCCCTGTATCTTGTTCTTCTCCCTTTCTACTCTACTCTCACGCAGCTCTCTTCACACCAGTATCCCCTTCCTTCTCTTACCCATTCTCTGACACCCTTGTATCTTGTTCTTCTCCCTTTCTACTCTACTCTCACGCAGCTCTCTTCACACCAGTATCCCCTTCCTTCTCGTACCCATTCTCTGACACCCCCTGTATCTTGTTCTTCTCCCTTTTTACTCTACTCTCACGCAGCTCTCTTCACACCAGTATTCCCTTCCTTCTCTTACCCATTCTCTGACACCCCCTGTATCTTGTTCTTCTCCCTTTCTACTCTACTCTCACGCAGCTCTCTTCACACCAGTGTTTTCATCCTTTTCTTATACATTCTCCGACACCCTCGCTAACTTGTTTCTCTTTCTCATCACTCTCGTCTTATGCAATCCCCTGCACACCAGTATCAGTACTCCTTTGCCTGAGGTGGAATGATTATAAAAAATAAAAATAATAACTGATTGCGTGATACTTATAGTATTGGCTTTTATAGAGATGGTGCCCTATTAATAGTAAAAGATTCTAAAAAAATTTAAAGTAAACCGTTTTAGGAAAATGATCCACAGAGAACTAAAAAAATAGGTCTTCACGTGTAAATAACTACCAATTTTAAACAAGTAGACTTTTTGGATGTTACATTTGACTTTAATAATAATTATTTTTAACCTAATACAAAGGTTAATTCCAACCCAGTATATGTATATCCTAACTCTAACCATCCCCATATATAAACATATACCATCTTCAATTAAATTTAGAATCAGCGCTACCTCTTCTAACAAAGTAATGTTCAATAAACATAGCGAATTCTATAATTCTACCCTTCAAAATAACGGTTTGAAACGTACTTCTATGAAATTCAGAAATCCTATTTTTAATGATCATAATAGAAAAAAAAATCTATGAAGATTATTTGATTTACTCTCCCTTACAATCGGATGGTTAAAACTAAATTTGGAAAAAAATTATTAAAACTTATCAATAAACACTTTCCCAGAACTAATCTCTTTAGAAAAATATTCAATAATAATATTCTTAATTTAAGGTATTGTTGCGCGGATAACGTCGAAAAATACCAAAAAAAAAGTTCTCAAAAAGTATAAAAATCTAAAAAAAAATTATGAATTCCAATGATACGGTAAATATTATCAACTATAATGAAACTAATACTAAACGATGCAACTGTAAGAATTCTAAGGATTATCCACTACATAAAAGTCGATTAGCTAATTTCCTAGTTTATCATTCCACTATTTCTATACATGAAAATAGAAGTATTAAAAATTTTATATCGGGACTACAAAAACTCTGTTCAAAAACCAATGATATCAGTATATACTATCTTTTAATAATAGTTCTTATAAATACAATATTTCGTTATCCAGGTACTTTTGTTGTTTAAAAGAAAAGACAAATCTTCTACTGTTAAATGGAAATTAATTAGAAAGGCTCGAACTTGAAATTCCCTCTAAGCAGCTTATTATCTTTGTCTCAATGTGATGATTTCTATCATCACAATTAAAGACAGGATTTACCTATTAAACCAAAGGAATGAACTTACTGTTAACTGTAAATATAATTCAACATTTACGTTTTAGTGTGAGGAATATTATGAATATATACAGACTATTTTCACAAACATTAATTGTTATTTGTCTTTATTTTCTGGGTATTTCATCTAGTATTTATTGTCAAATTAATATTTGCTAAGTATTTAATTTGGCATATTTTGTCAAGTAAGTATTTGCTAGGTAGTTAATCTAATAAGTTATATCGTTACTAGGTATTTGATCTAAGATAGATTATTATGTTAATGTTTAACAGATCTTAATCTCGCATAAATTATCAAGTTAATATTTAATAGATTTTTATTCTTGCATAGATTGTTAAATTAATATTTAATAATTTCGATTCCTTAGGCATTAATTTCACATGGACACTGAATTCGTTTTTATTATCTATTTTAAGTTGTGTGTATAAATTAACACACATAATACATCCACATTCGAAATAAAAGCAACTCTGAGCTGCAAATGGAAAAAAAGTAGTTAACGCTCAAAAATATTACCAAAAATAACAAACGCAGTTCTCAAATTTGCAATGGAGTTCTATGACGTCACACCACGTGATATCGCGAAATGACAACAGAACCATGTATTCAAATGCAATTTAATGCGTTATGACCAGATTGAAACGTGCTTTTATTAAGTGTGGGTTGTTTGGATTTAATGTAGATGGCCTCCAATATCTGAAAGTTCTTTTTACTGTGTGTATGAGTGAGGATAATTGTATTGTTGGCTATTGCCGTTGCTTAGCGGAGTTTTATGTCAACACAAGATAAAATCGTCACTGGTGGTGGATGTTATTGTGTTACCATCTTAATAACCTCTCTGATGATGGCTCATGTGAGCCGAAAGCTTAGAACCAACTTAATTAAAAAATATCCAAATGTTGGAGAATTTTGTCTTTATTTTCAACTGAAATTAAAGCAAAAATACGACGTTTAGAACGGCTCATGATTAAACATAATAGACATTCATTGTTTCTTATATTTAACAGTATATCTTTAGAAAAAAAAATATATATATATAGTATTGTCCAAAAGTAAAGTAAATTCCAGCTTATAACTGAGTCTTTTTCGCATCATTCATTAAAAGGAAATATTGGTCCTCTTGATAATTTTTCTATTGGAAGGCTTTTTAATAAGATGCAAGAGACCCTCCCCAAACCAAGACTGTCTTAGATCTTAACCTTTTATGACTGATATGTTTTGTACACGGAATATTGCAATCGACACTGGTTAAAAGGCCCGAATACGCTAGAATGAAGGATTTGTTGCACTTAAAATGTATCCGTTTTTTTTTTTTTGTTTTTTTTTGCTAGGACAGACTTTGGATTTTGAATTTTGCTAAAATATGAGATTTTTGCATACACATTTCTACATTTGAACGCAGATATATATATCTTTGTAACTGAATAGATTAACAGAAATTTCTCTTTGGAAAATCTTTTCAACTAGTAGAATTTACTTTGTAAAATATGCATTTATCCATGTTGGACAACTGTCAATAACCTATTTCCAAGTCAGCAATTTACATACAGATATGCACTTTTCTGCTTATTAATTTGATCAATATATCAATGTGTCTTTTTTAAACTCAGTTGACTGATTTTGTGAGATTTATTACTGCTAATTTTGACTTTGACCTCAGGTTTACAAAGAATAGATTAACGTGTTGTATCAATTTTTCTCCAGCAAAATCGCACTTGATAAGTATTTTCCACGAAAATATTTTTCTGATATCTTAAGGCTTCCATAAGTTCAGAAGCAAACGCTAGATTAACTTGATTTCCTTTGTTCAAGAGAAATTCGATTTGTTCTTGGTGCAGACGACAAATTCTGCAAAGAAATTTCTTTGACAATCCGACGCCAAGTCAACCATTTCTTCAGAAGTCAAAGAGAAACTTATCTTATTTAAGTTACAATATATCAATATTTCTTATATATATATATATATATATATAAAGAGAGAGAGAGAGAGAGAGAGAGAGAGAGAGAGAGAGAGGTGTAAGGATATCAATAAATATATATATGGCTATACACGTAGGTACGTATATAAATATTTTCTAATGTTAATAGAACAGTACCCAATGTAATATAACATAATTATTAAATATATATTTAAAAATATACATATTACAACTCAAAGTATAATATCCACACAATGTTCGTTCCATTTGTTACAAAAGTTTTTGACGGAATAAGCATTTCCTTTAAGTGAAGAGAAAAATAAAAAATTAAAAAAATAAGAAAATGAAAACAGAAAGAATGAAAATTATCCTCGACCGTTACGGACTGGACATCTCTACCTATATATATATATATATATATATATATATATATATATATATATATATATATATATTCCATTTGTAAACGGGTTATTACGCTGTATTAAAAAGTGCTCAATACAACTATATTGTAGAATCTTTGAAAATTTTCCATTTGTAAACGAATTATCACGCATTATATTGTAGAATGTGCAGTGGTCTAATCTTATTATGACCAGAAACTAAGTAATTAAATAATCTATATATATATATATATATATATATATATATATATATATATAACAAGAGTACGACTCATAAATATGTTTACAACAGACATGCTCTTCGGATCAAACAAATATATTTTTATGGACCGCGTCTCCTTAGTAGGTTTCTTTCCACAACTTCCTACCATTTATAGGCCTAATGAAAGTTTATCTATCAACCCCCGTTTCGTCATACATTTAAACAAGCTCGTCGGATTAGCAATCGACACTTTGAATCTGTCTTTTTTGCAGAAGCCCTGTGAGTGTTTAAGTCACCAAACAACTCTCCTCATAACGTGTCCAAGTAATTTCAGCAATCTCCCTCTGATTACGATTATGAATATACTTAAATTTTATTTGGGACTTCCTCGTTGATGACGGCTTCTTTCAACGAGTTATTTGATAATCATATTTCTTTTCCCTAATACACCTATAAGGAGAATTTTCGGTATTTATAGGATTAATGACTCAAAGTAGTTCAGCGTCCTTTTATTTGCTTCATATGAAAATTTACAATTTTTTATTACATTGCTTAGCTTTTGAAATGCATTTTTCTGATTTGATTGCGTGGTTGGATTATGATGTCACATTTTCTACACGCTGTTAAATTAGTCAGTCAGTTAAATGCCATACGTGATACACGCTTAGGCGATCATGTCTCTTTCGAGACATGACAGACTGGGCAGAAGATTATCCCGCAATAGGTTGCCATTGCTTTCTGCGGTAGACTGGTTGCCGACCAAGGCTATAGAACCCAATCTGTCCTATTATTTAACCCATATCTGGAGGGAAGAGACGGGTTAATACCTTTCCCAAGGGTATATGTGCGCAAGTGAATACAAGAAATTAAACTGGAATTCGAACTCGACTCCCAACTTTGTTGTTTCGAGTAGATATTCACAGCACCACAACGCACATCTGCTGTTAAAACATATCCCATATTTAAAATATCTCGGCTTTTTTTTTTTTTGACTACCATACATTCTATCTTCTTGCAATCTTTTCTCAATTTTCCTTACTGCATTGTTTAGGATACCCATAGATTTCTTTCTGTCTGCGATAAGCACATTGTCATCGGTGTTAAAATTACAAGCACCGATAATAAACCCTCGTGAGATCACCAGTTCTGTTAGGATAGCGGCGATGTAGAGATTGAATAAATCCGACGAGATGACACATCGCTAAGGTCTTACTGGCTTTATATTTTTGTTTGCTTCCTCAAGTAAATGTTCTATCTGCATGCAAGATATTTCCTCCCAGTATATATTCCTGTAAAAGTTATAGGAATATCCTCTCTATCCTGTCCAAAATAAATCTACAAGAGTAAGTCAAAAATTATCTCCACTTTCTTCATGACATATCTTTAGGTTTTTACATGTTGATAGCGAACCGGCAAGTCATCATAGATGTCTTAGCATGTTATCTACAGATTCAGATCTCTGCTTTTTGTTTCTTGTTGGTAAACACTGCTAGCGGAGCGGCTATGTTTGCACTGTAACAGCAGCTAGAACACCTGGCGCGATCAATCTCAAACTTCGATCACGTGATCACAGAAATCCCAAATATGTGCACACGTAACCAGAAGGAAAACATGAAACAACATAATGGCGAAATTGCAGATTATTCATGACTTATTTCGTAGTTTCTACTCTTCAAATAGATCTTTGTGCCGATTAAAAAAAATGAAATTATTGTTCCAAAATACCTTGTAAGTGAACCACCCTTTCTTGATTATTGCCATTTTGAGGCACAGCGAGGCTGTAAATCCGCTAAGAAACAAGGGGGTACTGAATGTGAAAGAATATGAAAAAGAAAAAAACTACTACGAAAGTGAACATCTTCCAGGCGTATGCATACGACTGGAAGGTGTTCACTTCCGTAGTCGGCACTTGGATAGGTTTTTCTAATAGCTATCTAACACGTTACCTCTTCGTGTCTCCTCGCGGGCATCTCTGTGTCTATAAGCATGTTTGGTGTTCTCGAAATGTTATCATAAATAGCAGTATAACCCGGCGTTGCTCGAGTGTAATGAAAGCTTTAAAACTAATCCATGGTCCTGGAGCTCAGACTCTTTGGACTTTGGGACGAAAGACTAAAAAGAAATAGTTGTTTCCAGTTAAAGCGAAACTGTAGACTGAAAGAAAAATGAGTGGATGTAAGTCAAATTTTCATTTCCTGGTATCGATATCAAATAAGTCTTTTCGTCGTAAACTGAATTTTGAAGGCTAAATAGGTCCTCTAAGTAAATGGTATCATGGCTGAGACTAAGAACTACAATTATACCTACTTAGAGCCAAACCCGACGCAAAAACTAAAATAAAAGGGATGAAAAAATACAAACACACAAGCAGATAAACAGACACACACAAACATCTTGTTTTTATATACATATATTATCGATTTTCTGCACTATTGTAAGAACTACAACCTTGAAACTTCTGAATATCGTTTCTTATGTTTTTGTCTATGAGTGTATCAACTTTGATTAAAATCGGACCACTCCTACTATAACCCTATTTTTTCGATTATCGATTTTCGATATTTATCGGAGGTACCTCGACACAAAACCTAGCTAAGAACACTCGCAGACGCTTATAGCACAACTGTGTAAATTTTTAAGAAAATCGGTTCAGCCGTTTCAGAGTCTATAGGTAACAGACACACACACACACATACAGACACACAGAAAAGTTCTATTTATAAATAAGTTTAAATTATTATCGTCAATATTGATATAAATAATATTAATAATAATATTGATTTACTAATATTAATATTAACAATACTGATAATAATAATAGTAATAGTGTACGTCAAAATGAACACAACACTATTAACTTATACTATTGCAGCGAAATGCATCATAATTACAAAAGTATGCATGTATGTATGTATGTATGCCGCATTCACCCTAGTCGGGTTGAGCGGGCTTCCTCCCTGACGGAGTAAGTCTCATTGGGATTTGTTTAAGGGCAGGGTCCCAAGTCCTACCCTGTTATTTAACCCATAACTGGAGGGAACGGACGGATTAATACCTTTCCCAAGAGTACTAGTGCGCAAGTGAGTGCAGTGTGCTCGACTGAAATTGGAACTCGGCTCACCGATTTCCCCCTCCAAGCCGACATCCACCGCACCACAACGCACATCCGTGAACGCTAACAGCACCTGGTATTCCCAAGTGGTCACCCACGTAAGTACTGACCAGGCTCAACGTTGCTTAACTTCGGTGCTCGAGCGGGAACCGGTGTATTCAACGTGACATGACCGTTAACTGACATGACCGTTAACTGACATGGTCCGATTTTAATCAAAGTTGATACACTCATAGACAAAAACATAAGAAGTGACGAAAAAGTAATGAAACAACACACAAAAACATAATACGTAGAAATGCTAAACCAATAAACCTTGTGCGAAATCGTCTTCTGTAGTTTCAGTCTTGAAGAACTCAGAGGAACCGTGTGATCCTTCAAATTACCTGCCTATTAGCCTTCTGCTCATTTTGGTTAAGAACTCTGTTCAACTTGTACAGCGAGAATATTTTGAGGGCCCTAGAAGTTATGCCTGGATTCGTCATCACAGGCCACAATTTAAACAATCTAAAGTACGCAGATGATACAGTGCTGATAGCAGACACAGAAAGGAAACTACAACACCTCCTACAGAGGATAGCTGAACAGGGTGACCAGAAAGGACGACAAACAAACTGCAAGAAAACCGAATGCATGGTCATAAACAAAAAAAAGGCAGCTCAATATGCCAAATACATTTTGGGGATACTAACATCCAGAAGGTACAAAAATTTAAGTACCTGGGAAGTGTTCTAACAGAAGATGGAAATTGCGACACAGATCCGAAGGCGAATTAGCATGGTGAAATATGCATTCCAGAAGTTAAGTAAAGTATTAAGAAACAGGAACATTTTGCTAGAAACAAAGAAGAGAGTACTGGATTGCTATGTGATGTCAGTTCTTCAATATGGCAGTGAATGCTGGACAATATCATCAAAGATGAAGGAAAAACTAAAAGCAACTGTAATGTGGTTCTACAGAAGGATGCTGTGAATATCATGGATCGAGCATGTGAGCAATGATGAGGTCCTAGAAATGATGGAAACGAAAACGAAATTAATACTGAGCATCTGGAAGAGACAGCTGAAGTTCCTGGGACATGCAATGAGGAAAGAGGGCTTGGAGAACCTGATACTAGCAGGTCAGATAGAGGGAAAAAGAGATAGGGAAAAGCAACGGATAACATATTTGAAGGACCTGATCAGGTGGATGACGGAACGAGGGTTGCGCGGTGTTACAAGAGAAGGCCTGCTAAGAGCCACCAGGGATAGGGAGACGTGGAAAGCCATGATCGCTTACATCCTGAAGAGACAGGGCACATACAAGAAGAAGATAACTATAGGTTCTAATCAAGTCTGAATTGTTTTAGCGTCTTTACTTCACAGGATATTTTATTTAGACAATCAATATGGCTTTCACTGTTCTAGATCAACTGCTGATGCATTAATGATTATGGATGAAAGAGTTCAGACAAGAATGGTACAGCTAGAATTTTTTATTTGGAAATCTCGAAAGCGCTGGTCATGTTTGGCATACAGGCTTTCTTCATAAGTTGAAGGATTGTTTTTTTATGGACAAATATATGAATTAATTCAATTTCAAATCTCGAAATTAATAGTATCTTGAACGGCCACTCTTCTAGATCTTTTTCAATGGTATTCCCCAGGGCTTTATTCTTCGACTTAAGCTGTTCATAATATTCATCGGCAACATTCCTGAAGTATCAACTCTCGACTCGCTATCTAAGCAAAGAACGCAACTATTTACTTCTGTCTCAATAATTAGTTAAATCGGTTTGGAGTGATCAGATTGACAGCTGATGTAAAAATGATCATCAGTCTGTTGTTAACTGTGGCAAGAAATGGCTTGTTAATTTCAACACCTGCAAAACGAAACCTTTCTTTATTAATCACTAGCAGTATAGGCCGGAGTTGCTCGGGTGTAATAAAAGCTTTAAAACTAATCCATGATCCTAGAGCCCAGACTCTTTAGACGTTGGCAGGAAAGACTAAAAAGCAATAGTTGTTTCCAGTTATTGCGAAACAGTAGATTGAAAGAAAAATGAATAGACTTCCCTCCCAGAGAGTAAAACACTACGCCTCCTTGGTCTCACACTTTCAGCGGACCTCAAGTGGAATGACTATATCGAATCCATTGCTAAATCCGCTGCTATGAAAGTCGGTTCTCTGTGCAGTGCCCGGAGGTTTTTTCAGTCTGAATCTATCCTGCACATTTATAAATCTACCATCCGCCCGTGCATTGAATACTGTTGCCATATCTGGTCGTGTGCCCCTGCTATTATCCTTGGGCTTCTCGACAAGGTACAGCGGAGGGTCTGTAATGTGATCGATACCGACTTAGCAGACCGCCTGCAATCTCTCTCTCACCGACGCGACGTGGCTTCCCTGTGTCTCTTCTATAAATACTTTCGTGGCTTCTGCTCCGATGAACTTAGATCACTGGTGCCCCCTAGGTTCGAATTTACACGAGATACTAGATCAGCAACTACATCCCACCCTTTTACAGTGAAACCGATAAAATGCGACCTCAACTTCTACTCCAACAGTTTCTTTTCTCGTACGTCCCGACTGTGGAATTCCCTTCCACACGACTGCTTCCCCGACGGCTACAATCTCCAGGAGTTTAAATGTAAGGTCAATAGACACCTCCAACAAACTCGCTTCCATTCTTTCAAACCTTCTCCCCACCCACCCAACTATCTGTCACCACCATTCTGACATTTCCTATATCTAACCACTCTTTCTATTTACCTTCCCCTATGTAGCCCCAAGCGCAATAGTGGCGGTGAAATGCCTTGCTTGAGGTGAAATGATTAAAAAAAAAAAAAGATGTAAGTAAAATTTTGATTTCCTGGTATCGATATCAAATACGTTTTTTCGTCGTAAACTGAATTTTGAAGGCTAAATAAGTCTTCTGATTAAATGGTATCATGGCTAAGATAAGAACTACAATAATACCTACTTACAGCCAAACCCGAAGTAAAAACCAAAATAAAAGGGCTGAAAAAATACAGATATATAGGCAGGTAAACAGACACAGACACACAGACACACACACACAAACACACACACACACACACATACACAAAAAAAAACATCTTGCCTTTTATATATGTGGTTTCCGGCTTTCTTCTTTCCAATCTTTTCACTCTTACGTAGCCCCCTACACATCAGTGGCGTTACCCCCTTGCTCGGGGTGATATGATTAAATATATATATATATTATCGATTATCGGCACTATTGTAAGAACTACAACCTTGAAACTTCTGAATATCGTTTCTTATGTCTTTGTCTATGAGTGTATCAAATTTGATTAAAATCGGACCACTCCTTCTATAACCCGATTTTTTCGATTATCGATTTTCGATGTTTACCGGGGGTACCTCGATACATAAAATCTAGCTAAGAACACTCTCAGACGCTTCCCCGACGGCTACAATCTCCAGGAGTTTAACTGTGTACATTTTTAAGGAAATCAGTTCATCCGTTTCGAAGTCTATAGGTAAGGGACACACACACACAGACAAATTCCATTAATAAATAAGTTTAGATAGCTCTGCTACTTTCTGTTATTTATTATCATGGCTATTGCTAACCTCCAGGAGATGGTTTCGTTGACCCACCCACCTTGATCAAACATTCTCTGCTGACTAGATGCAACCGTATGTTTTATACTAACAATTTCTTCTATCGTAATTTTCGGTTGAGGATCTTTCTTCCACGTTCATGTTTATCATCCTATTTTGATCTTCAAAAATTTAAATAATATTTAAATTTAAATATTTAAATTTAAATTTAATATTTAAATTATCACTCATTAGCCTTGTTTTCCTCCTTTTTTTCTTTTCTTTTTCATATTCTTTCACATTCAGTACCCCCTTGTTTCTTAGCGGATTTACAGCCTCGCTGTGCCTCAAAATGGCAATAATCAAGAAAAGGTGGTTCACTTACAAGGTATTTTGGAACAATAATTGCATTTTTTTTTTAATCATTTCACCCCAAGCAAGGCATTCCACTGCCACTATTGCGCAGGGAGTTACATAGGGGAAGGTGTGAGAAAGAGTGGTTAGATATAGGAAATGTCAGAAGTAGGGTGATAGACAGGTAGGGATACAGAGCATGAGGGTTGGGTAGGTGGGAAGAGTGTTTAAGAGAATGGATGTGAGTTAGTGTCTTGGGAGGTGTCTATTGACATTATATTCAAATTCCTGGAGATTGTAGCTGTCGGGGAAGCAAGCATGTGAAAGGGAATTCCACAGGTGGGAAGTGCGAGAACAGAAGCTGTTGGAGTAGAAATTGCGGTTACATTTTATCGGTTTCACCGTAAAAGGGTGGGATCTAGTTGCTAATCTAGTATCTCGTGCAAATTCATACCTAGGGGGCACCAGTGTTCTAAGTTCATTGGAGCAGAAGCCGTGAAAGTATTTATAGAAGAGGCACAGAGAAGCCACGTCGCGCCGGTGAGAGAGTGACTGCAGTCGGTCTGCCAAGTCGGTATCGATCACATTACAGACTCTCCGTTGTATTTCCTCAAGAACACCGAAGAGAACAGCAGGGGCACTCGACCAGATGTAGTAACAGTATTCAATGCACGGCTGGATGGTAGATTAACATGTACTAAACACGTATGAAAATGACAAAAATGGGCAATATTTATCTGTATTTTCGGTACATGGGTGTATTACGTTATCTCAGAAACAATGGTTGATTCCGTGACCTGGAATAATCCATCGTCACTGATCACCCAAAAAGAAAAATTCCAACTATGAAGGAAGTAATTAATGGCGACTGTTGTTGGGATAAAACGGTCGACTACTCATCCGAGCGCTTGGTTTATGCCGTCAGATACTGGGAAACATTGAACAGGCTAAAAGAACCTCTTCATCGAAATAGTCTATCTTAAATATGTTTTCAGGCTTTTCAGATAACGTCATTTATGCACGTTTAACCTGAAGTCACTGCAGAAATGCATTTATTTATTAGCATATATTTGGGCTTTATTTCCACCAGGTTTCGTATAACTGATCTACGCAATCGAATTCAAAACCGGCAGTAAGCAAATGACAGCCATTTTGGTGATAATGCTCTATTACCAATGTATAAATTTTGACATAATATGAAACGTACATAGGTACGCTTGTGTAATTAAGATATTGCAAATGTTGGTTACATGCTTCATGATGATGAAACCAAATTTAAAATTGCTCAATCCGTAAGATCAAGGAATGTGGGCGGACCTGAAGCAGACTACCACCACGTTTAATTTCGTTGGGTTTTTTGGGGGGTTTTTTTTTTTACTTTTTTCAGCGCAGTTCTATCGATTGTTACTTGATTGTTACTTTGAAAAATTACAATATTTAAACATATTTGGTGGGTGGGGTCAGTTTCTCATACAACGTTAAAGTAAATCGATCCACTATTTTCAATCCAGTATAAGGTTGTCTGTGAAACTGGTTCCCCCCACCCAACAAGATTGTTTAAATGTTGAAATTTTTTCAATTCTTTTTTTTTTTTTTTTATTTTTTATTTTTTTTTTGTCATTCGTAAAGTTTAAGGTGTAAAAGATAATATATAAAAAAAAGTCCAATACATTTGATAAAGAACAAATTTACATCTGGCAGTAATGTCGTACTGGCGACTGGTTTCAAAATGGAGGCTCGATTTACTATAACGTTGTATGAGAAACTGATCCCCCACAAGAAAATGTTTAAATATTGAAATTTTTCAAAATTGTTTTTGTCAGTCGTAAAGCTAAGAGTGTAATCGATAGGACTGCGCTGAAAAAAGATTTTAAAAAAATGAAAAACAACGAAATTAAACGTGGTGGTAGCCTGCTTCAAGTCCGCAGGAATGTGTTATAAATTCGAATGCCAGAACTGCTCAGCAGGAGAAAGGGAAACATCTACTTAAGTGTAGAAAAGATTTACCCGATCACATTGGAAGCTTAAATCAGACGAAAACGTCACGATGATGTATATTTGTAGGAGCGTGGACAAACTAATTATTCACTCTCTATCGCAGCTGTATCTCCTCGTAAAGCTTGTCTCTTGAGTCAAACAGTATATGAAACAGGATTTCTAGAAAATACAATTAGTAAATGAGAATACTGAATGGGAGTGTGCGTTTTAGAGCAGTGGATATTGGTTCGGAACGAGAAATCGCAGAGCCGAGTTCGAATTCCATTTAAATTCGTTGTATTCACTTAAATGCAAATACCTTGGGAAAAGTATTAATCCATCTGTTCTCCCTCCAGCTATGGGTTAAATAGCAGGATAGATTGAGTTTTATAGCCTTGGTTGGCAACCAGTCTATTACAGAAGGTAATGGTAATATGGGAAAATCTTCTGCCCAGTCATTCATGCCTCTTTCTAGACATGATCGCCCTAAACCGTGTATGGTACATAAATGACTGACTGACATTAAATGGTTCTGAGAACTGACGAAAAAAACTGGGGCCAAAAGAAGAACCCTAAGCTTACTCTGTTGTGTCATCCTCAAGGAGTTAAAGGTTTTTGTAGAGGTTTATCTTTTATTTTCTATTTAAGTCTGGGTTTCATTTCCCTTCACTCCCAATAGCCTTTTGTGTATTCACTCAGTTAAGTGCCCTACGTGATACACGTTTGGGCGATCATGTCTCGAAAGGGACATGGCTGACTGGGCAGAAAATTATCCCGCACTAGGTCGCCATAACTTTCTGTGGTAGACTCGTTGCTAGCCAAGGCTATAGAATCCAATCTATTCTGTTATTTAATCCATAACCGAAGGGATGAATCAGATTAATACCTTCCCCAAGGGTATTTGCACGTAAATAGATGCAGGGAATTCAACTGGAATTCGAAATCGGCTCCCCGATTTCTCGTTCCGAGTCGATATCCACTGCACCACAACAACTTGCTTGAGATAAATTGGTTTAAAAAAATAATCGTCAATGGGTTGACAGGATGTTGAAAGGTGGGAAAGTGCCAGTGAAATATTTTTGTCAACATTAAATTCTTAAAAATGGTAATCTTCAGACATAGCTTTAGATCAAAAGAATGGAATTGCTACGAAAAACATTTCTCAGTACGACAACAGTATGTTGATGAAATTAATGAATATTTAGTTAAATTCCAGTAAAAAAATTAAACGTTTAATGAGGCTACTAGACTCCCCTGAAGTCTTCATCGAAGAGATTTGAAGAATTGTCAAGAAGTCTGTTTAATTGGAGAATAATAAGATTTTGCTTGTAAGTGAATTTAAACAAAAAATATCAGCTGTTTACGAAGCAAAGATTTGAAGAAAGTATAAATAAACTCGTTCGTAAAATAATCAGCTTTGTAAATATTAGCATCGTGTCTGTAAATAATGTTACCCTTAAAACTTACCATTGTGCACTAGAAAGTCATATGTGTTGCGCACGTATATCTGAATAAAATGATCATTTCTAAGATATCAGTTTATGTCAAATCTTTTAAAGCAGGAGTCGGCAACCTTTTGAAGAGATCGGGCCAGGAAGCCATGCAATGTCTTGGACGATGGCCATGATATCAAAACTGTCTCGATCTCAGACCGCTGTCTTGTTTTGGCTGGAGGTTACAAAAAAAAACAAAGTTAACACATTAGTTCCCAAATTTTTTTCTTGAATTTTTTACCAAAAATCTTTAATTTTTACAAATCTATGTAATACTAAACATTGCATTATTCTAAGAAAAAAAGAAATTTTTAGTTTGGTCCTTATTTTAAGACAAAAAAAAATGAAATCTTAATTAAAATTTCGGGCGCGTTAAAAACGATTTGAAAAATTAAAAAAATAATAACTACAAAATTTGATCTTTCCTCCAAATAACAGCATAACATATTGACGATAAAACTTTGTTTTTATTAAGTCTGAGCCCTTTTAGCATCAGGATATGCTGTTTTGTTTTTGTTTTTGTTTTTTTACAATTCAGTGGAAGTATCTAAACTCTCAACGATTTTCTATGAACAATTATTTACGTGCATAATTTGTTTTTCGTTACGTTGTTGAAAGATGTATGCGTATTTTTTTCTTTCTTTCAAATGTTTGTTTTTACTTTTCGTAAGCGAGCAGAAAATCTAGGATAATATCTTTCAAAGTGAGCTTTAATCTAGGCCTCAGTGACATTTTGATTCCACTCTGGAAGCGTTAATTAAACGAATGTTTACACTGACGGGGACAATAAACGCCAGGAATTCAATAATGTTATTGTAGGTCATTCTAAGTAACTTGTGAATTTTCAAT
The DNA here is from genome assembly GCA_037127315.1 of Ascarosepion bandense. Taxonomy (NCBI): domain Eukaryota; kingdom Metazoa; phylum Mollusca; class Cephalopoda; order Sepiida; family Sepiidae; genus Ascarosepion; species Ascarosepion bandense. The sequence continues at coordinate 1,608,824 of JBBBDQ010001872.1, forward strand.
GGCATATTTTTGGGTTGTAAGACAATCAGATTTCCTTTTACATGAGAGATTTTAATCGACCTCAGGCGAGTAAAGCAATAAACTTTAATCTCACAATTAAGTTTTTAATCGTCTGAGTCGAACGGGCAAGTGAAATCTAAAAGTCTGTATTTATTGATACATACAAACACATACACACACACACAAACACATACACACATAAACACACACACACACACACACACACACACACACACACACACACACATATATATATATATATATATATATATATATATATATAGTGTCAACTTGCGTATCATGCGATTTTGAAAACGTCATTTTGAAGCTAATTTTAAGAGGGTCACATCATACACAGAATATATAATTGACGTTTGTACTGACGACCAGATATGGATAGTTAAAAATTCTGACACATGTTATGAGAAAAGGAAAACGGAAGTGTTGTTTCCTATGTCCGCACCATCTATACCTATAAAGGCTTAATAACAAGTTGGTTTAATTTCATGTCAGCAACGTTCACTAAATATTAGTGCTACAACTGTAAGCACTAGACACAAAAATATGGAACCACTGATTCTGGTATATCACTGTACTTCTGTCTGGCAAAATAATGCTTGTGACCGCTACCATTAAGTATCTTCTTCTTTTATACGCCCTGGCCCTTCATAACGTGTGTGATCATTGTCCTCCACCACTTCCTGTTTCTTGTTGCTCTTAATTTATGTTGTTCTGTGATTTCTACCAAAACTGATATCCTTTTTTTAAGTCCATAAAGTCTATTCATTATTGAAATCTAAACATATTTATAAATGGAACGTTGTCACTGTGTGTGTATGTGTGTGTCCTTAACTATAGACCCCGAAACGGCTGAACCGATTCTCTTGAAAATTTACACAGTTGTACTATAAACGTCTGCGAGTGTTCTTAGCTAGGTTTTGTGTCGAAGTACCCCCGACAAATATCGAAAATCGATAATCGAAAAAATCGGGTTATAAAAGGAGTGGTCCGATTTTAATCAAAGTTGATACACTCATAGACAAAAACATAAGAAACGATATTCAGAAGTTTGAAGGTTGCAGTTCTTACAATAGTGCAGAAAATCGATAAAAAATATATATAAAAAACAAGATGTTTGTGTGTGTGTCTGTTTATCTGCCTGTATGTCTGTATTGTTTTCAGCCCTTTTATTTTGGTTTTTGCTTTAGGTTTGGCTCTAAGTAAGTATAACTGTAGTTCTTAGTCTCAGCCATGATACCATTTACTCAGAGGACTTATTTAGCCTTCAAAGTTCAGTTTACGACGAAAAAACTTATTTGATATCGATACCAGGAAATCAAAATTTGACTTACATCCATTCATTTTTCTTTCAATCTATGGTTTCGTTTTAACTGGAAACAACTATTGCTTTTTAGTCTTTCGTGCCAACATCCAGAGAGTCTGAGCTCCAGGAGAATGGATTAGTTTTAAAGCTTTCATTACACCCAAGCAACGCCGGGATATACTGCTAGTAATTTAATAATTATGAAAAAAAAAACAACAAAAAAAGAACAAAAACAAATGGAATTCCCTAGACCTAGCTAATCAGATTCATGACCCAATCACATTATAATTTGCTCATTCACCATAATGTATAAACTATGTCATGTGCTGTTTTCTCCTGTCTCGCTTTCCCTCTATCGACCCTTTCAGTATCAGATTCTCCAAGTCCACTTTTCTTATTATCTGTCTCAGAAATTTAAGCTGTCTCTTCATGATGTTAAGTCTGAGTTACATTTTCACTTCCATTTTCTCCAAAATTTCGTCTTTGCTCACATAATATTCTCAGCATCCTTCTGTAGAAACACATTTCTTTCATCTTTGATGCCATATTAGATGACAGACATTACATATCATTTTAGTACTCTTTTCTTTGTTTAGAAAAATCAGGAAACTATCCTGTCAGCAATACGGACAGGAAATAAGTTAAAGAGAAAGGAGACGATTCGGTAGACTGGGTCTAAATAGGTTGGCATTCTGATTACTTTTTCTGGTGACTGGTTCTAAAGACTGTCCAATAGATCTGCTATCAACGACTGGATTCTAATGTTTAGCGCACTTGAAGGAATACGGTGTCTACTAAATTCGTCCCCCAACCATAATTCATCCTGATTGATCACATCTGACCCCATAATTCTTTAGAGAGAGTTTCAGACTGGTCAGCACCAACCACGTAACTTCCCAAAGGCAGTTTTAATTGTCGCGTGTGACCCTAAATTTCTCAGTTAAAAGGATCCTCAATTTCTTGACTGATTTCATTGACTGATTCATTCGTTTTCTATGGCTTATCAATAGGCAATAAATTATTATGTAAATATAAAGTGGGGGATCAATTTTATATTACAAACATTATATAAATTGATCCCTCACTTTATGGCCACAGACTTCCTTCTCTTACACACTTCCTGACACCCCCTATAACCTGTCACTCTTTCTCATAACTTTCCTCCTATGTAACCCCCTGCAAAACAGTGGCAGTAAAATGCCTTCCTTGGGGCGATATGATTATAAAAAAAAAGAAATTTCTATACATTTATATTCCAGAGAATGTAAATAAATCTAAAAGACATGCATGTGTAGCTAATCAGTATTTCGTTGACTGATTCATTCGTTTTATATGGCTTATCAACAGACAAGAGATTATTATGTAAATATAAAGTGGGGGATCAATTTTATATTACAAACATTATATAAACTGATCCCTCACTTTATGGCCACAGTCATCCTTATCTTATGATTATAAAAAAACAAAATTCAATACATTTATATTCCAGAGAATGTAAATAAATCTAAAAGACATGCATGTGTAGCTAATCAGTATTTCATTGACTGATTTATTCGTTTTATATGGCTTATCAACAGACAAGAAATTATTATGTAAATATAAAGTGGGGGATCAATGTTATATTACAAACAATATATAAACTGATCCCTCACTTTATGGCCACAGTCATCCTTATCTTATGATTAGAAAAAAACAATTCTATACATTTATATTCCAGAGAATGTAAATAAATCTAAAAGACATGCATGTGTAGCTAATCAGTATTTCATTGACTGATTCCTTTGTTTTCTATGACTTATCAATAGACGAGAAATTATTATGTAAATATAAAGTGGGGGATTAATTTTATATTACAAATAATATATAAACTGATCCCTCACTTTATGGCCACAGTCATCTTTTTCTTATCCACTTTCTGACACCCCCTATAACCTGTCACTCTTTCTCATAACTTTCCTCCTATGTAACCCCCTGCAAAACAGTGGCAGTAAAATGCCTTCCTTGGGGCGATATGATTATAAAAAAAAAAGAAATTTCTATACATTTATATTCCAGAGAATGTAAATAAATCTAAAAGACATGCATGTGTAGCTAATCAGTATTTCGTTTCGTTTTCTATGGCTTTACAATAGAGAAGAAATTATTATGTAAATATAAAGTGGGGGATCAATTTTATATCACAAACAATATATAAATTGATACCTCACTTTATGACCACAGTCATCTTTCTTTTACCCATTTCCTGACACCCCCTATAACCTGTCACTCTTTCTCATAATTCCTCTCCTATGTAACCCCCTGCAAAACAGTGGCAATAAAATGCCTTGCTTGGGCGATATGATTAAAAAAAAAATCTATACTATTCTAATGTGGGTATAAAGTGGGGGATCACTTTTACATCACAATCAGTATATACATTGATCCCCCACTTTATGGTCACAGTCAGCTTTCTCTTAACCACTTCCTGAACACCCCTATAACCTGTCACTCTTTCTCATAACTTTCCTCCTATGTAACCCTCCTGCACAACAGTGGCAGTAAAATGCCTTGCTTGGGGCGATATGATTGTAAAGAAAAAAGATATGCTCGCTTACCATGTGATTTTTTAGATCTAATTTGTAAGTAAATTTTAATGCGGTCGAATCATACGACGGATATAAATTTAGTATATGTACTGATGACACGCGAGTACATATAGTATATATGTAGTTTTAAAAAAAAACTTACCTCATGGACGTCCGTATATAGAAAAGAATCTTGTGGGGAAGCCATATTGTTTTTATGCTGTCAAATTGACGCAAAATCACGGCGATTAGGTGATTTGAGGAGATTTAAATATGCCTATTTTGGAAGAACTCGGGGCTTTCTCGTGTTTGCGACTACTGATCTACACTCTCTTTGGAAAGAACTTTTGTTGCGTTCTCATGTTTAAAACTACTGGTCAACACTTTCATTGGGGAGAACTCTTTTGCGTTCTTGTGTTTGAGACTACTAATCTACACTCTCTTTGGGAATAACTCTTGTTGCGTTCTTAAGGTTGAAACTACTAGTCAACAGGGCCGTAGATGATGCTAAAAAACACCGGGCACAGAGAAAATTGCCCGGATTTATTAGTTGACAATGTCATGACGTCATCAGTGTCATCCGTTTCCAGAAACTATGATTTTTGCGGATTTTTTCGGCTATTCCAATGGAAATTAGGCACAAAACGTGAACGAAAGCAGGAAATCTGATTCGGATTTTCTGAGTATAACGAGTCTTTTCTCCCAAAATTAATAAATAGACAAAATGATTTTTACTGCGTTCATTCGGATGTTTTCTTCTTTTTTCTTTCTTTCTTTCTTCCTTTCTTTCTTTCTTTATTTATTTATTTATTTATTTATTTCTTTGTGAATTGTTTAGTTTGATTTCTGACGAAGAAGACATTTTTCCTTTTCCGGATTTTCACTATGATTGCACGGATCGGCCCGAACCCGTGCGCGGTGTGCCCGGTAGTCAGATATGGCCATGCTAGTCAACACTTTCTTTGGGAAGAAATCTTTTGCGTTCTTGTGTTTGGACTACTAATCCGCACACTCTTGAAGAATAACTATTGTGCATTCTCAAGTTTGAGACTACTGATCTACACTTGATTTGGAAAGAATTCTTGTGCGTTCTTGTGTTTGTGACAACTAATCTATATTCTTTTTGGAAATAAGTCTTGTTGCGTTTTCAAGTTTGAGACTTCTGATCTACACTTTCTTTTGGATGAACATTTGTGCCTTCTCGTGTTTCAGCCAACTGATCTATACTCTTTTTGGGAAGAACTCTTGTGCGTTCTCAAGTTTGAGACTACTGATCTACACTTTCTTTGGAAAGAACATTTGTGCATTCTTGTGTTTGAGCCTACTAATCTATACTCTTTTTGGGAAGAACTCTTGGGCGTTCTTTTGTTTGTGACTACTAATCTGCACTCTTTTTAGAAATAACTATTTTGCGTTTTGTGTTTGAGACTAATCATGTACAATATATAATTTTGTTATTATTGTTGTACTTTTCTCTTTTATAGTGTCTGTCTTTTTACCTCTGGGCTTGGTAAACATTTTGAAACTGTCATAACAGAAATGTTTTGTTTTTGATATTGCCATTACAATAGAAATATTTTCTGTGCTATAAAACTTTCTCTTTCTCTCTCTGTATATATATATATATATATATATATATATATATATATATAAAGATATTCCGTTGTCCTATTGGTATTAAATATTTATTCAACTAAATATGAACCATTGTGTTGCACAAACTTTCTCCATTTTACTTGCAACTTAAAGATTCTGTCTTCTCAGAATTTTAGTAGGTTTCTCGTCAAAGAACTCATTAAGGCGTTTTTTAAATAACATTTTTACCATTGATATTATTTTTCAAGGACCTGAATAAATGAAATTCCCAAGTAGCAATGTTTTGTGAATATATCGGTTAGGATAATACATGCCACGTAAGCTGAAACAATTTTTGCCGGATCGCCAAAAAAACGTGAGATCATGTAATTATCTTGATGCAAGACAATGCAAGACATTAAACTTCAATATTATATACATATATATACCAGCATGCAGTGTGGGTATAGAACAATCCAAAGGTGTATCCTGCACATACAGTGGTAGGATAACTCTCTACGAGAGTTCTAAACATATATGCATATAAATACATATAGAGCAAATATAAGAAAAATTAAGGCAGACACGTTATTTCATGCTGAATCGGAACTATGGCCTATTTCAGGTGAACCATCATCAGCGTCCGTCTTTATTTTACACGTCTGCCTCAATTTTTCTTATATATATATATATAACGGAGATTAAGGAATTTTAATGAAGCTTGGTTATAAACAACCGACAATTTGAAATGAATTGTTTGAACGTTATTTTATATTATTTTATATCGATATTCGTATGTAAGTAGATATCGTTTTTAATTAAACAGTATTATATATTTATATCTACTGGGCTGATTATTTACGATTAATTTTTATTACGAAAATGTGCGACATTCGGCAGGTTTCGAACCTGCGAAACCTCTCTACATAGGAGAGGCTACCATTTGATCTGGCAACGTCTTAGACCGCTCGACTACGAATGACCTCCAGTCTAAACGAGGTTTTAATCAAGCCTATATAACTAATTTTCGATTCATCGCAAACAAATTTTCGTAATAAAAATTTATCGTAAATAATCAGGCCAGTAGATATAAATATATAATACTGTTTAATTAAAAACAGAATATCTACTTAAATACGTGTATCGATAAAAATAATGTTCAAACATATATATATATATATATATATATATATATATATTTGTAAATTCAGATAAAATTTAGAAGGGGAAATAGCCATTTTCTACATGTCAATTTCAGATACGCATTTTCAACCGCATTTAAAGAATACGAAAAATTCTAATGCCGGAGCCTTGGTCTAGTAAAGGAAGGGTTTGGGGAATATTGGCTCCTATATGGTCAATCTAGCGAATCTTAGTAGTAATTTGTTTATGGTAATGGAAGGTATGTGGCTTGAGCAATGGGTTAGTAGTGGTAGGTAGCGGGGAAAAGTAACTGCTTAGCCACATTTAAAAAAAAAAACCTTCTTGTGACTAAATGGAAGAATAAGATAATTATTGCAATTTATATTTATTTCTATGACGACACATACTAATAATTTCTCTACGTTTATTCAGAAGCACATTCCGATATTGAAATTTCAAAATTTTTATTTTTCCTGTTAAACATAGATTACATATATCTCTCAAGCTAATAGGGGTCCCGGCCAAGCCTATTGGTTTATACTTTATCTGGGGATATAGGTTATTTTCTTTTAATTCCCAGTATTTTCGGGAAAGGGCTGTTTGATATCTTAAATTAAGGTTAGTGAAAAGTGTATGTGTGCATAGCGCCATTGCTTCTAAATTCCTGCCGAAATTCCGATATAAACATTAAATTTATCCTTATTTTTCTTATGGAAGATGGAGGCCTGATAGATCAGATTTACAGATCTACATTGACTCTCAACCGGACATTTATCTCTAGATCTACAATTACTGGGAATTATAATCCTATTTTCTGTATTGAATTCACTACACTTCTTCAAGATTTGGTTATTGTGAAAACTAATAATGTTATACATATTATTAGTACACGAATAACTAATCATGATAGTTTTCTATTGAATATTTTACTCAGAGGTTTATCTTTATGAAAATGTTTACTTATTAATTTGAAAATGATGTCACCAATGTTAACAGTTGATAGTTCATATATATATATATATATATATATATATATATACTATCATGGTATATTATTCAAATGTCCCTTGGGAGAATGTATCTCCGAAAAAAAAACAAATATATATCTTAATTTACAATAATTACATTGACAAGACGTCTTACATTACACACGTCTGACCAGTCATCCATTTCTAGACTACATTCACTATATAAAATATAATGATCTACAACACAACTATCCTACACTAAGAAAACAACAAAAGCAAACTACAGATTCTCGAGGCAATATTCATTAAAATATGTAAACCGTCAATTAATAGAATCAGCTAACGATACTGTAGTAATGTTATATAATGTTTATAAAAAAAACAATTCATAATCATGACATTACAATATATTTTTAAAATTCCATTATGGATAATTTTCACGTTCTAATGAACGATAGGCAATTTTTCAACCGTTATATTTGAAGCAAGAAGAAAATTTACAGTAATTTTTAGCAACTCGGTTTTGCGGTTATCTTTTGTTACCACAACTCGCACCCCTGAAGATGATCTCGGAAGGAGATTGAAAGTACTTGGGAACATCGAGAAATGAATAATAATAACATCTGTCAACGTTACAGTTCATTCTAACATCGTTCAATTATTTTACGCGAAAGATTATCCGTGAATATGAACAAATTTTTTAAATAGTAAGCAGACACAATATTTGCAATTTATTTAATCTGACATGTCTAAAGCAAAACCTGCTGCCTAAACACACAGACACAGACACACAGACACACACACAGACACACACACAGACACACACACATATATATATATATATATACTAGCAGTATAGCCCGGCGTTGCTCAGAGGTAATGAAAGCTTTAAAACTAATCCATGGTCCTGGAGCTCAGACTCAGCCTAAAGAATATTTGTGTGAAGTTTCGTGAGAATCGGATAAAAATTGTGGATTTGTATAAAAAAACATACAGACAGATAAACAGACACACACACAAACATCTTGCTTTTATATATATTATCGATTTTCTGCACTATTGTAAGAACTGCAGCCTTGAAACTTCTGAATATCGTTTCTTATGTCTTTGTCTATGAGTGTATCAAATTTAATTAAAATCGGACCACGCCTTCTATAATCCGATTTTTTCGATTATCGATTCTCGATATTTATCGGGGGTACCTGGACACAAAACCTAGCTATGAACACTCGCAGACGCTTATGGTACAACTGTGTAAATTTTTAAGAAAATCGGTTCAGCCTTTTTCGGAGTCTATAGTTACGGACACAGACACAGACACACACACACACACACACAAAGTTTCATTTATATATAAGTTTAGATAATCTGTGTATTATGCGATTTTGAAGACCTAAGTTTGATGCTAATTTTAAGGGGATCATAACATAGACAGAGTATAAAATCGACGTATGCACTTACAACTAGAAATAGATATTTAACATTTCTGGTGCTTGTTATAAAGCAGGAAAAACTGGAGTGTTGTTTCTTATGTCTACACCATCTATATTTATAAACGCTTAAACTGCAATACTGAGCGCTCTGTCCCTATAGATATAACGATAATTCAAACTATATATATGTTCAAAAAGGTATATTTATATATAATGTTTTTTTCCCGGCTTTTGACGAGAGGAATTTGGGAAGTAACACAAAGAGACATTATAGACAGATCTTGACGAGATTACTCTGTAAAAATGCATTTTCGTCGCTGCTGCTGCTTCTTCTTCTTCTTCTTCTTCTTCTTCTTCTTCTTCTTCAGATCTGAAATGATTTTTCTGGTGTAGAAACAGACAGTAAGCAATGTCTGCTGATAAACAAAATATTGATTATGAAAGAATAGAACGTTCTTTTGAAAAGATACTCGACACGTCCTCGGAAAAAAAAATGAAGCAAGAAAATTGCCAATTCCTCTCAGAAAACAATACCATAAACAAATTCCTATTTCTTCATAAATTTAATTGGAGTAGATAGATTAAATTATCGCTCGGTTCACACTCCACCCACGTCTATTGAAGAGGTAAAGAGGATCATCCCTTGTTCCGTGTTTAGGATGTGGTTTCCGGCTTTCTCTTTTCCAATCTTTTTTTACTATTTTCCGTTTTGTTTTTTAATTGGAGTAGATAGACTGAACTATCGCCCGGTTCACACTCTACCCACGTCTATTGAACAATTGTAGAGGCTCATCCCTTGTTCCCTGTTTAGGCTGTGGTTTCCGGCTTTCTCTTTTTCAATTTTTTTTTTTCAATTGGAGTAGATAGACTAAACTATCGCCCGGTTTACACTCCACCCACGTCTATTGAAAAGGTGAAGAGGCTCATCCCTTGTTCCCTGTTTAGGATGCGGTTTCCGGTTTTCTCTTTTCCAATCTCTTCAATCTTATGTACCCCCCTGCACATCAGTGGCGTTACCGCCTTGCTCGGGGTCATATGAATAAAAAAAAATTGTTTTACTCGTACATGTTTTTGATATACATTTTAAAAACTAAGAATGTATTTTCCATATTTAGCCATTTTCTGCTTTTCTATTAACTCAAGTTTTGCTTGAGGAATAAGTTATCTTTTTTCTGTTTGAATTTCTGGGATAAAGATTTATTATTATATTGGTTTATGTATTTATAGGATACACTAATGCAGGCAACGCTATTCTCTTATTAGAGAATGGCAGTCTAATGATAGGATTATGAATCCTGATTACGCCAACCCTTTTTAGGATTCCATTTCTAAGCGTCAACACCCTGGGAAAAAAAAAACAAGTAAAGCAAGAATCCATTGGTCAAAAGGCAATCACAGAGTTCAGAAACGTTTATTACTATTTACGAACCATTTAAAGGGTCCCATTAGCTAGCAGATCAGATCTTTCTGAAGAGTTGTGCAAGAGGGTCTCTCTTGGGCGGTTTCGTGTGGCAAGTGCAAGTTTGATAGGAAAGAAGAGAAATGACCAAATAGTCTTCAGATTCAGTAAAGTGAAGTCGAAGCAGAGCAAAGAGTCGTGAAGCGCTGACTCAAAGATGCTCTAGTTCATGAGAGGCCAAGCGTTAAAGACCTGTTTATGGAGATTAGACAAAGGATTTTAGTGGTCTCTAGAGCTGGCGAACCAAAGAAAACGTTTGAAGGAAAAACAGTGATCATTTTACAATAATCTCTACGCTTTGGCTCAAAAGCTGTTCACCGACACAAAGAAAGATAAACTCATCATATCAAAGTAGGAGCTTAAAAGACACCTAGGACGATGTATTTAGATATATTCGACAAAGGATTTTAGAGATCTCTAGAGCTGGCGAACCAAAGAAAACGTTTGAAGGAAAAACGGTGATCATTTTCAATAATATTTACGCTTTGGCTCAAAAGCTGTTTACCGACACAAAGAAAGATAAACTCATCATATCAAAGTAGGAGCTTAAAAGACACCTAGGACGATGTATTTAGATATATTAGACAAAGGATTTTAGTGATCTCTAGAGCTGGCGAACCAAAGAAAACGTTTGAAGGAAAAACGGTGATCATTTTACAATAATATTTACGCTTTGGCTCAAAAGCTGTTCACCGACACAAAGAAAGATAAACTCATCATATCAAAGTAGGAGCTTAAAAGACACCTAGGACGATGTATTTAGATATATTAGACAAAGGATTTTAGTGATCTCTAGAACTGGCGAACCAAAGAAAACGTTTGAAGGAAAAACGCTGATCATTTTACAATAATATTTACGCTTTGGCTCAAAAGTTGTTTACCGACACAAAGAAAGATAAACTCATCATATCAAAGTAGGAGCTTAAAAGACACCTAGGACGATGTATTTAGATATATTCGACAAAGGATTTTAGTGATCTCTAGAGCTGGCGAACCAAAGAAAACGTTTGAAGGAAAAACGGTGATCATTTTCAATAATATTTACGCTTTGGCTCAAAAGCTGTTTACCGACACAAAGAAAGATAAACTCATCATATCAAAGTAGGAGCTTAAAAGACACCTAGGACGACGTATTTAGATATACTAGACAAAGGATTTTAGTAATCTCTAGAGCTGGCGAACCAATGAAAACGTTTGAAGGAAAAACGGTGATCATTTTACAATAATTTCTACGCTTTGGCTCAAAAGCTGTTCACCGACACAAAGAAAGATAAACTCATCATATCAAAGTAGGAGCTCAAGAAACACCTATGACGATGTATTTAGATATATGAGACAAAGGATTTTTGTGATCTCTAGAGCTGCCGAACCAATAAAAATTTGGAAGGTGTTAGAACGAATAATACCATATTCCAAATAACTATTTCCTGTCTTAAACAGAGTACCTCTTTTTTCATCTCTGGAAGTGAATCCACGAGAGTAACGTGGTCAACGCGACATTCAGATGTAAGATGTGCTACACTCGACAGACTTGGAATATGGCCGTCAATGGTTAAGAACACGTGTATATTCTACTGAGCGAATGGTTGTGACACACAATACAGTAACTTGGGACTGTGATTCTGTGCGTACCTATGTTGTGATGTTCACCATGTAAAAGAAAATATCACCCATCAGTAAATTGCTACTTTTCTATCGTTCCATACGTTTTTCCACGTGTTACACACACACACACACACACACACACACATATATATATATCCACGGACCATGAATTATACTGTAAATTAAAGGCATTATAGTTACGAGACGACAAACACCCCGTTCATAACAGAAGAAAAGACGGTGATCATTTTCCAATAATCTTTACGCTTTTGCTAAAAAGCTGTTCACCGACACAAAGAGAGATAAACCCCTCATATCACAGTAGAAGCTCAAGAAACACCTGAACCGATTTTCTTGAAAATTTACACAGTTGTACCATAAGCGTCTGCGAGTGTTCTTAGGTAGGTTTTATGTCGAGGTACCCCCGATTAATATCGAATATCGATAATCGAAAAAATCGCGTTATAGAAGGAGTGGTCTGATTTTAATCAAATTTGATACACTCATAGACAAAAACATAAGAAACGATATTCAGAAGTTTTAAGGTTGCAGTTCTTACAATAGAGCAGAAAATCGATAATATATATATTAAAGGCAAGATGTTTGTGTGTGTGTCTGTTTATCTGTCTGTATGTTTTTTATACAAATCCACAATTTTTATCCGATTCTCACCAAACTTCACACAAATATCCTTTAGGCTAAGTCTGATTTCCAGGACCATGGATTAGTTGTAAAGCTTTCATTCCTAGTATATATATATATATATATATATGTGTGTGTGTGTGTGTGTGTGTGTGTGTGCGCGCGCGCGTGTTTAGGCAGCAGGTTTTGCTTTAGACATGTCAGATTAAATAAATTGCAAATATTGTGTCTGCTTACTATTTAAAATATTTGTTCATATTCACAGACATAAGAAACGTTATTCAGAAGTTTTAAGGTTGCAGTTCTTACAATAGTGCAGAAAATCGAGAATATATATATAAAAGCTTTCATTACACCCGAGCAACGCCGGGCTATACTACTATTCTTGAATATTACTACGTGGTGGATGTTTTAATTCCTTTCCCAAAAAGGTAAAATTAATGAAATGATGCATGAGTAGATTGCAATCATTTGAATAGATTTAAAAAAAACTAAGCGTTATGGAAAGACTATTTCTGATTGCTGATTAGTCTTAAGTCATCCGACTTGGAAAAATATCCGATTCTGAATGAATATTTTTAAAGTTTGTTAAAAGGCGGAGGAACTCTAAAGGAGTTAACGGCCAGCTAACTAGAGGTGGCGTCTCAATAAATCACCGTAGAGAAGGTAACAGGATACCACTCCACTATCTATCTATCATGCGTATAATCATGGCTGTACAACATAAGTATGTGAAACCTAATGGCGTGTAGGGGGTTGCTTCCAAAGGACGCAATTCCTCGCCAGGTAAGGACCGACATGGGCAACAGGTGTCACCTGACAGTCATCCGGCGACTGTTAGCACCAACGGCGTAAAGGGGACACTTTTTCCCAAAATGTGATCAGAAAGCAAATTGGCATGGCGAAGGAAGCATTCCGGAAGTTGAGTAAAGTATTAAGAAACAAGACAATTTCGCTAGAAACAAAGAAGAGAGTACTGGATTGCTATGTGATGTCAGTTCTTTAATATGGCAGTGAATGCTGGACAATATCATCGAAGATGAAGGAAAGACTTGAAGCAACCGAAATGTGGCTCAATAGAAGCATACTAGACATAAAATGGGAGATCAATTCCATATTACAACCAATATATAAATTGACCCATCACTTTGTAGCCACATCAGTTTCTATACATTTATATTCCTGAGATCTAAAGGCACAAGGATGCATTCCAGGAGCTGATGAGAATATTAAGAGACAGGACAATTTCGCTAGAAACAAAGAAGAGAGTACTGAATTGCTATGTGATGTCGCTTCTTCAATATGGCAGTATATGCTAGACAATATCAACAAAAATGAAGGGAAAACTTGAAGCAAGTGAAATGTGGTTCTACAGAAGGATGCTGCGAATATCATGGATTCAGCATGTAAGCAATAACAGGGTTTTAGAAAGGATGGAAACGAAAAGGAAATTAATACTGAGCATCAGGAAAAGACAACTAAAGTTCCTGGGACATGCAATGAGGATGGAGGGCTTGGAGAACCTGATACTAACAGGCCAGAGACATGGGAAAGCAGCGGATAACATATTTGAAGGACCTGATCAGGTGGATGACGAAACGCGGGTTGCGTGGTGTAACAGGAGAAAGCATGCTAAGAGCCACCAGTAATAGGGAGATGTGGAAAGCCATGATCGCCTACGTTCTGAATTGAGAGGGCACATAGAAGAATAGATATGCCAACTGTTCATAAGAAATTATAATGTGTATATAAAGTGGGGTGTCAAATCCATATTATAATCAATATATAAGCTGATCCCTCATTTTGTGGCCACGCTAATTTCTATCCATTTATATTCTAGATTTATGGGCTTGAGCTAGAGGATGGCAGAGCCATGTTTGGGTGGTGTAACAGGAGAAAGCATGCTAAGAGCCACCAGTAATAGGGAGATGTGGAAAGCCATGATCGCCTACGTTCTGAATTGAGAGGGAGCACATAGAAGAAGAATAGATATGCCAACTGTTCAACAAGAAATTATAATGTGTATATAAAGTGGGGTGTCAAATCCATATTATAATCAATATATAAGCTGATCCCTCATTTTGTGGCACGCTAATTTCTATCCATTTATATTCTAGATTTATGGGCTTGAGCTAGAGGATGGTAGAGCCAGGTTTGGGTGGTGTAACAGGAGAAAGCATGCTAAGAGCCACCAGGGATAGGGAGATGTGGAAAGCCATGATCGCCTACGTCCTGAATTGAGAGAGCACATAGGAGAAGAATAGATATGTCAACTGTTCATAAGAAATTATAATGTGTATATAAAGTGGGGGATCAAATCCAAATTATAATCAATATATAAGCTGATCCCTCATTTTGTGGCCACGCTAATTTCTATCCATTTATATTCTAGATTTATGGGCTTGAGCTAGGGTGGTAGAGCCGGGTTTGGGTGGTGTAACAGGAGAAAGCATGCTAAGAGCCACCAGTAATAGGGAGATGTGGAAAGCCATGATCGCCTACGTTCTGAATTGAGAGGGCTCATAGAAGAAGAATAGATATGCCAACTGTTCATAAGAAATTATAATGTGTATATAAAGTGGGGTGTCAAATCCATATTATAATCAATATATAAGCTGATCCCTCATTTTGTGTACACTAATTTCTATCCATTTATATTCTAGATTTATGGGCTTGAGCTGGGGGATGGCAGAGCCGGGTTTGGGTGGTGTAACAGAAGAAAGCATGCTAGAGCCCACCAGTAATAGGGAGATGTGGAAAACCATGATCGCCTACGTTCTGAATTGAGAGGGCACATAGAAGAAGAATAGATATGCCAACTGTTCAACAAGAAATTATAATGTGTATATAAAGTGGGGTGTCAAATCCATATTATAATCAATATATAAAGCTGATCCCTCATTTTGTGGCCACGCTAATTTCTATCCATTTATATTCTAGATTTATGGGCTTGAGCTAGAGGATGGCAGAGCCGGGTTTGGGTGGTGTAACAGGAGAAAGCATGCTAAGAGCCACCAGGGATAGGGAGATGTGGAAAGCCATGATCGCCTACGTCCTGAATTGAGAAGGCACATAGAGGAGAAAGAATAGATATGTCAACTGTTCATAAGAAATTATAATGTGTATATAAAGTGGGGGATCAAATCCAAATTATAATCAATATATAAGCTGATCCCTCATTTTGTGGCCACGCTAATTTCTATCCATTTATATTCTGGGTTATGGGCTTGAGCTAGAGGATGGCAGAGCCGGAGTTTGGGTGGTGTAACAGGAGAAAGCATGCTAAGAGCCACCAGGGATAGGGAGATGTGGAAAGCCATGATCGCCTACGTCCTGAATTGAGAAGGCACATATGGGAGAAGAATAGATATGTCAACTGTTCATAAGAAATTATAATGTGTATATAAAGTGGGGATCAAATCCAAATTATAATCAATATATAAGCTGATCCCTCATTTTGTGGCCACGCTAATTTCTATCCATTTATATTCAGATTTATGGGCTTGAGCTAGAGGATGTTAGAGCCGGGTTTGGGTGGTGTAACAGGAGAAAGCATGCTAAGAGCCACCAGTAATAGGGAGATGTGGAAAGCCATGATCGCCTACGTTCTGAATTGAGGGGCTCATAGAAGAAGAATAGATGCCCAGCTGTTCATAAGAAATTATAATGTGTATATAAAGTGGGGTGTCAAATCCATATTATAATCAATATATAAGCAGTCCCTCATTTTGTGGCCATAATTTCTATCCATTTATATTCTAGATTTATGAGCTTGACCTAGAGGATGGTAGAGCTGGGTTTGGGTGGTGTAACAGGAGAAAGCATGCTAAGAGCCACCAGGGATAGGGAGATGTGGAAGCCATGATCGCCTACGTTCTGAATTGAGGGCACATAGAAGAAGAATAGATATGCCAACTGTTCAACAAGAAATTATAATGTGTATATAAAAGTGGGAGATCAAATCCATATTATAATCAATATATAAGCTGATCCCTCATTTTGTGGCCACGCTAATTTCTATCCATTTATATTCTAGATTTATGAGCTTGACCTAGAGGATGGTAGAGCTGGGTTTGGGTGGTGTAACAGGAGAAAGCATGCTAAGAGCCACCAGGGATAGGGAGATGTGGAAAGCCATGATCGCCTACGTTCTGAATTGAGAGGGCACATAGAAGAAGAATAGATATGCCAACTGTTCAACAAGAAATTATAATGTGTATATAAAGTGGGAGATCAAATCCATATTATAATCAATATATAAGCTGATCCCTCATTTTGTGGCCACGCTAATTTCTATCCATTTATATTCTAGATTTATGGGCTTGAGCTAGAGGATGGTAGAGCCGGGTTTGGGTGGTGTAACAGGAGAAAGCATGCTAAGAGCCACCAGGGATAGGGAGATGTGGAAAGCCATGATCGCCTACGTCCTGAATTGAGAAGGCACATAGGAGAAGAATAGATATGCCAACTGTTCAACAAGAAATTATAATGTGTATATAAAGTGGGGTGTCAAATCCATATTATAATCAATATATAAGCTGATCCCTCATTTTGTGGCCACGCTAATTTCTATCCATTTATATTCTAGATTTATGAGCTTGACCTAGAGGATGGTAGAGCTGGGTTTGGGTGGTGTAACAGGAGAAAGCATGCTAAGAGCCACCAGGGATAGGGAGATGTGGAAAGCCATGATCGCCTACGTTCTGAATTGAGAGGGCACATAGAAGAAGAATAGATATGCCAACTGTTCAACAAGAAATTATAATGTGTATATAAAGTGGGAGATCAAATCCATATTATAATCAATATATAAGCTGATCCCTCATTTTGTGGCCACGCTAATTTCTATCCATTTATATTCTAGATTTATGGGCTTGAGCTAGAGGATGGTAGAGCCGGGTTTGGGTGGTGTAACAGGAGAAAGCATGCTAAGAGCCACCAGGGATAGGGAGATGTGGAAAGCCATGATCGCCTACGTCCTGAATTGAGAAGGCACATAGGAGAAGAATAGATATGTCAACTGTTCATAAGAAATTATAATGTGTATATAAAGTGGGGGATCAAATCCAAATTATAATCAATATATAAGCTGATCCCTCATTTTGTGGCCACGCTAATTTCTATCCATTTATATTCTAGATTTATGGGCTTGAGCTAGAGGATGGTAGAGCCGGGTTTGGGTGGTGTAACAGGAGAAAGCATGCTAAGGGCCACCAGGGATAGGGAGATGTGGAAAGCCATGATCGCCTACGTCCTGAAATGGTAAGACGGAATGTGAAGGGGAAGTCGAATCGTCTGTAACTTCCCTACTTCGATACTTCTTCAGCGAAGCAACCTTTGACCTTTTCGGCCCTATATCTTAAATGCGGCACTTGTTGCGCCATGTTAGATATCATATTGCCTTCTTCCCAAATTGTTATGTAGGAAGAAAATGTAGGAAGAAATTATCGATACCGACACTTGAAGTTGAACACAGATCCCCACACAACAAACGTAACCGTTAAATGAATTGTGCTACTAGGTTCACATTACCACGCTTATTTAGCATATAAAGCACCCAGACAGATGTCTGATTTTTTTTCAGTGATATGCATCAACACGAACTGTAACCTCGTCAGACTCTCTGCCTTTGGACGGAAAGAAACCCAGACGATCCTTAGCAGAAGGGCAGAGTCTAGTCTGAAGAAAATCAGACTAGGTATCCGAACCTGTCATGTGCTGGGTCTATGGTAAATTTGTCCACATGCTTTAGAATTCATATTCCCCACTATTAAAAGGCTTTGTGTCATATTTTGCCTCGGTGGGGAGGTAGATAATTACTGTTCTGTGTTGTGCTTCATTCCGATGTTGTGTGTCATTGAAGAGATTGTTTCTGAGTGAACTCTTCCTCTTCTATGCGTACTATCACTTCAGGACGAAGGAGATCATGGCTTTCCACATCTCCCTATCCCTGGTGGCTCTTAGCATGCTTTCTCCTGTTACACCACCCAAACCCGGCTCTACGATCCTCTAGCTCAAGCCCATAAATCTAGAATAAAAATGGATATAAATTAGCGTGGCCACAAAATGAAGGATCAGCTTATATATTGATTATAATATGGATTTGATCCCCCACTTTATATACACATTATAATTTCTTGTTGAACAGTTGGCATATCTATTCTTCTCCTATGTACACTCTCAATTCAGAACGTGGGCGATCATGGCTTTCCACGTCTCCCTATCACTGGTGGCTCTGAGCACGCCTTCTACTGTTACACCATGCAATCTTCGTTCCGTCATCCACCTGATTAGGTCTTCAAATATGTTACCCGCTGCTTTCCCCTGTCAATTTTTCCTTCTATCTGGCCTGTTAGTATCAAGTTCTCAAAGCCCACTTTCCTCACTGCATGTCCCAGGAAGTTTAACTGTTTTTCCTTCTGCTCAATATTAATTTCCTTTTCGATTCCATCATTTCCAAAACTTCGGGAGAATTATTCCGAGAACATTATTGTGTATTATTCGAAGGATTCGATTAGTACGTTGACTTTACGCGAAGATACCAAAATATCATTCCGAAGTTGTGCTTCATTGAAGAGATTGTTTCTGGGTGAATTACTCGAGAGAATTATTCAGAGATCATTATTGTGTATTATTCGAAGGATTCGATTAGTACGTTGACTTTACGCGAAGATACCAAAATATCATTCCGATGTTGTGCATCATTGAAGAGATTGTTTCTGGGTGAATTACTTGAGAGAATTATTCCGAGAGCATTATTGTGTATTATTCGAAGGATTCGTTTAGTACGTTGACTTCACACGGAGATACCAAAATATCATTCCGGTGTTGTGCTTCATTGAAGAGATTGTTTCTGGGTGAATTACTCGAGAGAATTATTCCGAGAGCATTATTGTGTATTATTATAAGGATTCGTTTAGTACGTTGACTTTACACGAAGATACCAAAATATCATTCCGGTGTTGTGCTTCATTGAAGAGATTGTTTCTGGGTGAATTACTCGAGAGAATTATTCAGAGATCATTATTGTGTATTATTCGAAGGATTCGATTAGTACGTTGACTTTACGCGAAGATACCAAAATATCATTCCGATGTTGTGCATCATTGAAGAGATTGTTTCTGGGTGAATTACTTGAGAGAATTATTCCGAGAGCATTATTGTGTATTATTCGAAGGACACGTTTAGTACGTTGATTTACACGGAGATACCAAAATATCATTCCGGTGTTGTGCTTCATTGAAGAGATTGTTTCTGGGTGAATTACTCGAGAGAATTATTCCGAGAGCATTATTGTGTATTATTAGAAGGATTCGTTTAGTACGTTGACTTTACACGAAGATACCAAAATATCATTCAGGTGTTGTGATTCATTGAAGAGATTGTTTCTGGGTGAATTACTTGAGAGAATTATTCCGAGAGCATTATTGTGTATTATTTGAAGGATTCGTTTAGTACGTTGATTTACACGGAGATACCAAAATATCATTCCGGTGTTGTGCTTCATTGAAGAGATTGTTTCTGGGTGAATTACTCGAGAGAATTATTCCGAGAGCATTATTGTGTATTATTACAAGGATTCGTTGAGTAGGTTGACTTTACACGAAGATACCAAAATATCATTCCGGTGTTGTGCTTCATTGAAGAGATTGTTTCTGGGTGAATTACTCAAGAGAATTATTCAGAGATCATTATTGTGTATTATTCGAAGGATTCGATTAGTACGTTGACTTTACGCGAAGATACCAAAATATCATTCCGGTGTTGTGCTTCATTGAAGAGATTGTTTCTGGGTTAATTACTCGAGAGAATTATTCCGAGAGCATTATTGTGTATTATTCGAAGGATTCGTTTAGTTCGTTGACTTTACACGAAGATACCAAAATATCATTCCTGTGTTGTGCTTCATTGAAGAGATTGTTTCTGGGTGAATTACTTGAGAGAATTATTCAGAGATCATTATTGTGTATTATTCGAAGGATTCGTTTAGTACGTTGACTTGACACGAAGATACCAAAATATCATTCCGGTGTTGTGCTTCATTGAAGAGATTGTTTCTGGGTGAATTACTCGAGAGAATTATTCCGGGAGCATTATTGTGTATTATTCGAAGGATTCGTTTAGTACGTTGACTTTACACGAAGATACCAAAATATCATTCCGGTGTTGTGCTTCATTGAAGAGATTGTTTCTGGGTGAATTACTCGAGAGAATTATTCCGGGAGCATTATTGTGTATTATTCGAAGGACACGTTTAGTACGTTGACTTAACGCGAAGATACCAAAATATCATTCCGGTGTTGTGCTTCATTGAAGAGATTGTTTCTGGGTGAATTACTCGAGAGAATTATTCCGAGAGCATTATTGTGTATTATTAGAAGGATTCGTTTAGTACGTTGACTTTACACGAAGATACCAAAATATCATTCCGGTGTTGTGCTTCATTGAAGAGATTGTTTCTGGGTGAATTACTTGAGAGAATTATTCCGAGAGCATTATTGTGTATTATTCGAAGGATTCGTTTAGTACGTTGACTTTACACGAAGATACCAAAATATCATTCCGGTGTTGTGCTTCATTGAAGAGATTGTTTCTGGGTGAATTACTTGAGAGAATTATTCCGAGAGCATTATTGTGTATTATTAGAAGGATTAGTTTAGTACGTTGACTTTACACGAAGATACCAAAATATCATTCCGGTGTTGTGCTTCATTGAAGAGATTGTTTCTGGGTGAATTACTTGAGAGAATTATTCCGAGAGCATTATTGTGTATTATTAGAAGGATTAGTTTAGTACGTTGACTTTACACGAAGATACCAAAATATCATTCCGGTGTTGTACTTCATTGAAGAGATTGTTTCTGGGTGAATTATTCGAGAGAATTATTCCGGGAGCATTATTGTGTATTATTCGAAGGACACGTTTAGTACGTTGAATTAACGCGAAGATACCAAAATATCATTCCGGTGTTGTGCTTCATTGAAGAGATTGTTTCTGGGTGAATTACTCGAGAGAATTATTCCGAGAGCATTATTGTGTATTATTAGAAGGATTCGTTTAGTACGTTGACTTTACACGAAGATACCAAAATATCATTCCGGTTTTGTGCTTCATTGAAGAGATTGTTTCTGGGTGAATTACTCGAAGAATTGTTGAGAGCATTATTATCCTTATTATTAGAAGGAGTAGTTTAGTACGGTGACTTTACACGAATGCAAATATCATTCCGGTGTTGTTCTTCCATTGAAGAGATTGTTTCTGGGTAGTTCACACGAAGGGTATTTCGAGAGTATTGTGTGTATTATTCGAAGGATTCGTTTAGTACGTTGGCTTGCGAAGATACCAAATATCATTCCTGTGTGTGCGCTTCATTGAAGAGATTGTTTCGTTGAATTACTTGAGAGAATTATTCAGAGATCATTGTTGTGTATTATTAGGGATTCCGTTTGACCGTTGACTTTACACGAAGATACCAAAATATCATTCTGTGTTCTTTTCATTGAAGAGATTGTTTCTGGGTGAATTACTTGAGAGAATTATTCGGAGATCATTGTTGTGTATTATTCGAAGGATTCGATTCGGCCGTTTACTTTTCCCGCGAAGATACAAAATATCATTCGGTGTTGTGCTTCATTGAAGAAGTTGTTTCTGGGTGAATTACTCGAGAGAATTATTCCGGGAGCATTATTGTGTATTATTCGAAGGAACCGTTTAGTACGTTGACTTAACGCGAAGATACCAAAATATCATTCTGTGTTGTGCTTCATTGAAGATTTTGTTTCTGGGTGAATTAACAAGAGAATTATTTCGAGAGCATTATTGTGTATTATCCGAAGGATTCGATTGAATATTGACTTTACGCGAAAGATACCAAAATATCATTCCGGTTTTGTGCTTCATTGAAGAGATTGTTTTTTTTTGGGTGAATTACTCAAGAAATTATTCGAACATTAATGGATATTAGTCGAAGGATTCGTTTAGTGCGTTGACTTTGACAGTACCAATAAAATTCCCGGTTTTGTACGTGGCGTAGAAGAGATTTTTCTGGGTGAATTACTCAAATTTTTCGAGTAGTATTATGAAGTGTTAGTGGATTAGTTTAGTGCGTTGACTTTACGCGAAGATACCAAATAAAATTCCGGTTTTGTGCTTCATTGAAGAAGATTTTTTCTACGTTGGAGTACTCAGAGGAGTGTTCGAGAGCATTATTGTGTATTATTCGAGAGGATTCGTTTAGTACGTTGACTTTATGAGAATGCAATACCATCCGGTGTTGTGCTTCATTGAAGAGATTGTTTCTGGGTGAATTACTCGAGAGAATTATTCCGAGATCATTATTGTGTATTATTCGAAGGATTCGTTTAGTACGTTGATTTTACGCGAAGATACCAAAATATCATTCCGGTGTTGTGCATCATTGAAGAGATTGTTTCGGGTGGTCTCGAGGAGTGTTCCGAGAGCATTATTGTGTATTAGAAGGATTCGTTTAGTACGTTGACTTTACGAGAATGCAAAATATCATTCCGGTGTTGTGCTTCATTGAAGAAATTGTTTCTGGGTGAATTACACGAGAGAATTATTTCGAGAGCATTATTGTGTATTATTCGAAGGATTCATTTAGTACGTGACTTTACACGAAGATACCAAAATATCATTCCTGTGTTGTGCTTCATTGAAGAGATTGTTTCTGGGTAAATTGCGGAAGGGTATTCAGAGATCATTATTGTGTATTATTCGAAGGATTCGTTTAGTACGTTGACTTTACACGAAGAAACCAAAATATCATTCCTGTGTTGTGCTTCATTGAAGGAATTGTTTCTGGGTGAATTACTTGGAGAATTGTTCGAGCATTATTGTGTATTATTCGAAGGATTCGATTAGTACGTTGACTTTACGCGAAGATACCAAAATATCATTCGGGTGTTGTGCTTAAATGAAGGGTGTTGGGTGGAGTCGCAAGAGAATTATTCGAGAGCATTATTGTGTATTATTCGAAGGATTCGATTAGTACGTTTACTTTTAGATACCAAAATATAATTCCGGTGTTGTGCTTCATTGAAGAGATTGTTTCTGGGTGAATTACTCGAGAGAATTATTCCGGGAGCATTATTGTGTATTATTCGAAGAACCGTTTAGTACGTTGACTTAACGCGAAGATACCAAAATATCATTCCTGTGTTGTGCTTATTGAAGATTTGTTTCTGGGTGAATTACTTGAGAGAATTATTTCGAGAGCATTATTGTGTATTATTAAGAAGGTTCGGTTCGTACGTTGACTTTACGCGAAGAATGTAAAATATCATTCCGGGTGTTGTGCTTCATTGAAGAGATTGTTTCTGGGTGAATTACTCGAGAGAATTATTGGAAGAACATTGTTGTGTAATGCTTTCGAAGGATTCGTTTAGTACGTTGATTTTACGCGAAGATACCAAAATATCATTCCGGTTTTGTGCTTCATTGGAGAGATTGTTTTTGGGTGAATTACTCGAGAGAATTATTCCGAGACCATTAATGGATATTAGTCGAAGGATTCGTTTAGCATGCGTTGACTTTACGTGAAGATACCAAATAGAAATTCGGTTTTGTGCTTCATTGAAGATTTTTTTCTGGGTGAATTACTCAAGAGAATTTTTTTCGAGAGTATTATTATGAAATTATTCGATGGATTAGTTTAGTGCGTTGACTTTACGCGAAGATACCAAATAAAATTCCGGTTTTGTGCTTCATTGAAGAGATTTTTTTCTGGGTGAATTACTCCAAATTATTTCGAGAGCATTATTGTGTATTGTTGAAAGTTCGTTTAGTACGTTGACTTTACGCGAAAGATACCAAAATACCATCCGGTGTTGTGCTTCATTGAAGAGATTGTTTCTGGGTGAATTACTCGAGAGAATTATTCCGAGATCATTATT
Organism: Ascarosepion bandense; assembly: GCA_037127315.1. Lineage (NCBI taxonomy): Eukaryota > Metazoa > Mollusca > Cephalopoda > Sepiida > Sepiidae > Ascarosepion > Ascarosepion bandense. The sequence goes on from JBBBDQ010001872.1 coordinate 1,633,450, forward strand.
GTGTATTCGAAGGATTCGTTTGGTACGTTGATTTTACGCGAAGATACCAAAATATCATTCCGGTGTTGTGCATCATTGAAGAAATTGTTTCTGGGTGAATTACTCGAGAGAATTATTCCGGAAGCATTGGCCGTATTATTAGAAGGATTCGTTTAGTACGTTGACTTTACACGAAGATACCAAAATATCATTCCGGTGTTGTGCTTCATTGAAGAGATTGTTTCTGGGTGAATTACACGAGAGAATTATTTCGAGAGCATTATTGTGTATTATTCGAAGGATTCGTTTAGAGCACGTTGACTTTACAGAATGCAAATATCATTCCTGTGTTGTGCTTCATTAGAATTGTTTCTGGGTGAATTACTGTGAGAGAATTATTCAGAGATCATTATTGTGTATTATTCGAAGGATTCGTTTAGTGCAAGTGACTTTACGAAGAAACCAAGAAATATCATTCCTGTGTTGTGCTTCATTGAAGAGATTGTTCTGGGTGAATTACTTGAGAGAATTATTCCGAGAGCATTATTGTGTATTATTCGAAGGATTCGATTAGTACGTTGACTTTACGCGAAATACCGAAATGCATATCATTCAGGTGTTGTGCTTCATTGAAGAGATTGTTTCTGGAGTGAATTATAAGAGAATTATTCCGAGAGCATTGTGTATTATTCGAAGGATTCGATTAGTACGTTTACTTTACGCGAAGATACCAAATATAATTCCGGTGTTGTGTATACATTGAAGAGATTGTTTCTGGGTGAATTACTCGAGAGAATTATTCCGGGAGCATTATTGTGTATTATTCGAAGGAACCGTTTAGTACGTTGACTTAACGCGAAGATACCAAAATATCATTCCTGTGTTGTGCTTCATTGAAGAGATTGTTTCTGGGTGAATTACTTGAGAGAATTATTTCGAGAGCATTATTGTGTATTATCCGAAGGATTCGATTAGTACGTTGACTTTACGCGAAGATACCAAAATATCATTCCGGTGTTGTGCTTCATTGAAGAGATTGTTTCTGGGTGAATTACTCGAGAGAATTATTACGAGAGCATTATTGTGTATTATTCGAAGGATTCGTTTAGTACGTTGATTTTACGCGAAGATACCAAAATATCATTCCGGTTTTGTGCTTCATTGAAGAGATTGTTTTTGGGTGAATTACTCGAGAGAATTATTCCGAGACCATTAATGGATATTAGTCGAAGGATTCGTTTAGTGCGTTGACTTTACGTGAAGATACCAAATAAAATTCCGGTTTTGTGCTTCATTGAAGAGATTTTTTTCTGGGTGAATTACTCAAGAGAATTTTTTCGAGAGTATTATTATGAAATTATTCGATGGATTAGTTTAGTGCGTTGACTTTACGCGAAGATACCAAATAAAATTCCGGTTTTGTGCTTCATTGAAGAGATTTTTTTCTGGGTGAATTACTCAAGAGAATTATTTCGAGAGCATTATTGTGTATTATTCGAAGGATTCGTTTAGTACGTTGACTTTACGCGAAGATACCAAAATACCATCCGGTGTTGTGCTTCATTGAAGAGATTGTTTCTGGGTGAATTACTCGAGAGAATTATTCCGAGATCATTATTGTGTATTATTCGAAGGATTCGTTTAGTACGTTGATTTTACGCGAAGATACCAAAATATCATTCCGGTGTTGTGCATCATTGAAGAGATTGTTTCTGGGTGAATTACTCGAGAGAATTATTCCGAGAGCATTATTGTGTATTATTAGAAGGATTCGTTTAGTACGTTGACTTTACACGAAGATACCAAAATATCATTCCGGTGTTGTGCTTCATTGAAGAGATTGTTTCTGGGTGAATTACACGAGAGAATTATTTCGAGAGCATTATTGTGTATTATTCGAAGGATTCGTTTAGTACGTTGACTTTACACGAAGATACCAAAATATCATTCCTGTGTTGTGCTTCATTGAAGAGATTGTTTCTGGGTGAATTACTTGAGAGAATTATTCAGAGATCATTATTGTGTATTATTCGAAGGATTCGTTTAGTACGTTGACTTTACACGAAGAAACCAAAATATCATTCCTGTGTTGTGCTTCATTGAAGAGATTGTTTCTGGGTGAATTACTTGAGAGAATTATTCCGAGAGCATTATTGTGTATTATTCGAAGGATTCGATTAGTACGTTGACTTTACGCGAAGATACCAAAATATCATTCAGGTGTTGTGCTTCATTGAAGAGATTGTTTCTGGGTGAATTACTCGAGAGAATTATTCCGAGAGCATTATTGTGTATTATTCGAAGGATTCGATTAGTACGTTTACTTTACGCGAAGATACCAAAATATAATTCCGGTGTTGTGCTTCATTGAAGAGATTGTTTCTGGGTGAATTACTCGAGAGAATTATTCCGGGAGCATTATTGTGTATTATTCGAAGGAACCGTTTAGTACGTTGACTTAACGCGAAGATACCAAAATATCATTCCTGTGTTGTGCTTCATTGAAGAGATTGTTTCTGGGTGAATTACTTGAGAGAATTATTTCGAGAGCATTATTGTGTATTATCCGAAGGATTCGATTAGTACGTTGACTTTACGCGAAGATACCAAAATATCATTCCGGTGTTGTGCTTCATTGAAGAGATTGTTTCTGGGTGAATTACTCGAGAGAATTATTACGAGAGCATTATTGTGTATTATTCGAAGGATTCGTTTAGTACGTTGATTTTACGCGAAGATACCAAAATATCATTCCGGTTTTGTGCTTCATTGAAGAGATTGTTTTTGGGTGAATTACTCGAGAGAATTATTCCGAGACCATTAATGGATATTAGTCGAAGGATTCGTTTAGTGCGTTGACTTTACGTGAAGATACCAAATAAAATTCCGGTTTTGTGCTTCATTGAAGAGATTTTTTTCTGGGTGAATTACTCAAGAGAATTTTTTCGAGAGTATTATTATGAAATTATTCGATGGATTAGTTTAGTGCGTTGACTTTACGCGAAGATACCAAATAAAATTCCTGTTTTGTGCTTCATTGAAGAGATTTTTTTCTGGGTGAATTACTCAAGAGAATTATTTCGAGAGCATTATTGTGTATTATTCGAAGGATTCGTTTAGTACGTTGACTTTACGCGAAGATACCAAAATACCATCCGGTGTTGTGCTTCATTGAAGAGATTGTTTCTGGGTGAATTACTCGAGAGAATTATTCCGAGATCATTATTGTGTATTATTCGAAGGATTCGTTTAGTACGTTGATTTTACGCGAAGATACCAAAATATCATTCCGGTGTTGTACTTCATTGAAGAGATTGTTTCTGGGTGAATTACTTGAGAGAATTATTCAGAGATCATTATTGTGTATTATTCGAAGGTTTCGTTTATTGCTTTGAATTTACGCGAAGATAACAAAATATCATTGCGTTTTTGTGCTTCATTGAAGAGATTGTTTCTGGGTGAAATACTCGAGAGAATTATTCCGAGAGCATTATTGTGTATTATTCGAAGGATTCGTTTGTGCGTTCAATGTACTCGAAGATGCCAAAATATCATTCCGGTGTTGTGCTTCATTGAAGAGATTGTTTCTGGGTGAATTGCTCGAGAGAATTATTCCGAGATCTTTATTGTGTATTATTCGAAGGACTCGTTTAGTACTTTGACTTTACGCGAAGATACCAAAATGTCATTCCGGTGTTGTGCTTCATTGAAGAGATTGTTTCTGGGTGAATTACTCGAGAGAATTATTCAGAGATCATTATTGTGCATTATTCGAAGGATTCGTTTATTGCGTTGATTTTACGCGAAGATACCAAAATATCATTCCGATGTTGTGCTTCATTGAAGAGATTGATTCTGTGTGAATTACTAGAGAGAATTATTCCGAGAGCATTATTGTGTATTATTCGAAGGATTCGATTAGTACGTTGACTTTACGCGAAGATACCAAAATATAATTCCGGTGTTGTGCTTCATTGAAAAGATTGTTTCTGGGTGAATAACTCGAGAGAATTATTCCCAGAGCATTATTGTGTATTATTCGAAGGATTCGTTTGCTGCGTTCAATTTACTCGAAGATGCCAAAATATTATTCCGGTGTAGTGCTTCATTGAAGAGATGGTTTCTGTGTTAATTGCTAGAGAGAATTATTCCGAGTGCATTATTGTGTATTATTCGAACGATTCGTTTAGTACGTTGAATTTACGCGAAGGTACCAAAATGTCATACCGCTGTTGTGCATCATTGAAGAGATTGTGTCTGGGTGAATTACTCGAGAGAATAGTTCCGAGAGCATTATTGTGTATTATACGAAGGATTCGATTAGTACTTTGACTTTACGCGAAGATACCAAAATATAATTCCTGTTTTACGCTTCATTGAAAAGATTGTTTCTGGGTGAATTACTCGAGAGAATTATTCGAAGAGCAATATTGTGTATTATTCGAAGGATTCGATTCGTACTTTGATTTTATGCGAAGATACGAAAATATAATTCTGTTTTTGTGCTTCATTGAAGAGATTGATTCTTGGTGAATTACTCGAGCGAATTATATCGAGAGCATTATTGTGTATTATTAGAAGGATTCTTTTACTACGTTCAATTTGCTCGAAGATAGCAAAATATCATTCCGGTGTTGTGCATCATTGAAGAGATTGTTTCTGGGTGAATTACTCGAGAGAATTATTCCGAGAGCATTATTGTGTATTAAGGATTCGTTTATTGCGTTGATTTTACCGAAGATACCAAAATATAATTCCGGTGTTGTGCTTCATTGAAGTGTTTGTTTTTGGGTGAATTACTCGAGAGAATTATTCCCAGAGCATTATTGTGTATTATTCGAAGGATTCGATTAGTACGTTGACTTTACCGAAGATACCAAAATATAATTCCGGTGTTGTGCTTCATTGAAGAGATTGTTTGTGGGTGAATTACTCGGGAGTATTATTTCGAGAGCATTATTGTCTATAATTCGAAGGATTCGTTTAGTACTTTGACTTTACACGAAGATAACAAAATATAAATCCGGTGTTATGCATCATCGAAGGGATTGTTTGTGGGTGAATTACTCGGGAATATTATTTCGAGAGCATTATTGTGTATCTATTCGAACGATACTTTTTCTACGTTGACTTTAGGCGAAGATACCGAAATATCATCCCAGGATTGTGCTTCATTGAAGAGATTGTTTCTGGGTGAATTACTCAAGAGAATTATTCGGAGAACATTATTTTGTATTATTCGAAGAATTCTTTTAGTACGTTTACTTTACCCGTAGATACCAAAATATAATTCAGGTGTTGTGCTTCATTGATGAGATTGTTTCTGGGTGAATTACTCCAGAGAATTATTTCGAGAGCATTATTGTGTATTAATCTAAGGATTCGATTAGTACTTTGACTTTACGCGAAGATACGATAATATAATTCTGTTTTTGTGCTTCATTGAAGAGATTGATTCTGGGTGAATTCGAAGGATTCTTTTAGTACGTTGACTTTATGCGAAGATATCGAAATATTATCTCGAGTTACCAAAATTTTCCTTCAGGATAACGTTGCGAAAAAATATTTTTAAACTAACAAAATTAAAATATAAAATTCATCTGCAAACTTTAGTAGAGTCCTTGCGACTGTATTAGATTTGGTTCGGCTTGTTTAACGATATATGAACTCCTTACGGGTAATTTAACGAAATAATTTAATTTTCTTGCGTTTTTTTTTTATTACTATTAAAATGGAATTTCGTTTTGCTAAAACAATGTATTTTCACACTTTCATAGTGTTTTGACGCTAGTTTAGTGGGGCTCACTATTTCCCCATAGCTGGGACCCTGACAGGTGCTACCACCCCAGGATAGGATGAATGTGGAACAATTGCAGTTAACGTGATTCCATGCTTTTCAAAACATCCCAAACAGAAGCCTTGCTGCCGGATGTTGTTTATCATCATATCCAGGATTTATTCATTAGGAGATACTCTGAATCATTTTTTTTCTGTTATAGTTATTTAACTTTCGTAGGAAAAATAATCTAAAAGAAAAACACTTGAGTCAAAACCAGACAAAAGTCAGAATGCTTTTCGCAATTAGATTTATATAATATTGTTAGATATTAAAGAAAGGTATCTGTTTTTACTGCCGTCAACAAAAATTGTATTATCAATATTTTTAATAATTATTTCATCATATTTGTTTGTCTTGTCCCAACTTCAAGATTTACCTATTCTTCTGAAAGCTTAAATGTGCTGAAATTTGATTATTACATGATATCGTTCGTGTTTAACGTTGTTATACTGAGTAAATCTAAAGTTGTTGTGTTCATGACACGTTTTCTTCCTTGCTTCAATGATTAATGCGTTTCCTACGGTTTCTTAACCAATTTTAGGTTATTTAAAGCAAAAAAAATATTTTTAGATTGAAAAAATTTTGAAAATAATGGTTTAGCGATACAAGTCTTACTAATTACCCAATATCTGGCGAGGAGAAAGGTAGTTTGATACTTTTTCCAAGGTGTGTTAGAGAATATGATAAAAATACAGTTGAGGAAAAAGACAATAAAAAATGAAGATAAAAGTTAATTATTGATATTTCATTTACATTTTTCAACTCAAAGTTGACGTGGAAGCAAGAAACCGGATGTGGTTTCCACAAGGGAGAGAATAAACTGTTACCATAAGACTTTTTTTTTTTTTTAATCGTATCACCCCGAGCAAGGCAGTAATGCCACTGATGTGCAGGGGGCTACGTAATAGTGAAAAGATTGGAAAAGAGAAAACCGGAAACCACATCCTAAACAGGAAACAAGGGATGAGCCTATTCACCCGTTCAATAGACGTGGGTGGTGTGTGAACCGGGCGATAGTTTAGTCTATCTACTCCAATTGATTTAATATGAGAAGTAAAAAACATAATTAAGAAGAGAGAACAACAAATAAACAGGAATTAAGAAGACAAACATTAACATTGGATGTAAATTTTTGAAGATCAATTTTGACTGGAAATCAAGAAGTTGGAAAAGTTTTCACAAACGAAAACAAAAAAAAACTGTTAGCATAGGACTTATAATAATATGAGAAAAAGAAAACATATTTAAGCTGAGTGAACAATTGTAGTGTAGTGGATATTGACTCGGAACGACAAATTGAGGAGCCAGTTAAATTCGTTGCATTCACTTACGCACAAATACCTTTGGAAAAGGTATTAATCCATCTCTTCCCTCCAGTTATGGGTGAAATATTAGGATAGATTGAGTTCTATAGTTTTGTCTACCGCAGAAAGCAATGGCAACCTAATGCGGGATAATCTTCTGCCAGGTCAGTCATGTCTCTTTCGAGACATGATCGCCCAAGCGTGTATCACCTATGCAATTTAACTGACTGACTGAATACAATAGTTAAAAACATTATTAAGGTTTCTACTGGGCATAAAATGGGGGATCAGTTTTATATTGTTATGAAGTAATAAACTGATCCCCCACTAACTACTACTTAATAATATAATACATCTCTTCTCCCTCTAGCTATGAGTCAAATAATAGGACATATTGGGTTCTATAGCCTTGGATGACAACCAGTCTACCGCAGAAAGCAATGGCAAACTAATGCGTGATAATCTTCTGCCCAGTCAGTCATGTCACTTTCGAGACATGATCGCACAAAGCGTGTATCACCTATGCAATTTAACTGACTGACTGAATACAATAGTTAAAAACATTATTAAGGTTTCTACTGGGCATAAAGTGGGGGATCAGTTTTATATTGTTATGAAGTAATAAACTGATCCCCCACTAATTAATACTTAATAATATAATACATCTCTTCTCCCTCTAGCTATGAGTCAAATAACAGGACAGATTGGGTTCTATAGCCTTGAATGACAACCAGTCTACCGCAGAAAGCAATGGCAACCTAATGCGGGATAATCTTATTCCCAGTCAGTCATGTCTTTTTCGAGACATGATCGCACAAAGCGTATATCATTTACGGCACTTAACTGACTGAAGTATAAAAGAACAGGATTTAAGAAGATAACAATTGGAATTTAATTTAAATTTTTGAAGATCAAAGTTGATTTTGGAGCAAGAAGCCGGAAGAGTGTTCCACAAACGAGCAATGCAATAAAAGAGACTCTAAACAAAAAGAAAATGAGGTTACATCTCGCTACTTCAAATGGAAAAACATGGCCGCCAATATAGAACTGCGCTTAAAGTCGTAACATCTTAGGGTAAATTTTCCTTTTAGGTCCCGAAGGCTCCCCCCCGCCTTCAGATTTATCCAAAATTGCATTATTTCTGTGCAAATGTATATGCTGAACTCAAATCAACAGTTAATTATTGAAGAAACCTACCTTTTTTATTTGCAAGTCCATAAAAAAACGAACTATATCCCGCACTTTTTCTCTCCCGTAACTCTCACGAAGTCATGTAATTAACTGCAGAATGCCGTAGTGCGTAAGCAGCAAATTTCTGTCAATGTTCTTCATTTACTAAACTTCCGGCTATTTACTTCCTGTAATGAAGGTAATAAGCGTAGAAATACAATAGCGTATTAATTTCATTACAGGAAGTAAATCGCCGGAAGTTTCAGTAACGGAAGAAAATTGACCGAAATTTGTTGTCCTACGCAGAAAATCATTCAGCAGTTAATTACATGACTGCATTAGAGTTACGGGAGACAAAATGTAGTTCGATCTTTTATGGACATTCAAATCAAAAATGTGGGTTTCTTCAATAACTAATTGTTGATTTGAGTTAGTGCCATAACAAAAAGTTCATCAGACCAATTACCATGAATATATTTATAGAAAAGATATAGGGACGCTATTTCAATATTCTTGCATTAATCAAAGAACTCGCCTCTGTGATTAATAAAAAATCACACTCCAGGAAGCAATGAGTAGTATACATGCTCAAATAATTCGATAGGATTTTCTCAAATTTTCCTGCCCTCTTGTCTGGGGCTTCGAAATACACCGACTGCCCCTTTGTAGAGGGGTCCTGGGTTTGACTTTAAACTGCATCCAGCAGGAAAGGACTTAATTGGAAAGTGTTGAGAAGCATATAACTACCTCTTATATGCGGTTGTTTCCAGGTCCACCCTAAGCCAGAGGGGAAGCACCTGTTTGGGTCCCAGCTATGGGTAAATAGTTAACGCCAAAACTAAAAGTAAAACACCATGAAAGTATAAAATTAAAGTTTTAGTGAAAATTCCAGCAATACTTTTTTGGATAACAAAACATTACCAGCAATATATTTATGAAGAAAAAAAATATATATATATATTTCAGAAATATATCTAACTCTCGAAAAAAAACTCTTTTCAACAATACCCAATGAAACCTGGATCGGTATGGATAAATTCTTCCTACATGACAATTATTTCAGCTTAAAATTTCCGAATGGTACGAGCTTTTTAGCGATAAAACAAAGTCTTTCCGGGGTCGTCAAAGAATAACTATGAGATCTGGTGAACTTATCAACAACTCGATCTAACTTCGGTGTCCGATCTACTTTCAGGGAATATTTTCTTCAATTTATTACTTAAAAATCAAAGGCGAATTAACTAAAACAAATAACAATCTGCAAGAAAAATAAATACATGACTCCCCAGAAGTTGAATAAGTATTTTTTAACATAATATTCTGGTAACTTTTCGGTATTTTAACATTATATTCCGGCAAATTTATTGACAAGATTACTTTACATAGTTTTGTTCATTACTGAGCAGAGTAATCGTTTATATATATCTAAACTTATTTACAAATGGAACTTTGTCTCTGTGTATGTGTCTGTGTGTGTGTCCGTTACCTATAGACTCCGAAACTGTTGAACCGATTTTCTTGAAAATTTACACAGTTGTACTAGAAGCGTCTGCTTGTGTTCTTAGCTAGGTGTTGTGTCGAGGTACCCCCGATAAATATCGAAAATCGATAATCGAAAAATTCGGGTTATAAAAGGAGTGGTCCGATTTTAATCAAATTTGATACACTCATAGACAAAGATATAAGGAACGATATTCAGAAGTTTCAAGGTTGCAGTTCTTACAATAGTGCAGAAAATCGATAATATATATATAAGGCAATATGTTTGTGTGTGTATCTGTTTATCTGTCTCTATGTCTTTTATACAAATCCACAATTTTTATCCGATTCTCACCAAACTTCACATAAATATTCTTCAGGCTGAGTCTGAGCTCCAGGACCATGGATTAGTTTTAAAGCTTTCATTACACCCGAGAAACGCCGGGCTATACAGCTAGTATATATATATATATATATATATATATATATATATATATATATATATAAAATATATATTTTATATATATATATATATAAAATTAAAAAAGTAGATTTCCTCGATGTAACTTTAGATCTAGAGAAAGGTATGCACCAACAATACAAGCAACCAAACAGAAACCCTGTATACATCCACCCAAAATCTAACTACCCTCCTTCTATCATCAAGCAGATACCCTCATCAATATAATGCAGAATTAGTAGAAACTCGGCTAATGAGGAAATGTTCAATAAACATAGCGATTTTTATAATACTGCATTGAAAAATAGTGGATATATAAACCCAAATATTAAATATGTAAACAAGAAAAGCAACCCTCGAAAAAAAAATAGGAATAGGAAAATCATCTGGTACACACCCCCTTACAACCAGATGACTAATGGTAGGTTGGGAAGAAAATTCCTCGAGTTAATTAGGAAACACTTCCCGGAGAAAAATCCACCAAGTAAGATCTTTAATAAAAATACTATAAAATTAAGTTACAGCTGTATGAATAATCTAGAAAAAATTAAAAACCACAATAATAATATTTTTCAAAAATTCAACAAAACTAGTAAAAATAACCAGACAACAGAAAATAACATTTTAGACAAGAAAAAATGTAATTGTAAAATCCCCATAAACTGCCCGCTAGAAAATAGGTGTTTGACGGAATCTATAATCTATCAATGTGAAATATCGACGAAGGAAAACCCAGACAATATAAAAGTCTATATAGGGAGTACTAAAAACACTCTAAAGCAGAGAATTTACCAGCATACCTCTTCATTTAATAATAGCATCTACAGAAATAGAACATCCCTATCGTGATACCATTGGTACCTAAAGGAAACAAAAAAAAAACACCCAAAATAAAGTGAAAAATCCTAAAAGAAGCTAAAACATGTAAATCCATAAATGAACCATGTTCATTATGCTTATATGAAAAACTATTTATTATTACATCCCTTGAAAATAAAAATTTATTAAATAAACGCAACGAAATTAATGTCATATGCAGACATTGTAAATTATTCAGATTAGAAAGTGGATAAAACCTAAATTAAATAACATGCTAACTGAAGAATTAGGTAAAAATAAAAATAAAGCCCAAAATAGAAAAGTTTGTTTTCCTTTTTTTTTTTTAATAATTCCCCCCTTTGTATCAGGATAATAACTTTACAGCAAATTGATAGATGGAGCGAAAAATAGCAGTTCGAAATTTCTTTGGAAAAAATCTCTTCTTTAACAAAAAGACCAAAGGGAACGAGAAAAGAGATGGGTACTACAAAAAAGGAATATCACATCAAATGTAAGATCAGATAAATGCGAAGGGAAATAGACAAGAGAAGAATATGGTCAAGGAAAAAGAAAAAAAGAGGAGGAAAAAGTTGGTTAGCACAGAAATTCTTCGGGGTCAAACCCCAAAGTGAATCTCCATTCTGATTAGCGCCACACACGCACACACACACACACACACACACACACACACACACACACACACACACACACACACACACAAAACACCCACATACATTCACAGTAAACCGAAAGTATTTGTCATTTAAATATAAATCGTCTGCACAACCACACCAACATTGCCTGATGATGAGAATTGATCTCGAAACATAGAAATTTCCATGTCGCAATGTAAAATTGACATAACCATATAATTATATATATATATAAAATAAAACAAAAATTTCGATATTTAAATCCGTTGAATAGCCATTTCTACGAGGAAATCCCCACTTCTTCAGCAACGGCGAAATTAAAATTTTATTTACTCAAATTTAAATGTATTAAAAATGTTATACCGGTAGAAGTCCCATAGAACTCCTGTATGGGGGAGGAGTATGTCTTCTAATATGAGACATAGGTATCTATGTCTGCTTTCCCCTTCTTACTTCCTTACATTCAAAAATTGTTAATCCCACCCCATTTTATTTTCCTGTGTATAGATAATTATTTTGGACTTCTACCAGTATAAAATCTATTGCTTTTTCTTTTTCATCTTATTTTTGTTGCTTCTCACATCATATTTTTACCTTTAATGTGTCTATTTTAATATCAAAAATGACCTTTCTGCTTTCTTTATATTTTGACCCCCTCCCCTGAAGAAAGAAGGGTGATGAAAGAAAAGAACTTTTTATATTTATTTTGCAGTAAATTTACTCTTCTGATCGGTGCGTATCTTTTTCTACTTTTTCAAAACCTTTGATTTATCAATAAAACTAGCAGGATAGCCCGGCATTGCTCGGGTGTAAAGAAAGCTTTAAAACTAATCCATGGTCCTGGAGCACAGACTCTTTGGACGTTGTTTCCAGTTAAAGCGAAACCGTAGACTGAAAGAAAAATGAATGGATGTAAATCAAATTTTCATTTCCTGGTATCGATGTCAAATAAGTTTTTTTCGTCGTAAACTGAATTTTGAAGACTAAATAAGCCCTCTGATTAAATGGTATCATGGCTGAGACTAAGAACTACAAATATACCTATTTAGAGCCAAACCCAAAGCAGAAACAAAAATAAAAGGGTTGAAAAAAATACAGACATACAGGCAGATAAACAGATACGCACACAAACATCTTGATTTATATATATATATATATATATATATATATATATATTATTGATTTTCTGTACTATTGTAAGAACTGCAACCTTGAAGCTTCTGAATATCGTTTCTTATGTCTTTATCTATGAGTGTATCAAATTTGATTAAAATCGGACCACTCCTATAACCCGATTTTTTTCTATTATCTATTTTCGATATTTATCGGGGGTACCTCGACACAACACCTAGCTAAGAACACTAGCAGACGCTTTTTTTTTTTTTTTTTTTATAAGCGTTTCACCCCGAGCAAGGCATGTCACTGCCACTACTGTGCAGGGGGCTACGTAGAGAGGAGAAAGGCTGGTTAAATATAGGACATTTAAGAGGGTGGGTGATAGGCGGGTGAGGATACCGAGAATGAGGGTTGGTAGATGAGAGTGTTGTGAGAATAGTTGGGAGTTAGTGTGATAGGAGGTGTCTATTGACCCTACATTTAAACACCTGGAGATTGTAACTGTCGGGAAAGCAGACTTGTGGAAGGGAGTTCCACAGGCGGGAGGCGCGAGAAAAGAAGCTGTTGGAGTAGAATTTACGGTTACATCTTATTTGTTTAACTGTAAAAGGGTGGGACCTAGTTGCTAATCTAGTATCTCGTGTAAATTCGTGCTTGGGCGGCACCAGTGATCTAAGCTCATCGGAGCAGAAGCCATGAAAGTACTTGTAGAAGAGGCACAGGGAAGCTACATCACGCCGGTGTGAGAGCGGCTGCAGCCGGTCTGCCAAGTTAGTATCAACCACGTTACAGATCCTCCTTTGTATTTTGTCAAGAAGCCCAAGGAGAGCAGCAGGGGCACCCGACCAGATATGGCAGCAATATTCAATACACGGGCGGATGGTAGATTTGTATATGTGCAGAATAGTTTCAGGTGGGAAAAATTTCCGGGCCCTGCACAGAGAGCCGACTTTCATAGCAGCAGATTTGGCAATGGATTCAATATAGTCATTCCATTTGAGGTCCGCCGAGAGTGTAAGGCCAAGGAGGCGTAGTATTTTACTCTCTGGGAGGCTAGCCTGTCCCATGCTAATGGGAGGTAGATGCAATAGTCTATGGTGGTTAGTTGATAACAGCTTTGTTTTGGAGGCATTGAAATTTACCAACCATTTCCTACCCCAGGTCACTACGGATTGGAGGTCCCTTTCCAGTGCGGCAGCGAGGTTCACTTTGTCGTCCAGACCTGGTTTCTGATCGATGCGGGAGTAGATTGTTGTGTCGTCGGCATACATGCCAACTTGGGATCTAATGGTGTCGGGGAGATCATTAATGTAGATCAGAAAGAGCGTGGGACCTAGGATAGAACCTTGAGGGACGCCCGCGTTCGTCTGGTAGTTTTGGGAGGCATGCCCATTTAATACCACCTTTAATGTGCGGTTAGAGAGGAAGGACTGGATGAGGTCAAACAGATGTCCAGTTATCCCATAGCTCCGCAGTTTGCACAGGAGGCCAGCATGCCAGACCCTGTCGAATGCTTTGGAGATATCCAAGGCAACGGTTCCTTATAGTACAATTCTGTAAATTTTCAAGAAAATCCACTCAGCCGTGTCAGAGTCTATTGGTAACGGACACACACACACACACACACACACACACACAAAGTTCCATTTATAAATAAATTTAGATATCTTCCTTTCTATTTTGCTCCTCCTACTCCTCCTCACTCTTCATCTCCCCCCTCTCCTTTCTTTCTTCTTTTCCTTATTCTTCTGCTTCTCGTCTACACTTTTCTCCCTTTCTTTATTCTTCTTCGGCGTATTCTCCTTCTCCTACTTCTCCTGCCCCTACTCCACCTCCTCCTCCTTCTTCTTCTTCTTCTTCTTTTTGTACCCCTTCTTTTTTCTCTCCTCTTTCTTCTTTTTCACAACCCTTCCTACTTCTTCATCTTCTGTATGTCCTTTTCTCCTTTTTCTCCATTTCCTTATTCTTCTTCAGCGTATTCTCCTCCTCATATTCCTTCTCCTTTCCCTCCCCCTCCCCCTTCTTCTTCTTCGTCTTTTCGTACTCCTACTTTTTCTCTTTCTTTTTTTTTACAACCCCTCCTACTTCTTCATCTTCTGCATGTCCTCCTTCTCCTGCTCCTTCTGCCTATCCTTCTCTTCTTTTCGCTTTGCCTCCTGATCCTCTTCATCCTCCTCCTTTTTGATCTTCTGTCCCTCTTCTTCTTTCTCTTTCCCCTACCCCTCCTGTCTCTTCTCTTCTACCCCTGTTTTTTTTTTAATCGTATTACCCCCTGCACATCAGTGGTAACGCCACTGATGTGCAGGGGGCTACGTAATAGTGAAAAGATTGGAAAAGAGAAAGCCGGAAACCACATCCTAAACAGGGAACAAGGGATGAGCCTCTTAACCTGTTCAATAGACGTGGGTGGAGTGTGAACCGGGCGATATATAAATCTATCTACTCTAATTGAAAAAAAAAAGTGAGAAGATTGGGAAAGAGAAAGCCGGAAACCACGTCCTAAACAGGGAACAAGGGATGAGCCTCTTCACCTGTTCAATAGACGAGGGTGGAGTGTGAACCGGGCGATAGACGAGGGTGGGGTGTGAACCGGGCGATATCTTTTCTTGTTCTTCTTTCTGTCTCTACTCTTCCTCCACCTCTTCTTATTCTTCAAGATTATTTTCAGTGTTAGCGAATAATATCATAGCGCACGTAACTTTAATTTTCACCCAAATCGATTGGGTACAATGTCACAAATTTAAAACAAATATATCTATTTAACATGTTTACAAGCATTATGAATCTAAAAACTCAAAGATAATATCAGCGTTAGTAGTCAGTCAGTTAAGTGCCATACTTGATACACGCTTGGGCGATCATGTCTCGAAAGAGACATGACTGACTGGGCAGAAGATTATCTCGCAGTAGGTTGAAATTACTTTCTGCAGTAGACTGGTTGCCGACCAAGGCTATAGAACCCAATCTGTCCTGTTATTTGACTCATAGCTTGATGGGGAAGTGATGTATTTTATTAATAAGTAGTAATAAATGGGGGATCAGTTTATTACTTCATAACAATATAAAACTGATCCCCCACTTTATGACCAATAGAAACCTTAATCATCTTTCCAACTATTATATTCAGTCAGTCAGTTATGTGCCGTACGTGATACACGCTTGGGCGATCATGTCTCGAAAGAGACATGACTGACTAGGCAGAAGACTATCCCGCACTAGGTTGCCATTGCTTTCTGCGGTAGATTGGTTGACGACTAATGCTATAGAACCCAATCTGTCCTGCTATTTAACCCATAACTGGAAGGAAGAGACGGATTAATACCTTTCCCAAGGGTATTTGCGCGTAAGTGAATACAATGGATACAACTGGATTTCGAACTCGGCTCCCCGGTTTCTCGTTCCGAGCCGATATCCACTGTACCACAACGCACATCCTGTTAGCTTTAGTAGTAACATGACAATTTTTCTCTGCTTCCTTTTGGTAAATAAAATGACATTTATTAACATATTTACTATAGTGGACTGATTAGTTATAACAAAGTTAATATTGCAGATCAACCATTCGTCCGTGCATGGAGTACTGCTACCATATATGGTCTGGTGCCCCGGCTGTTCATCTCCGTGTTCTTGACAGGCTCCAAGGAGAATCAGTAATGTGATAGGTACCGATTTGGCGGCTCGACTACAGCCACTTTCCCACCGACGAGATATGGCTTCTCTGTGTCTGTTCTATAAATATTTCAATGGCTTCTGCTCCAACGAACTTAAGTCACTGGTGCCTCTGCAACAGGTGTTTACTCGTGCAACCAGACTGGCATCTGGATCTCACCCATTCACAGTTAGATCAACCAAATGCAGACGACAATTCTACTCCTCAGCCTCTTTTCTCGCACTTTCCGCCTGTGGAACTCGCTTCCTTATTCTTGCTTTCATGACGACCACAACCTCCAGGAATTTAAATGCAAGGTTAATATTCAGCTCTTAACTACTTGACCCTCGTTCTTTCCACACAGACCTGTATATCCTTTCCTTTCTCTCTAATTTTGCAACTGTATTCCCATCATTCTCTTGCTGCCGTCTAACTGGTTCGTACTTCTCTCACTCTCCTCACTCTCCTCTAATCTTTTTCTCTTATGTAGCCCCCTGCACATCAGTAGAGTTACTGCCTTTCTCGGGGTGATATGATTAAAACAAAAAAAAAAGGAGTCTAGACGTATAATATAATGAACTACCGTTAGTCTTGCACAATACCGGTAACGCTTAGAAAGCTAAATCATTGAACTAATCCTTTATCCATGATTTTAAACAGCCTCATCTGATAAAGGCTTTCATGTGGATGCCATCTATAGCACCAGCATTGTTCAGAAACATCTAAATATTCAACTGTATACAAACGCTTGCCCAGATCAATGATTAAACATAGATTCGAGCAAATGAAGCCTGTAGATCTTAGCGCGGACAATCCTTCTTCTAATCGCGTGGATTGGATCGTGAATCTGGTTACCTAATTAAACGATAGAGAGTGATGACCAGCCTCAACCCACTACCACCTTGGTCTGGGCACCACAACCTGGTGTAATGTAATAGTTAGATCCTAAGTAGTGAGTTCAATCCACACTTGGTACGCTCATAGTTTTTGTCTTGTGCACGTCTACACGGCGCTTAGAAAATCAGCTACCTTTAGCTTTTTCCCGCAATACCGTATCAATCCAGAACCTATTTCAAATGAGTAGTAAGTTCGATCCTCACTGGGTGCGCCATACATTTGGCCTTGTGCCAAATTTAAGCGGCACTTAGAAAATCAGCTATCCATGGACACGATGCCTATCATTAAAGTGAAATATCTATTCCAGCAGTTATATTTTTTCCCAAGTCTATCCTTTGTTGTTTTCCATCACTGAATATCTGTTTACGGTACCGTATCCCACGCGGAGGATTTGCGTTGTGGTACAGTGGATATCGGCTCGGAAAGAGAAATCGGGGAGCCGAGTTCAAATTCCAGCTGAATCCATTGTATTCACTTACGCGCAAATACCCTTGGGAAAGGTATTAATCCGTTTCTTCCTTCCAGTTATGGGTTAAATGACAGGACAGATTAGGTTCTATAGCCTTCTACAGCTCAGTATAAAAGGGGTGGCTCAGTGAGTGCGGTCAAACTGGATAATTAACAGTAGCAGCAACCCTCGCGAGCAGAGGAAAGTTTAGGTTTAAAACTCGAAGTTCTCCACTGATTTTTTTTTTTATTACTCAAGTAGATTGAAGCGTTCTTACTTGAAGTTGATTCTATCGTAATTATGAATTCAAATTTCGAATCGGGAAGTGTGTACTTGGACTCAGTGGCAACAATAATATCAATAGTTGAGCAGTACTAAATAGTAATTTTCCGAAATATCACGACGCATGATCAGTGGAACGAGAACAACCTACCCCTTAGAATAAATAAAGGTTTTCTTGAAGCTTAACCTGTTTAAATGACCAAAAGCCGAAACGTTGAAACAACAACAAAAAGCTGAGGACTGTAGTTTTATGTCATCATGAGGTTCTCGATAAAATTCAAAGAAGGATCAACATCTGGTCTTCACTCACTTTTTAAATGATATGACGTTGATTCCTTCTCTCTTTTCTACAAATATTTTCAAGGTAACTGCTCTGACGACTTTTTTGCCGATGGTGCCCCAGAATTGCTTGGGTTGTATAGCCTTATTTGTCAACCAGTATACGGTACAAAGTAATGGCTACCTACTGCGGAAAATGTTCTGCCATGTCAGTCATGTCTCTTTCGAGACATGATCGCCCAAGCGTGTATCCCGTATAGCACCTGACTGACTACATTGACACCTAGGTCAAACCCTTTCACCGTTAAAATAATTAAATGTAGCCGTCACTTCTACTCCAACAAGGCTTACGGCCATATCACGTTGAATACACCGGTTCTCGCTCGATCACCGAAGTTAAGCAACGTTGAGCCTGGTCAGTACTTAGGTGGTTGAACGCTTGGAAATACCAGGTGCTGTAAGCTTATAGTGACGGATGTGCGTTGTGGTGCAGTGGATATCGGCTCGGGAAGAAATCGGTGAGCCGAGTTCGAATTCCAGTTGAATAGCCTGCATTCACTTAAGCACTGGTACCCTTGGGAGACGTATTAATCCGTCCCTTCCCTCCAGTTATGGGTTAAATAAAAAGGGTAAAACTTGGAGACCCTACCCTTAAAAACAAATCCCAATGAATCTTGATACTCGAAAAGAAAAAAGTATTACTAGACACGAAAACTTATATAAAAACAATAAAATTGTTGAAAGAAAAAGGTATTACCAGCAATAAATAAATAAAATTTAGTTGGCAATAAATGACCTACCGAGGTTGATATGCCATAAAATCAAAACAACCAATCCAAATCTACTCCAACAGTTTCTTTTCTCTCACTTTCTGCCCATGGAACTCTCTTCTGTTCACTTGGTCCCCTGATAGCTACAATCTTCAAAAATTTTAATGCAACGTCAATAGCCGTCTTTTATTTTCTTAGATCCAATCTGTCTTTTATCCTGTTCCTTCACTTGTCTCTCACTAACCTCTGCGCACTAATGGCGGTCTCGCGTTGCTTGGAGTAAAAAGATTCATATTTTTTAAAATAAATAGATATTATTCTTTTCTGTTAAGTATTGTTACTGTGCTAAAATAAGTCTAAAAATTGTCATTATTAAATACACAAAGCATGATATTAGCAGTAATCATGGAGATCGTTTCTTTGCTATGAAAACGCAACTATTTTTACTGTCCATAGCAAAGTCAATGCCGAAATCTGTCAGTTTTGTTAGCAATAAAATAGCTATCCGTGTGAATTGATTATCTGTTAATCAGTTGTGAAACCTGGTGTGTCGAGGGGTTATAATGAAATATCTCGACCTTTCTATGATGGAGATTTTTGATTTTATATCAATGGGTTGGATTTAGATGTTCATACTTCAGAATCAGAATCTTTAGTTGGATTCTTTCAGAATAAAATCTTTGTCTTCTCTTCAGTTCTTCAGCTTCAAGACTAGCATATATCGTTTTGATTGTTCTAAGAATTCTGCGTAGACTAACTCTTCCTACAAAGCTTTTTTTTCTTTCCTCACAATATTTCAATAATGATAAAAAGAAGTAATTTTTATACTAGACTCTCTTAATCAATAACTACCATTATTTTTTAATTTTTTATTTTTTAATCATTTCACCCCGAGCAAGGCGGAAACGCCACTGATGTGCAGGGGGCTACATAAATGTAAAAAGATTAATTAGAAAAGAGTGAGGAGTACAAACTAGTTAGAAAGGAACAATAGAAAGCTGAGAAAGCAGGTGCGATGACAGATACATAGGTGGAGAGAAAGGGAAGGTTATACAGGAGAGGGAAGAGAGCTAGAGTCCAGTGGTTAATAGATGAGTATTGACTTTGCATTTAAATTTCTGGAGGTTGTAGCCGTCAGGAAAGCAAGAATACGGGAGCGAGTTCCACAGGCGGGAAGTACGAGAGAGGAAGCTGCAGGAGTAGAATTGTCGTCTGCATTTGGCTAACCTGACTGTGAATGGGTGGGACCCAGATGCCACTCTGTTTGCACGAGTAAACACCTGTTGAGGAGGCACCAGTGACTTAAGTTCGTCTGAGCAGAAGCCATGAAAGTATTTATAGAAGAGACAGAGGGAGGCCACATTTCGACGATGGGGAAGTGGCTGCAGTCGAGCCGCCAGATCAGTACCTATCACATTACAGACTCTCCTTTGGAGCCTGTCAAGAACACTGAGGAGAACGGCAGGGGCACCTGACCATAAATGGCAGCAGTACTCCATGCACGGACGGATGGTTAACTTGTATATATGCAGATGGATTCAGCTGGAAAAAACATCCTGGATCGACATAGTGACCCAAACTTCTTAGCAAGTAGATTTTGCTATGGATTCAATATAGTGGTTCCATTTGAGGTCTGAGGACAGGGTAAGTCCGAGGAGGCGTAGTGTATTACTCTCCGAGAGAATCGCTTGGTCCATGCTTATGGGAGGAAGGAGAGGTTGCCTGTAATGGTTGACAGCTTGGTCTTAGACGAATTGAAGTTGACAAGCCACTTCTTGCCCCAGTTCGCCACAGAGTGTAGATCCCGTTCAAGGTCAGCAGCGGGATTATGTCTGTCCGCCACGACAGGTTTCTTTCTGGTGCGGGAGTATATTGTAGTGTCATCTGCGTAGATGCCTACTATATATACTATTATAACCCGGCGTTGCTCGTTGCAAATATTTTTTTGTTCCTTATTCATTCGGATAAATACTTACTTACTTTATATATATATATATATATATATATATATACTAGCAGTATATCCCGGCGTTGCTCGCGTGTAATGAAAGCTTTAAAACTAATCCATGGTCCTGGAGCTCAGACTCTTTGGACGTTGGCACGAAAGACTAAAAAGCAATAGTTGTTTCCAGTTAAAGCGAAACCGTAGACTGAAAGAAAAATGAATGGATGGAAGTCAAATTTTGATTTCCTGGTATCGATATCAAATAAGTTTTTGCGTTGTAAACTGAATTTTGAAGGCTAAATAGGTCCTCTGAGTAAATGGTATCAAGGCTGAGACTAAGAACTACAATTATACCTACTTAGAGCCAAACCCGAAGCAAAAACTAAAATAAAAGGGCTGAAAAAAATACAGACATACAGGCAAATAAACAGACACACACACAAACATCTTGCCTTTTATATATAAATATTATCGATTTTCTGCACTATTGTAAGAACTTCAACCTTGAAATTTCTGAATATCGTTTCTTATGTCTTTGTCTATGAGTGTATGAAATTTGATTTAAATCGGACCACTCCTTCTATAACCCGATTTTTTCGATTATCGATTTTTTATATTTATCGCGGGTACCTCGAAACAAAACCTAACTAAGAACACTCGCAGACGCTTATAGTACAACTGTGTAAATTTTCAAGAAAATCGGTTCTGCCGTTTCGGAGTCTAAAGGTATGGGAACACACGCACACACACAGACACGCACACACACACAGACAAAGTTCCATTTATAAATAAGTTTAGATGGTAATATTTTCGATCAAACTGAAGGATGAAGAAAGTTGGAATAATGACGAGGAAACACGTATTTTTTAGAACGTAACAATATAAGGAATTTACAATTTTAAACGTTTGAATTTGTCTTAAACGATTGAAATTGTCAGTAGCTTGTTTCAGGACAAGTCGAGTTCGAATTCCATTTGAATTCCTCGCATTCACTTACGCGGGAAAGGTATTAATCCGTCTCTTTCCTCCAGTTATAGGTTAAATAACAAGACAAATTGGGTTCTATAGCCTTGGTTGGGAACCAGTCTACCGCAGAAACTAATGGCAACTTACTGCGGGATAATCTTCTGTCCAGTCAGTCATGTCTCTTTTGAGACATGATCGCCCAAAGCGTGTATCACGTATGGCACTTAATTGACTGAATCAAATATTAAAAGTTCGTAGATTTGATGAATAGTCATAAAGAGAAAATGTTCATATTAAATAATCTGACACGAAGTAAATTTCTATATACTTAAAGCAAATTGAGAGAGTTCGTTTTTTATGTTAAAATTATACGGTTGTATTCTGTGGTGATACCGACCGAGCAAAGCGGGGGGCCGGATGTTTGTTCTATAACGACCAGAAAGCAAATGACCAAAAGTCGTCCGTGCGCATCCGGGTTCGCGCTGATGTTCCGGTTGAAAAAGAAAAATTAATCAAATATTAAATTTCAATTTCGCGAGACTACGCGAATTTTATTTTTCAGCCAATGGGAAGTCTAGAATGAAATACAAGTGTGAAATCCCAAACGAGCTGCTGTGATCCAAAAAGAAGATATAAAAAGCCGAGACAGAGCGACGCAAGCAGACAGACTGACGGTGACAGGCGAGAGTAATTAGTATCTCACTTGACCAAGTCAAGCGGCTACTATGCTCGTCCCTTCACCTCTCCTTCCTTCTCCTCTGTCTCAAAACTACTCACTGACCTCAGGAGCGACTACATCAAAGACATTCCTTACATACAAGATGCCTCCACATTAATTTCATTATCGAATTCTCCTTGTCAGCCTTCAATTGCCGCTATAATTCTATATAACTAAAAACTATTTTACATTTTTAAACGAGTTATCTCGCTACCTAAGTTTCTACCAGGAGTGGTATCTTCAGGCGATTTTAAATAACATTATTAAAAATCGCCTGAAGACATCAGTCATGGTAGAAACCTCGGTTGCGAAATATCTCGTTTAAAAATGGAAAATATTCAAAAGTTCTACAATATAATTTTATATGAACGTTTTTTAATACAGATGTGTACTGGTCTAACCCTATTATGACCAAAAACTAAGTATTAAAGAATAAATGAAATATATATATATATATATATATATATATATATATATATATATATATATCCTATCTTTTCTCTCGCTTTTATTTCTCTGAACTCATCTTTTTTTATGGGTCAAAATACATTTTCACACAGGCTCACGAATTTGAAGAAAAGAGAATTATGTTTATTTCCCACTCACCACAGAGACATCATTTTAATTAACAACACATATCGGAGAACTGTGGATATCTCGACGTGGTGTAATGATTAGCAAGATTGTCTAACAAGAGCAATTAGAACATACTGAGTGTCCTATACGTACAGCCTTGTGCCATGTCTCCCCTACGATTACGATAGAGGCATCTATATGAATATATATTTCTCTGAGAAACCGTCGACACTTCTGATATTATTCCTTTTTTCTCTCTTACCCTTTTCCTCTTTCTCCCTTTCTCGCTTATTCTCTCTTTCATTTTTCACTATTTTTCTCTCTACCTGTATCCCCTATTCCTTTCTTACTCTCTCTCTCTCTTTCTTTCTTACTCTCTCTTACTCTTCCTCTCTGTATTTTCCTTTTTTCACTATTATTCTCAGTCACATTCGATTTCTCATCGCAACACCATCAGGTGA
The DNA here is from genome assembly GCA_037127315.1 of Ascarosepion bandense. Lineage (NCBI taxonomy): Eukaryota > Metazoa > Mollusca > Cephalopoda > Sepiida > Sepiidae > Ascarosepion > Ascarosepion bandense. The sequence continues at coordinate 1,657,260 of JBBBDQ010001872.1, forward strand.
AATCCACCTGAACCGATTTTCTTGAAAACTTACACAATTTTACTATAAGCGTCTGCGAGTGTTCTTAGCTAGGTTTTGTGTCGAGGTACCCCCGATAAATATCAAAAATCGATAATCGAAAAAATCTGTTATAGAAGGAATGGTCCGATTTTAATCAAATTAAATCTGTATATCCTTCATTGTCTACTATCGCATCTAATGTCGATTGGTCCCGACCTGGCAGCTAGACTCCACCCACTTTCTCATCGGCGAGATGTGGCTTCCTTCTGTCTCTTCTACAAATATTTTCATGGCTTCTTCTCTGATGTACTTAAGTCAATAGTGCTCCCTCCACAAGAATTTACTCGGGCAACCAGACTGGCAACAACGTCTCTTTTACAGCTTGATCAACCAAATACAGCCGACAATTCTACTCCAGCAGCTTCTTTTCTCGTGTTTTCCCCTGTGGAACTTCCTTCCATATACTTGCTTTTCTGACAACTACAACCTCCAAGAACTTAAATGCAAAGTCAATTCCCATCACTTATCCACTTAACCCCAGCCCAGTGTACTTTGTTCTTTTCCATTCAGTCTACGTTCACAAATGTCTTTACTCCTGTGTTCACATCTTTCTTTTGCCCTTTCTCGTTCACCTCCTGTAGCTGGTTCGTCTTTCTCTTCACTCTCATCCTGCCTGAAACTTTAACTCCCTTATGTAGCCACCTGCACATCAGTGGCTTTACCGTCTTGCTTGGGATGAAATGATTAAAAAATAATAATAATAATAGAAGACAGACAAGAGAAAGATTTTCTTTACACTATTTAACAAGTTCTTGAATCCTAAGAAAATCAGGATTCTCAAAACATTTTATTACGTCCTCCTCTCTCTCTCTCTTAACCGCTCTCTCTCTCTTTTCTCTTTTCTCTCTTACCCTCTCTCTTTTTTCTCTTTCTCTCTTATCCTCTATCTCATTCCCCCATTTCTCTCTTACCCCCTCTATATATGCCCATTTCTCTTTTACCCACTATATCTTTCCCCCTTTCTCTCTTACCCTCACTCTCTTTCTTCTCTTTTTGTCTTACCCTCTCCCTCACTTTCTCACTTACTCTCTCTCTCTCTCTTTTCTCTTTTCTCTCTTACACTCCTCTTTTTCCCGCTTTCTCTCTTATCCTTTATTTCTTTCCCTCATTTCTCTCTTACCCCCTCTATATATGCCCCTTTCTCTTTTACCCACTATATCTTTCCCCCTTTCTCTCTTACCCTCACTCTTCTTCTTCTCTTTTTGTCTTACCCTCTCCCTCACTTTCTCACTTACTCTCTCTCTCTCTCTTTTCTCTTTTCTCTCTTACACTCCTCTTTTTCCCGCTTTCTCTCTTATCCTTTATTTCTTTCCCTCATTTCTCTCTTACCCCCTCTATATATGCCCCTTTCTCTTTTACCCACTATATCTTTCCCCCTTTCTTTCTCTCTTACCCTCACTCTCCTTCTTCTCTTTTTGTCTTATCCTCTTCCTCATTTTCTCTCCTTTCTCTCTTACTCTCTCTTTTTTCACTATAATTCATCTTCTTACCGCAACACCGTCAGACTAAACTCATCTTCTGCATGGAATTTCTATATCTATCATGGTCTCATATCGCATTTCACGTCAGGGTCAGTAATGGTGCAATAATAATAATAATAATAATAATGACTTTATTAAGGTTGGTTGTATGTGAATCGGTTTCGTTTCTCCTTTAAAAGTACATTACATCTGGCCGAATCTTTGCTATTTAGATACTAATCCTATTTATAATACCTTTGTTAAAGTAGCAGCTTCTATGACAAGAAATTTGAAACCATTTGGGTTTTCTATTTTAGTTCAACAATTAGCCAACGTCAAAGACATGAATCTCTGACAAGTAGTCAACTGAGAAAGAGTAGAAAATTACAGATGTGAACTTTTGCCACCATAGCTATCATCATCATCATCATCGTCATCATCAACATAGCCTATGATCAGTTATGGTTGTGGGGCTGCTGCTCATCTAATTTACTGACCAGAGCCCTAGACCACTCGAGTGAAAGTCGGAAAGATATTTACTAATGCGTACGGTGTATTCGGCAAAGTGGTCCTGGTCAAGCTCATTCGTCTCCAGTTTAAATCGCGAACTTGAATGATTTCCATGGTGAGGCTCATCGAGTGAAGCCTACGCAATGAACGCAGACTTGAGTCTTGGAAGCCCTTCGCTTAACAATTCCTTCTCATAGTCACCCTGACGATATACATCGATTGCAGCTAACTGGCACAAGAAGCTTCATCTGAACTTTAATCTAAACTTATTTATAAATGGAACTTGTGTGTGTGTGTGTGTGTGTGTGTGTGTGTGTGTGTGTGTGTGTGTGTGCGTGCGTGCGTCCATTACCTATAGACTGAACCGATTTTCTTGAAAACGTATACAGTTGTACTATAAGCGTCTGCGAGTGTTCTTAGCTAGGTTTTGTGTCGAGGTACCCACGATAAATATCAAAAATCAATAATCGAAAAAATCTGTTATAGAAGGAGTGGTCCGATTTTAATCAAATTTGATACACTCATAGAAAAAGACATAAGAAACGATATTCAGAGGTTTTAAGGTTGCAGTTCTTACAATAATGCAGAAAATCGACGATATATATATATAAAAGGCAAGATTTCTGTGTGTGTGTGTGTGTGTGTGTGTGTGTGTGTGTGTGTGTGTGTGTGTGTGTGTGTGTGTGTGTGTGTTATTTGCCTGTATGTCTGTATTTTTTCTGCCCTTTTATTTTAGTATTTGCTTCGGGTTTGGCTCTAAGTAGGTATAATTGTAGTTCTTAGTCTCAGCCTTGATACCATTTACTCAGAGGACTTATTTAGCCTTCAAAATTCAGTTTACGACAACAAAACTTATTTGATATCGATACCAGGAAATCAAAATTTGACTTACATCCATTCATTTTTCTTTCAGTCTACGGTTTCGCTTTAACTGGAAACAAATATTGCTTTTTAGTCTTTCGTGCCAACGTCCAAAGAGTCTGTGCTCCAGAACCATGGATTATTTTTAAAGCTTTCATTACACCCGAGCAACGCCGGACTACACTGCTAGTATGAATTATAAGTAGAAAAACAATTGAACGGAAGAAGAGACAGTGGCTAACAAAGCATCACTATCTGGATGCAACGTTGAAAGAACTTCTAAGGAGGGAATTTGACTTTAATGACATCTGAGAATTAATCTTCCCCGTCTTCAAGGATAATGTCATGGACAAATGTATTTTGTTCACACTATCCCCGATAGGTTATACTGAAATTTTGAAAAGCCGAAGATTTGATATGTGCTCCAAAGAATGTGTTCAACTGTTTTAAACTTTATAGTATTATTGTTTTTATGTAATGATATCGCTCGAAACAGGGTATTTTACTGCCACTGTTTTGCAGGAGGTTACATAGAAGGAAAGTTATGAGAAAGAGTGACAGGTTATAGGAGGTGTCAGGAAGTGGGTAAGATAAGGATGACTGTGGTCATAAAGTGAGGGATCAATTTATATAATGTTTATAATATAAAATTGATCCCCCACTTTATATTTATATCATAATAGTACAGAAATTTTTTTTTATAATCATACAAATTTTTTTTTTATAATCATATCGCCCCAAGCAAGGTATTTTACTGCCACTGTTTTGCAGGAGGTTACATAGAAGGAAAGTTACACGAAAGAGTGACAGGTTATAGGGGGTATCAGGAATTGGTTAAGAGAAGGATGAGAATACTGATGAGAGTGGTGTGCATAGAGAAAGGTCCATGAGAGAGAGGATGATGCAGGTTAGTCAGAGATGACTATTGATTTTACATTTAAATTCTTGGAGATTGTAGCTGTCGGGGAAGCAAGTAAACAGAAGGGAATTTCATAGGCGAGAAATGCGAGAAAAGAAGCTACTAGAGTAGAATTTGCGTTTACATTTTCTTGGTTCCACAGTAAATGTGAGGGATCAGTTTATATATTGACTGCAATGTAGAATTTATCCCCCATTTTATAACCACATAATAATAGTATAAATTCTTTTTTTTATAATCATATCGGCCCAATCAAGGCCTTTTACTGCCACTGTTTTGCAAGGGGTTACATAGGAGGAAAGTTTTGAGAAAGAGTGACAGGTTTGAGGGGGTGTCAGGAAGTGTGTAAGAGAAGGATGAGAATACTGATGAGAGTGGAGTGGACGGAGAAAGGAGCATGAGAGAGAGAGAGAGGATACAGGTTATGAGATAGGAGATGACTATTGACTTTACATTTAAATTTTTGAAGATTGTAGCTGTCGGGGAAGCGAGTAAATGGAAGGGAATTCCACAGGCGGGATATGCGAGAAAAGAAGCTACTAGAGTAGAATTTGCGTTTACGTTTTATTGGTTTCACAGTAAAAGGGTGAGACCTAGCTGCTAATATTGTGGCTCGAGTAAATCCATATATAGGGAGCACCAGTGGGCTAAGTTCATCGAAGAAGAAGCCGTGTACAAAGCCGGTCTTTTCTGGTCATTGCTTGTCAAAGCTGGTCAAGAACTAGTCTTACCTGGTCAGGATTTACCCTACTTCACCACTAGAGCGAGTTGTGACACAATGTCAGTTTTTAACGTGGGGAACCGAAGCGCGAACGCTCAGCCCACTGGTCAAAAATACCCAGACCCCGTTTACACAGTAACTGGGTACAAGCTTGTTTTAGCTGGTCATTGCTTCCAAACCCGGCCAGCGAGCAGGACGTTGATGCTGACGGACGGTCGGCGAAAGATCCTGTATCTGTTCTGCCAAGATGGGATCAATCACTTTACAGTTTCCTTGATGGATTTTATCAAGGACATTTAGTTGGATAGAATTTTAATTTCATTATCTTATTTTAATTTTTCTTTGAGTCTTGAACTTGTGAAATAATCAAACTTTAGAATTCCGAAAAAAGATTTAAACAAACACTTCAATGCAGTCACTCCATTTACAATGTAAGAATGTACACTGAACGTAGCTGGAAATAATTACTTTGAAGTCACAAAGTACATGGTTGAAAGGGTGAATTGAGACAATACTTTTCTAAAATTCGAAAAACTCGCGTCAGGTATGACGTCAGTAATGTTGAAACAGAAAGAAGTATTCTTTCTTAAATTCTGTCCATTTTCAGTAACATGTCTGGAGTTCCAAATCAATAACTCAGCCACAAAAGGAAGAGAATCAATTCAAGGTTTTATGCGTTCACCAAAATACCGATATCTCGATAAACCCTTCTATTTAGTTTTAATATTTTCTTCTTAATCAGGAAAAGGAGATTTTTCTTTCTCTTCATTACGATATATAACATTCTGCTAAAATTAACTTACCATCAACATGATCTGATGAATTATTTTAATATATATTTACCAAATTTCTTATTTTGATTATTGGATCCAGACTTTCTTATATGTGTAACATCATATCTGGCAATATTTTCCCTGCCTGAATTTCCACATAACTGGTATACGTATACTACCGGCCATAATTATTAGGACACCCCAGTTTTTTAAATGAAATGGTGTATTTCATACTATTTTTAGTATTTATTGCCAAGTGGATAATTCTAAATGAAAATAGAATGGTTCTTTTGTTATTATTACTTTGCAAAATTTTATAAGGCAAATAGCGACAATTTACTCATCGTACCCTCTAGATTTGCTAAATATATATATATACACTACCGGCCATAATTATTATGCCACGCCAGTGTTTTAAGAAAATGATGTACTATTTTTTAGTATTTATTGCCAAGTGAATAATTGTAAATGAAAATAGAATGGTCCTTTTGTTAATACTGCACAATAACATGTGCATCAAATGAATTTATAAATTTTTAATAATTACCTATATTGCAGTTTCATCAATGAAAGAATGAAGAAAATTTAGGGTGATTCGGACGAGTTCATCTTTGCTTCCTTGCCTTGTAAAATTTTGAAAAGTACTAATAACAAAAGAACAATTCTATTTTCATTTACAATTATTCACTTGGCAAATACTAAAAAATAGTATGAAATACATCATTTCTTTTAAAACAAACGGGGGTCGCCTAATAATTATGGCCGGTAGAGTATATCTTAGAATTTGGGTTTTATTGCTTATTCCCCTGAAGATGACCAAAAGAGCCAACCAACTGAATTTTAATAGCCCAAACATTATAGATTAGACTATGAATCTTAATTAGTTTTAACTTGTGAAAATTTCACTGTTTTCTTGTTTTGATGAATCTTAATTCTTCAGTTAATGATTAAATAAACGTATAGCGAATTCTATGACAAAAAATATCGATAGAATTCCCTTGTTGTGTCATTAAATTTTTGTACTTAACAACTTTAATAAAATATTTCAATAACAATGGTAGATATAAAGGTATCTCTCTTCTTCCTTCATATCATTCCTCCTTGCTTTCATTCGTTCTCTATTATGTTTAAAGATTGTTTGCTTCTCTTTTGCTCGTCATCGTTCTCGTCTTATTCTCTGTCGTTCTCTTGCTCCCTCTCTTTATTCTTTCTTCCATTCTTCTTCTATGTGCTCTGTCCCTTCAGGACGTAGGCGATCATAGTTCTCCACGTCTCTCTATCCCTGGTGGCTCTTAGTATGTTTGCCCCTATTACCCCTCGCAACCCCCGTTCCGTCATCCACCTGATTAGGCCCTGCAAATATGTTATTCGCTGGCTTCCTCTGTCTCTGTTTCCTTCAATCTGACCAGTCAGTATCAGGTTCTCCAAGCTCTCCTTCCTCATTGCATGTCCCAGGAACTTCAGTTGTCTCTTCCTGATGCTCAGTATTAATTTCTTTTTCGTTGCCATTCTTTCCAACACCTCATCGTTGCTTGCATGCACAATCCACGATATCCGCAGCATCCTTCTGTAGAACCACATTTCCGCTGCTTCATAGATTTTATGCGAAAATACAATGCATTTACAAAATACGTTTATCTTTCAAAAGCGTCAGACACGTGGATATCTAGGTAGGTATTACTGTATTATAATATAAAACCTAAGACTTGTTATGTTGTTCACAGCGAGAATTGCAGGACCAATTGAACAAAATAAACAAAAATAAACGGATGAAAAGTATTTTTCTTATTTGAATGAGAATCAAAACGAAGACAGCAAAGAAGGATCGGAAATTATTATTTAAAGCACAAAAACGCTATCAGTACTATAATATTCACGCTCTTTCTCACTCCCTCGTTCTCACTGTTATGGTGAAACACACCGAACAGACTTGTGCTGTAAATGGCAGGACTATTCAGGACATGAATGAGAATAGAAAAATTCATCATTGAAGGAGGCTATTCTTTCAGATGTGCGTTGTGGTGTAGTGGATATCGACTCGGAACGAGAAATCGGGTAGCCGAGTTCGAATTCCAGTTGAATTCTCTGAATCACTTACGCGCAGATACCATTGGGAAGGGTATTAATCTGTCTCTCCCCTCAATTTAAGTTAAATAGCAGGACAGATTGGGTTCTATAGCCTTGGATGACAACCAGTCTACCACTGAAAGCAGTGGCAACCAACTGCGGGATAATCTTCTGCCCAGTCAGTCATGTCTCTTTCGAGACATGATCGCCCAAAGCGTGTATCACGTATGGCACTTAACTGACTGACTGATGTGTCATAGAGGACACATGTTTTTTTTTGTTTTTTTGTTTATTTTTTATTCCCATTTTTTAGTATATTGAAATTTTGTCTATAACAACCAGTTTTGAAAACATTTGACGGAAGAAAATTAGCTAATCAAACCGTTCCAAGACAGACAATAATTGATTATTGAATGGTTATTAAAAGCTATCATCAAAATCATTTTTCCTCTCCTCTTTGTAATTTGTAGCTGATGTAAATTACTTTTGGTCGATTCATGAGTTATTCAAAAAGATGAAATCAATAAATCTTATTAAAATTTCATATTAGATATTCTTGTCTGAGATAACGCTTCAAGACGATACTTACAGATCTTATCTTGTCAGTGTCGGAAGAACATCTTCCATCTTAATTTAAAAATCATAGCCTTTAAAATAAATTGTCTATTTCTCGAGGTAAAAAAAATATTCGCTTATATCTCGTTATAAGTTTCCCGCGTTTATTTATTTTTTTGCTTTTTAATCGTTTCACCCCAAGCAAGGCAATACCGCCACTGATGCTCAGTGGGTTACAGTGAGAGAAAAGGAAAGAAAAAGGAAAAAAGAACAAAGGATATGAGAAATTTCTTCTTCAATATTTATATGCCCTGTCCTTTCAGGACGTAGGCGATCATAGCTTTCCACATCTCCCTATACCTGGTGGCTCTTAGCACGCTTTCTCCTGATGTACCATGCAACCCTCGTTCCGTCATCCACCTGATCAGGTTCTTCAAATATATTATCCGCTGATTTCCTCTGTCTCTTTTCCCCTCTATCTGGCCTGTTAGTATCAGGTTCTCCATACCCTCCTTCCTCATTGCATGTCTCAGGAACTTTAGTTTGCTTTTCCTGATGCTCAGTATTAATTTCCTTCTCGTTTCCATCCTTTCCAAAACCTCGCCATTGCTCAAATGCTCTGTCTATGATATCCGTAGCATCCTCCTGTAGAACCACATTTCAGCTACTTCAAGTTTTTCCTTCATCTTCGAAGATATTGTCCAACATTCATTGCCATATTGAAGAACCGACATCACATAACAATCCAGTACTCTCCTCTTTGTTTCTAGCGAAATTGTTCTGTTTTTTAATACTTTACTCAACTTCTGGAATGCTTCCTTCGCCATGCCAATTCGCCTTCGAATCTATGTGTCGCACTTTCCGTCTTCTGTTAATACATTTCCTAGGTATTTAAATTTTTGTACCTGCTTGATTTTAGAGTCCCTCACCTATATTTCACTTTTTGGACTGCCCTTTTTTTGCTGATGACCATGCATTCGGTTTTCTTACAGTTTATTTTTAATCCATTCTTGTCAGTCTCTTCAGCTACCTTCTGTAGGAGGTCTTGTAGTTTTGTTTCTGTGTCTACTATCAGCACTGTGTCACTTGCATACCTTATATTGTTTAAATTGTGGCTTTGGAGGTTGTATCTCTACGACTGTCTTCTTAGGTAGGTGATCATGGCGTTCCACGCCTCCCTTTTTCTGGTGGCTCTTAGCACGCTTTCTTCTGTTACACCACGGAACCCCCTTTCCGTCATCCATCTGCTCAGGCACTTCAAATATGTTATCCACTGCCTTCCTCTGTCTCTTTTTCCTTCTATCTAGCCTGTCAGTATCAGGTTCTCCAAGCCCTCCTTCCTCATGGCATGTGCCTGGAACTTTACTATTAGTTTTCTTTTCAATGCCATTTTTCTTTTTCGTTGACATTCTTTCCAACACCTCATCGTTGCTTGTATGCACAATCCACGATATCCTGATGCTTACTATTAGTTTTCTTTTCAATGACATTTTTTCCAAAACCTCATCATTGCTCGCATGTTCGGTCCATGATATCCGCAGCATCCTTCTGTAGAACCACATTTCCGCTGCTTCAAGTTTTTTCCTCATCTTCGATGATATTGTTCAGCATTCACTGCCATATTGAAGAACTGACATTACATAGCAATCTCGCACTTTCTTCTTTATTTCTAGCGAAATTTTCCTGTGTCTTAGTACTTTACTCAGCTTCTGGAACGCGTCCTTTGCCATGCCAATTCGCCTTCGGATCTCTGTGTCGCACTTTCCGTCTCCTGTTAGAACACTTCCTAGATATTTAAATTTTTGTACTTGCTTAATTCTAGTATCCCCCACCTGTATTTGACATTTTGGGTGGTTCTATTTTTTTCTTTAGCGGTACATATACTAAAATTGAAACATTACAAAGAAGATTAGTATGGCCCCTGCTCAGGGATGACGCTCACATTCGTGAAGCGTTCGATATTTTATTTTTGCGTTGTGGTACAGTGGATATCGGCTCAGAACGAGAAACCGGAGAGTCGAGTTTGACTTCCAGTTGAATTCGTTGCATGCACATACGCAAAAATATCCTTGGAAAAAGTATGAATCCGTTCCTTCTCCTTCCAGCTTTGGATTAAATAGCAGGACTGATTTGGTTCTATAGCCTTGGTTGGCAACTATTCTACCGCAGAAAGTAATGGCAAACTACTACGGGAAAATTTTCTGCCCAGTCAATCGTGTTTTTTTCGGGACATGGTCGCCCAAGTGTGTATCACGTATGGCACTGAACTGACATGAAAGGTGGGAAATGAGAGAAAAGAAGCTGTTAGAGTAGAAGTAGCGGTTACATTTGACTATTTTGACGATAAAACCGTGGGACCTAGATGTTAAACTAATAGCACAATTAAATTCATGTGGATAGGACACCAGGTAAAAAGAAGTGTGGTTGGTTGGGTGTTTTGTTTTAATGGCATATCAACCTCGGCGGGTCATTTATTGCCAACTAAATTTTTATTTATTTATTGCTGGTAATACCTTTTTCTTTCAACAATTTTATTGTTTTTATGTATGTTTTGTGTCTAGTAATACTTTTTTCTTTTCGAGTATCAAGATTCATTGGGATTTGTTTTTTTTAAGGGCAGGGTCCCCAAGTACTACCCTGTTATTTAACCCATAACTGGAGGGAAGGGACGGATTAATACCTTTTCCAAGGATACCAGTGCTTAAGTGAATGCAGGGTATTCAACTGGAATTCGAACTCGGCTCATCGATTTCTCTTTCCGAGCCAATATCCATTGCACCACAACGCACATCCGTCACTAAACGCTTACAGCACCTGGTGTTCCCAAGCGGTCACCCATCTAAGTACTGACCAGGCTCAACGTTGCTTATCTTCGGTGATCGAGCGAGAACCGGTGTATTCAACGTGATAGGCCGTAAGCTTAATTTAATACAGTAATATAATTTAGAAATTATTTTTATATATTCTACAATTTCATGGGTAATACGTATTTCACAGCTTAAGAAAGCTGCTCGTCAGACCCAAAATATATAGCTGTATCTTTTGGGTCTGACGAGCAGCTTTCTTTAAGCTGTGAAATACATATTACCCATAAAATTATATATATATATATATGTATGTATGTACACTACCGGCCATAATTATTAGGCAACCCCAGTGTTTTGAATAAACAACGTTGCTTAACTTCGGTGATCGAGTGAGAACTGGTGTATACAACGTGATATTGCCGTAAGCTGGAAAAGAAGGAAGTCGGTACGGAAGCCGTGATGATATTAGCAGAAAAGACAGTGGGAAGCCATATCCTGTCGGTGAGAAAGTGACTGAAGCCGAGTTGCAATATCGGGATCAATTACATTGCAGATCCTCCTTTGAGAAGGCCGAGATGAACTGCAGGAGCACCAGTCCACATAAAGCAACGGTATTCAATGCACGGATGAATGATAGATTTATAAATGTGCAAGATGTATGCTGGCGAAAAAAAAAACTCTGTGCTCGACACAATGATCTAAACTTCATAAGAGAAGCTACTAATTCAATTTAGTCTTTCCATCTGAAATCGATTGAGAGTGCGAGGCCAAAGAGGTGCAGTCTAAAGCATAATTTCCAAAATCGCCCCTGCTAATTGGCCCTGGCCTTATATGCGAAGGGAAAACTATACGCTGACTAGTATTTACATATCTGTTGAAGCTGCCAATACTTGTAATAACGATGTTGTGATAGTGAATACTAAAAGATATATATATATATATATATATATATATATATATATATATATCAGATTAAATAAATTTCAGTTATAATATCTACTTATTTTTAATAATTTCCGTTCATATTCCCCGATAATCTTTCGCGTATTGAAATTGAAAAATATCAGAAAAGAACTGTAACGTTAACAGATGTTATTATCATTCATTTCCTAAGGTACCCAAGTACTTTCATTGTCTTTGCGAGATCATTTCAGGGATGTGAGTTATGGTAAAAAAAATAATCGCAAAATCGTGTTGCTAAACATTACTGTAAATTTTTTTCTGTTTCAATTTTTATCTACACAGAAATTCATTTCAGAAACTTGATTCAGTAAAGCTTTGTATTAATACTCTGATTGGCTTCCAGAAAGCTGTCGTGGAAAACACCAATTGAATACTATCAGAGAGTCACCATAATTTTTGCTGCTGCAACTTTGGCTTTGGGAAATGTTTGGGGCACTCATCAACATCAAGCAATTGACGTGATCGTTTACGGTTATTATAAAGGATCAACTTTCATCCCAAGTGACTATTCGGTCAAGAAAGAGATCATTGACGTTTCAGAAAGAGCATTGAGCACAGGTTATACTTTTAAAACGCCTAAGTTTTTGATTTTCATTGCAATTGTGGGATATTCTATATAAACCTTTCTACCCTTTCTCAGAACAAAGAGCCTTTTAGCCAATCATCACTTCGAATTTACAAATTTACCTTTTTATTGGCCGAGACACTCTAAAACTGAAATAGATTTGTTCTTTTCCGCCGAGGTTTCTGGAACTGATTTCTAGAATCCCAAAATGTATATAAGTGGCAATATAACTCAATTCGAGTTTGTCAGTTTGTGAATTCCAAGAGATGGCAATAGCCTCCACGCGTGTCTTCATCAATTGACCGAGTTAAAATTTACATTTACTCATCAATCGACCGCGTTGAAATTCATCCTGCATTTTTTTTTATAATCGTATGGCCCAAAGCAAGGTATTTTACTGCCACTGTTGTGCAGGGGGTTACATAGGAGGAATGTTATGAGAAAGCGTGATAGGTTACAGGGGGTCTCAAGAAGAGGGTATGAGAAGGAAGAGAATACTGATGAGAGTGGGGTGGACGGAGAAAAGAGTATAAGAGAAAGGATGCAGGTTAGTGAGATAGGAGATGACTATTGACTTTACATATGAATTCTTGAATATTGTTGCTGTCAAAAAAGCAAGTAAGCAGAAGGGAAGCCACAGGTGGAAAGTGCGAAAAAAGAAGTTGCTGGAGTAGAATTTGCGTTTACAATTTGTCGATTTCACAGTAAAAGGGTGGGACCTAGTTGCTGATCATGTGGCTTGAGGAAATTCATATATATATAATTAACTTGAAAGAATGAATATTCCTTCACTTCACGAACACAGTTATTGTACCCTGATTCATTTAGTCCAACAAGTAAAGGCAAATAACTCTCGACAACTTATTTAAAAGTAACTAAACAAAGCATACAAACCCACATTTGATAATTTTTCTTACAGCAACAGTTTGCTGTAAATTTCTTACCAAATCACAAATAGTGACTTTTATTGAACTATACTCTTCATGAAAAATCTTTCAAACATTTTCTAATTAGTGACTATCAACAAGAGTTCATTTGACAATGCATGTAATTTTTATTGTATATATAAAATTATTTTATTGTTGAATTTTTAATCCCTCTCCTGTGGTCATTTCTTGCATGACAATTTCTTTTATGTTTCTTCAATTTAATTTATATTGTTGTGTGGTATACGAACGAACACGCTACAGAAACCTATTATTCAAAAAATTTTCCTTCTAATATAAATTATGTAATCGACTATCCGCAACAGAATGATGAAGAACCCATTTATCGTAATTTTTCATCTTGCCAATTCTCTGCAAATGGCGTGAGACTGTTGTAGTGAAAACATCAAGTGCCTAAAATTGGAGTAGATAGATCTAATTGGAGTAGATAGATCTATCTATCGCCCGGTTCACACTCTACCCACGTCTATTGAACAGGTTAAGAGGCTCATCCCTTGTTCCCTGTTTAGGATGTGGTTTCCGGCTTTCTCTTTTCCAATCTTCTCATTTTGTTTTTTTGTTTTTTTCAATTGGAGTAGATAGATCTATCTATCGTCCGGTTCACACTCCACCCACGTCTATTGAACAGGTTAAGAGGCTCATCCCTTGTTCCCTGTTTAGGATGTGGTTTCCGGCTTTCTCTTTTCCAATCTTCTCACTTTGTTTTTTTTTTTTTTCAATTGGAGTAGATAGATCTATCTATCGTCCGGTTCACACTCCACCCACGTCTATTGAACAGGTTAAGAGGCTCATCCCTTGTTCCCTGTTTAGGATGTGGTTTCCGGCTTTCTCTTTTCCAATCTTCTCACTTTGTTTTTTTTTTTTTCAATTGGAGTAGATAGATCTATCTATCGTCCGGTTCACACTCCACCCACGTCTATTGAACAGGTTAAGAGGCTCATCCCTTGTTCCCTGTTTAGGATGTGGTTTCCGGCTTTCTCTTTTCCAATCTTCTCACTTTGTTTTGTTTTTTTTTCAATTGGAGTAGATAGATCTGTCTATCGTCCGGTTCACACTCCACCCACGTCTATTGAACAGGTTAAGAGGCTCATCCCTTGTTCCCTGTTTAGGATGTGGTTTCCGGCTTTCTCTTTTCCAATCTTCTCACTTTGTTTTTTTGTTTTTTTCAATTGGAGTAGATAGATCTATCTATCGTCCGGTTCACACTCCACCCACGTCTATTGAACAGGTTAAGAGGCTCATCCCTTGTTCCCTGTTTAGGATGTGGTTCCCGGCTTTCTCTTTTCCAATCTTCTCACTTTGTTTTTTTTTTTTCAATTGGAGTAGATAGATCTATCTATCGTCCGGTTGACACACCACCCACGTCTATTGAACAGGTTAAGAGGCTCATCCCTTGTTCCCTGTTTAGGATGTGGTTTCCGGCTTTCTCTTTTCCAATCTTCTCACTTTGTTTTTTTTTCTTTCAATTGGAGTAGATAGATCTATCTATCACCCGGTTCACACTCCACCCACATCTATCGAACAGGTTAAGAGGCCTATCCCCTGTTCCCTGTTTAGGATGTGGTTTCCGGCTTTCTCTTTTCCAATATTTTCACTATTACATAGCCCCCTGCTCATCAGTGGCGTTACTGCCTTGCTCGGGGTGATACGATTAAAAAAAATATTTCTCTGACATTTTGACGTGGACTTTGCTCACAACAGCTTGCAATTGTTCGTTGTCAAGATTGCATTATCGTCCTCTACCACCTTCATCTTCAAGACTCTCATTACCTGTACCGAAATTAGAAATTAAACAGGTGAGGAAGAAAAGACATAAGGGTTTGAGAAAACATTAACATTTCACTGAAGGGAATTAACCTTCTTTGCTTCTATTGAAAAAGAAAATTGAATTACAACAGCTACTTATTGGCGACCGGGGATGATAATCTCAGTCAGCCAAACACGTTTGGGAAATTATGTATGGAAAGAGACATAACCGACTAGACAAACATTTTCCCGTAGTAGGTTGTCATTGCTTCTATTGAAAAAGAAAATTGAATTACAACAGCTACTTATTGGTGACCGGGGATGATAATCTCAGACAGTCATACACGTTTGGGCAATTATGTATGGAAAGAGACATAACCGACTAGACAAACATTTTCCCGTAGTAGGTTGTCTTTGCTTCTATTGAAAAAGAAAATTGAATTACAACAGTTACTTATTGGTGACCGGGGATGATAATCTCAGACAGTCATACACGTTTGGGCAATTATGTATGGAAAGAGACATAACCGACTAGACAAACATTTCCCCGTAGTAGGTTGTCATTGCTTCTATTGAAAAAGAAAATTGAATTACAAGAGCTACTTATTGGTGACCGGGGATGATAATCTCAGACAGTCATACACGTTTGGGCAATTATGTATGGAAAGAGACATAACCGACTAGACAAACATTTTCCCGTAGTAGGTTGTCATTGCTTCTATTGAAAAAGAAAATTGAATTACAACAGATACTTATTGGTGACCGGGGATGATAATCTCAGACAGTCATACACGTTTGGGCAATTATGTATGGAAAGAGACATAACCGACTAGACAAACATTTTCCCGTAGTAGGTTGTCATTGCTTCTATTGAAAAAGAAAATTGAATTACAACAGCTAATTATTGGTGACCGGGGATGATAATCTCAGACAGTCATAAACGTTTGGGCAATTATGTATCGAAAGAGACATAACCGACTAGACAAACATTTTCCCGTAGTAGGTTGTCATTGCTTCTATTGAAAAAGAATAATGAATTACAACAGCTACTTATTGGCGACCGGGGATGATAATCTCAGACAGTCATACACGTTTGGGCAATTATGTATGGAAAGAGACATAACCAACTAGACAAACATTTTCCCGTAGTAGGTTGTCATTGCTTCTATTGAAAAAGAAAATTGAATTACAACAGCTACTTATTGGTGAGCGGGGATGATAATCTCAGACAGTCATACACGTTTGGGCAATTATGTATGGAAAGAGACATAACCGACTAGACAAACATTTTCCCGTAGTAGGTTGTCATTGCTTCTATTGAAAAAGAAAATTGAATTACAACAGCTACTTATTGGCGACCGGGGAAGAGATGATAATCTCAGACAGTCATACATTTGTGACAGTTATGTATGGAAAGAGACACCAACCAACTAGACAAACATTTTACGTAATGGTGTCTTTGCTTCTATTGAAAAATTGAATTGGCAACTAACATTGTCGACGAAGATGATAATCTCGAACGTTCTTCGTTTGAGCAGTGTTGTATGGAAGAACATAACCGACTAGACAAACATTTCCGTGGTAAGGTTGTCATTGCTTCTATTGAAAAAAAGAAAATTGAATTACAAGAGCTACTTATTGGTGACCGGGGATGATAATCTCGAACCGATGTACACGTTTGAGCAGTGTGTATGGAAAGACGCAACAAACTAGACAAACATTTTCCCGTAGTGAGTTGTCGTTGCTTCTATTGAAAAAGAAATTGAATTGTGAATGCTTATTGGTGACCGGGGATGATAATCTCAGACAGTCCTTTACGTTTGGTGACGACTATATATGGAAAAGAGACATAACCGACTAGACAAACATTTTCCCGTATTGGGTTGTCATTGCCTATGTGAAAAGAAAATTGAATTACAGCTTCGCTACTTATTGGTGACCGAGATGATAATCTCGAACAGTCTGCATAAACGTTTGGGCGGTGTATCGAAAGAGACACCAACCGACTAGACAAACATTTCATGGCGGGTTGTCCGTTGCTTCTATTGAAAAAGAATATTGAATTACAACAGATATTTATTGGCGACCGGGGATGATAATCTCAGACAGTCGTACGTTTGAGCAATTATGTATGGAAAGGAGCGCAACAAACTAGACAAACATTTTCCCGTAGTAGTTGTCAACGGCTTCTATTGAAAAAGAAATTGAATTACAACAGCTACTTATTGGTGAGCGGGGATGATAATCTCGAACAGTCATACACATTTGGCCAATTATGTGTAGAAGGAACATAACCGACTAGACAAACATTTTCCCGTGATAGGTTGTCATTGCTTCTATTGAAAAAGAAAATTGAATTACAACAGCTACTTATTGGCGACCGAGGATGATAATCTCGAACAGTCATACACGTTTGGGCAATTATGTGGAAAGACTTAAGCAACTAGACCATGTTTTATAATAGTAGGTTGTCTTTGCTTCTATTGAAAAAAAGAAAATTGAATTACAACTTATTCTTATTGGACAGGGATGATAATCTCAGACGGTCATACACGTTTGGGCAATTATGTATGGAAGAACTAATAAACTAGACAAACATTTTCCCGTAGTAGGTTGTCTTTAGCTTCTATTGAAAAAGGAATTAATGAATTACAACTTATTGTTTCTACTTTAGTGACAGGATGATAATCTCAGACAGTCATACGTTGAGCAATTATGTATGGAAAGAGACGCAACCGACTAGACAAACATTTCCGCTGAAAACGAGGGACATGTTGCTTCTATTGAAAAATTAGACCAAGAGCTACTTATTGGTGACCGGGGATGATAATCTAGAACGGTCATACACGTTTGGGCAATTATGTATGGGAAAGAGACATAACCGACTGAACAAACATTTTCCCGTAGTAGGTTGTCATTGCTTCTATTGAAAAAGAATTAATTACTTAGAATATGTTAGGCAGGATGATAATCTCGAACAGTCATACACGTTTGAGCAGTATGTATGGAAAGACATAACGACTGAACAAACATTTTCCCGTGGTAGGTTGTCCATTGCTTCTAATGAAAAAGAAAATTGAATTACAACAGCTACTTATTGGTGACCGGGGATGATAATCTCAGACAGTCATAAACGTTTGGGCAATTATGTCAAAAGAAACGCAACAAACCATTCAGCTTATTTTTTAATAAGTAGATTTGTCATTTTGCTTCTATTGAAAAAGAATATTGAATTACAACAGCTACTGTTGACGAGGATGATAATCTCGAACGGTCGCACACGTTTGAGCAATATGTGTGGAAAGAGACATATTAAACTAGACAAACATTTTTTTGTAGTGATTGTCATTGCTTCTATTGAAAAAAAAGAAAATTGAATTACAACAGCTACTTATTGGTGACCGGGGATGATAATCTAGAATGGTCATACACACGTTTGGGCAATTATGTATGGAAAGACATATTAAATGAACCGTGTTCCCATGACAGGTTGTCGTTGCTTCTATTGAAAAAGAAATTGAATTAAAACTGTATTGGTGACCAGGGATGATAATCTCAGACAGTCATACACGTTTGGGCAATTATGCTTGTGGAAGAAGACATAACCGACTAATTCAAACATTTTCCCGTAGTAGGTTGTCATTGTGATTGAAAAAGAAAATTGAATTACAACAGATACTTATTGGTGACCGGGGATGATAATCAGACAGTCGCATACGTTTGGAAAAATTATGTGTAGGAAAGGCACAAAAACTGAACAAACATTTTCCCGTAGTGGGTTGTCATTGCTTCTATTGAAAAGGTGGATAACATTTCTTATTGGTGACCGGGGATGATAATCTCAGACGGTCATAAACGTTTGGGCAATTATGTCGAAAGACATAACCGACTGAACAAACATTTTCCCGTAGTAGGTTGTCATTGCTTCTATTGAAGAATATTGAATTACAACAGCTACTTATTGGCGACCGGGGATGATAATGTCAGACGATCGCACGTTTGAACATTCATCTATGAGAAAAACGCCGCCGACTAGACAAACATTTTTCCAATAATGAGTTGTCATTGCTTCTTCGAAAAAGAAAATTGAATTACAACAACTACTTATTGGCGACCGGGGATGATAATCTCAGACAGTCATACACGTTTGGGCAATTATGTATGAAAGAGACATAACCAACTGAACAAACATTTTACCGTAGTAGGTTGTCTTTGCTTCTATTGAAAAAAAGAAAATTGAATTACAACAGCCATATGGCGACGGGGATGATAATCTCAGACAGTCATACACGTTTAGGCAATTATGTATGGAAGAACGCAACCGACTAGACAAACATTTTCCCCACAATGCGTTTGTCATTGCTTCTAATGAAAAAGAAAATTGAATTACAACAGCTATTGTTGTTGACCAGGGATGATAATCTCAGACGGTCATACACGTTTGAGTGGTTCTCTTTGGAAAACCGCCAGCTAGACCGACATTTTTACGTAGTAGGTTGTCATTTTGCTTCTATTGAAAAAGAAAATTGAATTACAACAGATATTATTGGTGATGAGGATGTCGTGAATGATCATACGTTTGGTGGTATGTATGGAAAGAGACGCATAACCGACTAGACAAACATTTTCCCACGTAGTAGGTTGTCATTGCTTCAATGAAGAAAAGAAAATTGAATTACAACAGCTACTTATTGGTGACGGGGATGATAATCTCCAGACGGTCATAAACGTTTGGGCAATTATGTATCGAAAGAGACATAACCGACTGAGCAAACATTTTCCGTAGTGGAGGTTGTCATTGCTTCTGTTGAAAAGAAATATTGAATTACAACAGATACTTATTGGCGACCGGGGATGATAATCTCGGACAGTCATACACGTTTGAGCAATTATGTGTGGAAAGAGACGCAACAAACTAGACAAACATTTTTCCCGTAGTAGGTTGTCATTGCTTCTATTGAAAAAGAAAATTGAATTACCTTTGGCCTACTTATTGGTGAGCGGGGATGATAATCTCGAACAGTGCTTACGTTTGGGCAATTATGTATGGAAAAGAGACATAACCGACTAGACAAACATTTTCCGTAGTAGGTTGTCATTGCTTCTATTGAAAAAAGAAAATTGAATTACAACAGCTACTTATTGGCGACCAGGGATGATAATCTCAGACAGTCATACACGTTTGAGCAGTATGTATGGAAAGACATAGCAGCGAACAAACATTTTGGCAAGCTGAGGTTGTCTTTGCTTCTATTGAAAAAGAAATTAAGATGACAATACTTATTGGCGACCGGGGATGATAATCTCAGACAGTCATACACGTTTGGGCAATTATGTGTGGAAAGAGACATAACCGACTAGACAAACATTTTCCCGTAGTAGGTTGTCATTGCTTCTAGCGAAAAAGAAAATTGAATTACAAAAACTGCTTATTGTGGTGACCGGGGATGATAATCTCAGATGATCACGCACGTTTGAGCAGTGTAGTATGAAGAGACATAACCGACTAGACAAACATTTTCCCGTAGTAGGTTGTCATTGCTTCTATTGAAAAAGAAAATTGAATTACAACAGATAACGGTGGTGACCGAGATGATAATCTCGAATGGTCTTCCCACATTTGGGCATTGTAACTTGTGGAAAGAGACGCAACCGACTAGACAAACATTTCCCGTAGTAGGTTTGTCATTGCTTCTATTGAAAGAAAATTGAATTACAACAGCTACTTATTGGTGACCGGGGATGATAATCTCAGACGATTGCCAACGTTTGAAACAGTGTATGTATCGAAGAAGAGACATAACCGACTAGACAAACATTTTCCCGTAGTAAGAGTTGTCATTGCTTCTAATGAAAAAAAGTGTTAATTACAACAGCTATGATGACGACCGAGGATGATAATCTCAGACAGTCTCATACACGTTTGAGCAATTATGTATGGAAGGACATAACCGACTAGACAAACATTTTTCCGTAGTAGGTTGTCGTTGCTTCTATTGAAAAAAGAAAAATTGAATTACAACAATACTGTGGTGACCGGGGATGATAATCTCAGACAGTCATAAACGTTTAGGGGCAATTATGTATCGAAAAGAACATAACAAACTGAACAAACATTTCCGCGTGGAGGACATCATTTGCTTCTAACCCCAGAAAAGAATATTGGGTGTAGCTACTTATTGGCGACGAGGATGATAATCTCAGACAGTCATACACGTTTGGGCAATTATGTATGGAAAGAGACATAACCGACTAGACAAACATTTTCCCGTAGTAGGTTGTGTTGCTTCTGAAAAAGAAAAATTGAATTACAACAGCTACTTATTAGCAGCGACCGGGATGATAATCTCGAACAGTCATACACGTTTGAGCAATTATGTATGGAAAGAGACATAACCAACTAGACAAACATTTTACCGTAATGAGACGTGCCTTTAGCTACTATTGAAAAAAAATTGAATTGTGCTTTTACATGGCAAACCAGGAGATGATAATCTCAGACAGTCATACGTTTGAACGGTGTCACAGAAGAACCTATACGACGAAATAATGTTTCCTAATGGATTGTCATTGCTTCTATTGAAAAAGTGAATTACAACAGCTACTTATTGGTGACCGAGAGTGATAATCTCGAACGGTCATACACGTTTAGGCAATTATGTATGGAAAGGACATAACCGACCTGAACCAAACATTTTTACCAGTAGGTATCGTTGTTATTGAAAAAATTGAATTACAGATACTTATTGGTGACCGGGGATGTAAATCTCAGACAGTCATACACGTTTGGGCAATTATGTATGGAAAGACATAACCGACTAGACAAACATTTTACGTAGTAGGTTGTCATTGCTTCTATTGAAAAAGAAAATTGAATTACAACAGCTACTTATTGGTGACCGGGGATGATAATCTCAGACAGTCATAAACGTTTGGGCAATTATGTATCCCGAAGAATTTTCGCCAAGCTAGACAAACATTTTCCCGTAGTAGGTTGTCCATTGCTTCTATTGAAAAAGAATGTTAATTGTAGATACTTATTGGCGACCAGGGATGATAATCAGACAGTCATACACGTTTGGGCAATTACTGTATGGAAAGAGACATAACCGACTAGACAAACATTTTCCGTAGTAGGTTGTCATTGCTTCTATTGAAAAAGAAATTGAATTGCAACAGCTACTTATTGGTGAGCGAGGGATGGTAATCTCAGGCGGTCATACACGTTTAGGCAATTATGCTTATGGAAAGAGACATAACCGACTAGACAAACATTTTCCGCTTAATGAAGTTGTCATTGCTTCTATTGAAAAAGAAAATTGAATTACAACAACTTCTACTTATTGGCGACCGGGGATGATAATCTCAGACAGTCATACACGTTTGAACAATTATGTATGGAAAGAGACGCAACCGCTAAAACAAACATTTTACCCGTAATGGGTTGTCTTCTATTGAAAAAGAAAATTGAATTACAACAGCTACTTATTGGCGACCGGGGATGATAATCTCAGGACAGTCGCCACCCGTTTAGGCAATTAACTTCTTGTAGAAGAGACATAACAAACTAGACAAACATTTTCCCGTAGTGAGTTGTCATTGCTTCTAACTGAAAAGAAATTGAATTACAAGAGCTACTTATTGGTGACCGGGGATGATAAATCCTCGAACGGTCATACACGTTTGGGCAATTATGTGTGGAAAGAGACATAACCAACTAGACAAACATTTTCCCGTAGTGGGTTGTCATTGCTTCTATTGAAAGAAAATTGAATTACAACAGATACTTATTGGTGACGGGATGATAATGTCAAGACAGTCATACACGTTTGAGCAGTGTATGGAAAAGAGACGTAACCAAAACTAGACAAGCATTTTCCCGTAGTAGGTTGTCATTTGCTTCTATTGAAAAAGAAAAATTGAATTACAACAGCTACTTATTGGTGACCGAAGAGGATGATAATCTCAGACGTCCGCAAAGCATTTGGGCAATTATGTATTGAAGAGGCGCCGACTAGACAAACATTTTCCGTAGTAGGTTGTCGTACTTCCTATGAAAAAAAAAGAATATTTAGTTACAACAGCTACTTATTGGCGACCGAGGATGATAATCTCAGACGGTCATACACGTTTGGGCAATTATGTGTGGAAAGAGACATAATGAACCATTTTTCCCGTATTGGATTTGTCATTGCTTCTATTGAAAAAGAAAAATTGAATTACAACAGCTACTTATTGGTGAGCGGGGATGATAATCTCAGACGGTCATACACGTTTGAGCAGTGTATGGAAAAAGTAGCAAATGGAGCCGACATTTTTGGTGATTTGTATAATGCTTCTATTGAAAAAAGAAGAAAATTGAATTACAACAGCTACTTATTGGCGACCGGGGAGGATAATCTCAGACAGTCATACACGTTTGGGCAATTATGTATGGAAGGACATAACCGACTAGACAAACATTTTCCCGTAGTGAGTTATGCTTGCTTCTATTGAAAAAGAAAATTGAATTACAACAGATACTTATTGGTGACCAGGGATGATAATCTCAGACAGTCATACACGTTTGGGCAATTATGTATGGAAGAACATAACCGACTAGACGACATTTCCCATAGTGAGTTTGTCATTGGCTTCTATTGAAAAAATTGAATTGCTTATTTCTTATTGGTGAGCGGGGATGATAATCTCGAACAGTCATACACGTTTAGGCAATTATGTATAGAAAGAGACATAACCATTGATGTTTCCCCGCGTAGTAAGTTGTCATGCTTCTATTGAAAAAAGAAAAATTGAATTGGCAATATGGCGACGGGAGAAGTTAATCTCGAACAGTCATACACGTTTGGGCAATTATGTATGGAAGAACATAACAAACTAGACAAACATTTTCCCATGGTAGGTTGTCATTGCTTCTATTGAAAAAAGAATTGAATTACAACAGATACTTGTGGTGACCAGGGATGATAATCTCAGACAGTCATACACGTTTGGGCAATTATGTATGGAAAGAGACATAACCGACTAGACAAACATTTTCCCGTAGTAGGTTGTCATTGCTTCTATTGAAAAAGAAAATTGAATTTGTAGCTACTTATTGGTGGCTTGAGGATGATAATCTCAGACAGTCATACGTTTAAAGGCAATTATCATATGGAAAGAGACATAACCGACTGAACATTTCCAACAATGAGGTTGTCGTGGCCACCATTGAAAAAAAAATTCGATTACAACAGCTACTTATTGGCGACCGGGGATGATAATCTCAGACAGTCATACACGTTTGGGCAATTATGTATGGAAAGAGACATAACCAACTGAACCCGAGCATTTTACCATGCGGCGGTTGTCTTTGCTTCTAATGAAAAAGAAAATTGAATTACAACAGCTACTTATTGGCGACCAGGGATGATAATCTCGAACCAGTCATACGTTTGGGCAATTATGTATGGAAAGACATAACCGACTAGACAAGCATTTTCCCGTGGTAGGTTGTCATTTTAGCTACGAAAAATTGAATTACAAGAGCTACTTATTGACGTGGGGATGATAATCTCCAGACGGTCATACACGTTTGAAACGTTAACATGGAAGAGACACGCCGACTAGACAAACGTTTCCCGTAGTAGGTTGTTGCTTCTATTGAAAAAGAAAATTGAATTACAACAGATACTTATTGGTGACCGGGGATGATAATCTCAGACAGTCATACACGTTTGAGGGCAATTATGTATGGGAAGAGACATAACCGACTAGACAAACATTTTTCCGTAATGAGTTTGTCATTGCTTCAATGAAAAAGAAAGTTAGTTACAACGACTACTTAACAGTGACCGGGGATGATAATCTCAGACGGTCATAAACGTTTGAGCAGTATGTATCGAAAAGGGAACATAACCGACTGAACAAACATTTTCCGAAAACGGCTGGGTTGTCATTGCTTCTATTGAAAAGAATATTGAATTACAACAGCTTTCTTATTGGCGACCGGGGATGATAATCTCAGACAGCCGGTCATACACGTTTGGGCAATTATGTGTGGAAAGAACATATTACCGACTAGACAAACATTTTCCCGTATTAGGTTGTCGACACTTCCTATTGAAAAAGAAAATTGAATTACAACAGCTACTTATTGGTGGTGGGATGGTAATCTCAGACGATCATACACCATTTGCGGCAATTGTATATGAAAGACCATATTGACCAAGACAAACATTTCCCGCGCGTAGGTTGTACGCTGTTGAAAGCATCGCGAACCTGTGCAACTACATTGGCGATGATGCGGGGATAATCTCGAGACGGTCATTACGATTTGAGCAATTATATTGAAAGAGACCACTGTTGACCTAGACAAACGTTTTTCCGCTGGCCGATTTGTCATTGCTTCTATTGAAAAAGAAAATTGAATTACAACAGATACTTATTGATACGACCGGGGATGATAATCTCAGACGGTCATACACGTTTGAGCAGTGTAGAAAGGAACATAACCGACTAGACAATCATTTTCCCGTAGTAGGTTGTCATTGCTTCTATTGAAAAAGAAAATTGAATTACAACAGCTACTTATTGGTGACCGGGGATGATAATCTCAGACAGTCATACACGTTTGGGCAATTATGTATCGAAAGAGACATAACCGACTAGACAAACATTTTCCCGTAGTAGGTTGTCATTGCTTCTATTGAAAAAGAATATTGAATTACAACAGCTACTTATTGGCGACCGGGGATGATAATCTCAGACAGTCATACACGTTTGGGCAATTATGTATGGAAAGAGACATAACCGACTAGACAAACATTTTCCCGTAGTAGGTTGTCATTGCTTCTATTGAAAAAGAAAATTGAATTACAACAGCTACTTATTGGTGAGCGGGTATGATAATCTCAGACAGTCATACACGTTTGGGCAATTATGTATGGAAAGAGACATAACCGACTAGACAAACATTTTCCCGTAGTAGGTTGTCATTGCTTCTATTGAAAAAGAAAATTGAATTACAACAGCTACTTATTGGTGACCGGGGATGATAATCTCAGACAGTCATACACGTTTGGGCAATTATGTATGGAAAGAGACATAACCAACTAGACAAACATTTTACCGTAGTAGGTTGTCTTTGCTTCTATTGAAAAAGAAAATTGAATTACAACAGCTACTTATTGGCGACCGGGGATGATAATCTCAGACAGTCATACACGTTTGGGCAATTATGTATGGAAAGAGACATAACCGACTAGACAAACATTTTCCCGTAGTAGGTTGTCATTGCTTCTATTGAAAAAGAAAATTGAATTACAACAGCTACTTATTGGCGACCGGGGAT
Organism: Ascarosepion bandense; assembly: GCA_037127315.1. NCBI lineage: Eukaryota > Metazoa > Mollusca > Cephalopoda > Sepiida > Sepiidae > Ascarosepion > Ascarosepion bandense. Next base: position 1,683,546 of record JBBBDQ010001872.1, read on the forward strand.
GATAATCTCAGACAGCCATACACGATGGGGCAATTATGTATGGAAAGAGACATAACCGACTAGACAAATATTTTCCAGTAGTAGGTTGTCATTGCTTCTATTGAAAAAGAAAATTGAATTACAACAGCTACTTATTGGTGACCAGGGATGATAATCTCAGACAGTCATACACGTTTGGGCAATTATATATGGAAAGAGACATAACCAACTAGACAAACATTTTCCCGTAGTAGGTTGTCATTGCTTCTATTGAAAAAGAAAATTGAATTACAACAGCTACTTATTGGCGACCGGGGATGATAATCTCAGACAGTCATACACGTTTGGGCGATTATGTATGGAAAGAGACATAACCAACTAGACAAACATTTTCCCGTAGTAGGTTGCCTTTGCTTCTATTGAAAAAGAAATTGAATTACAACAGTTACTTATTGGCGACCGGGGATGATAATCTCAGACAGTCATACACGTTTGGGCACTATGTATGGAAAGAGTATACAACCAATTAGACAAACATTTTCCCTGTAGTAAGTTGTCTTTGCTTCTATTGAAAAGGAAAATTGAAATTCGCGCCGACATTATTGGCGACCGGGGACATAATCTCAGACAGCTTTACACGTTTGGGCAAATTATGTATGTGAAAGAGCATACAAACCGATCAGATAAAACATTTTCCGTAGTAGGTTGTCATTGCTTCTATTGAAAAAGAAAATTGAATTGCCAAATAGTTACTTGGTTGGCGACCGGGGATGATAATCTCAGACAGCTATACACGTTTGGGCGATTATGTAGCGGGAAAGAGACATAAACTAACTAGACAAAACATTTTCCGTAGTAGGTTGTTTTGCTTCATTAAAAAGAAAAATTGAAATTCACAAATAGCTACTTATTGGCGACCGGGGATGATAATCTCAGACAGTCATACACGTTTGGGCACTATGTATGGAAAGAGACACAACCAACTAGACAAATATTTTCCTGTAGTAGGTTGTCTTTGCTTCTATTGAAAAGGAAAATTGAATTCGCTACAAATAAAGCTACTTATTGGCGGCCGGGGATGCATAATCTCAGACAGTCATACACGTTTGGGCAATTATGTATGGAAAGAGACACAAACCGACTAGACAAACATTTTCCCGTAGTAGGTTGTCATTGCTTCTGGCTGAAAAGAAAATTAAATTGCCAAATATTACTTATTGGCGACCGGGGATGATAATCTCAGACAGCCATACACGTTTGGGCAATTATGTATGGAAAACATATATAACTGATTGTGGACAAACATTTTCCCGTAGTAGGTTGTCATTACTTCTATTGAAAAAGAAAATTGAATTACAAATAGTTACTTATTGGTGACCGCATTATTAATTCAGACACAGTCATACCTGTTTGGGCACCATGTAGGAAAGAGACACAACCGACGACAAACATTTTTCCTGTAGTAGGTTGTCTTTGCTTCTATTGAAAAAAGAATATTGAATTGGCAAAATAGCTACTTATTGGCGACGGGATGATGATCTCAGACAGTCATACACGTTTGGGCAAATTGGTGTATGGAAAGAGTATAACCGACTAGACAAACATTTTCCTGTAGTAGGTTGTCATTGCTTCTATTGAAAAAGAAATTGAAAAAACAACAGTTACTTATTGGTGACCGGGGATGATAATCTCAGACAGTCGGCACGTTTGGGCAATTATGTATGGAAAGAGACATAAAACTGACTAGACAAACATTTCCCCCCGTAGTAGTTTGCCGTTTCTATTGAAAAAGAAAATTGACTACAAATAGTTATATATTGGCGACCGGGGATGATAATCTCAGACAGCTATACACGTTTGGGCAATTATGTATGGAAAGAGACACAACAGACTAGACAAACATTTTCCCGTAGTAGGTTGTCATTGTTTCTATTGAAAAAGAAAATTGAATTACAAACAGCTACTTATTGGGCGGCCGGGGATGATAATCTCAGACAGCTCACAATGCTTGGGCACCATGTATGTGGAAAGAGAAGGCAACCGACTAGACAAACATTTTCCTGTAGTAGGTTGTCATTGCTTCTCATTGAAAGAAAATTGAAATTGGTTGAACAGCTACTTGTTGTTGACCGGGGATGATAATCTCAGTCAGCCATACACGTTTGGGCAATTATGTATGGAAAGAGACATAATAGACTAGACAAACATTTTCCCGTAGTAGGTTGTCATTGCTTCTATTGAAAAAGAAAATTGAATTACAACAGCTACTTATTGGTGACCGGGGATGATAATCTCAGACAGTCATACACGTTTGGGCAATTATGTATGGAAAGAGACATAACCGACTAGACAAACATTTTCCCGTAGTAGGTTGTCATTGCTTCTATTGAAAAAGAAAATTGAATTACAACAGCTACTTATTGGCGACCGGGGATGATAATCTCAGACAGCCATACACGTTTGGGCGATTATGTATGGAAAGAAACATAACCAACTAGACAAACATTTTCCCGTAGTAGGTTGCCTTTGCTTCTATTGAAAAAGTAAATTGAATTACAACAGCTACTTATTGGTGACCGGGGATGATAATCTCAGACAGTCATACACGTTTGGGCAATTATGTATGGAAAGAGACATAACCAACTAGACAAACATTTTCCCGTAGTAGGTTGTCTTTGCTTCTATTGAAAAGGAAAATTGAATTACAACAGCTACTTATTGGCGAGCGGGGATGATAATCTCAGACAGTCATACACGTTTGGGCAATTATGTATGGAAAGAGACATAACCGACTAGACAAACATTTTCCCGTAGTAGGTTGTCATTGCTTCTATTGAAAAAGAAAATTGAATTACAACAGCTACTTATTGGCGACCGGGGATGATAATCTCAGACAGCCATACACGTTTGGGCAATTATGTATGGAAAGAGACATAACCGACTAGACAAACATTTTCCCGTAGTAGGTTGTCATTACTTCTATTGAAAAAGAAAATTGAATTACAACAGCTACTTATTGGTGACCGGGGATGATAATCTCAGACAGTCATACCCGTTTGGGCAATTATGTATGGAAAGAGACATAACCGACGAGACAAACATTTTCCCGTAGTAGGTTGTCTTTGCTTCTATTGAAAAAGAATATTGAATTACAACAGCTACTTATTGGCGACGGGGATGATAATCTCAGACAGTCAAACACGTTTGGGCAATTATGTATGGAAAGAGACATAACCGACTAGACAAACATTTTCCCGTAGTAGGTTGTCATTGCTTCTATTGAAAAAGAAAATTGAATTACAACAGCTACTTATTGGTGACCGGGGATGATAATCTCAGACAGTCATACACGTTTGGGCAATTATGTATGGAAAGAGACATAACCGACTAGACAAACATTTCCCCGTAGTAGGTTGTCATTGTTTCTATTGAAAAAGAAAATTGAATTACAACAGCTATATGTTGGCGACCGGGGATGATAATCTCAGACAGCCATACACGTTTGGGCAATTATGTATGGAAAGAGACATAACAGACTAGACAAACATTTTCCCGTAGTAGGTTGTCATTGTTTCTATTGAAAAAGAAAATTGAATTACAACAGCTACTTATTGGCGGCCGGGGATGATAATCTCAGACAGTCATACACGTTTGGGCAATTATGTATGGAAAGAGACATAACCGACTAGACAAACATTTTCGCGTAGTAGGTTGTCATTGCTTCTATTGAAAAAGAAAATTGAATTACAACAGCTACTTATTGTTGACCGGGGATGATAATCTCAGTCAGCCATACACGTTTGTGCAATTATGTATGGAAAGAGACATAACAGACTAGACAAACATTTTCCCGTAGTAGGTTGTCATTGCTTCTATTGAAAAAGAAAATTGAATTACAACAGCTACTTATTGGTGACCGGGGATGATAATCTCAGACAGTCATACACGTTTGGGCAATTATGTATGGAAAGAGACATAACCGACTAGACAAACATTTTCCCGTAGTAGGTTGTCATTGCTTCTATTGAAAAAGAAAATTGAATTACAGCAGCTACTTATTGGCGACCGGGGATGATAATCTCAGACAGCCATACACGTTTGGGCAATTATGTATGGAAAGAGACATAACCGACTAGACAAACATTTTCCCGTAGTAGGTTGTCATTGCTTCTATTGAAAAAGAAAATTGAATTACAACAGCTACTTATTGGCGACCGGGGATGATAATCTCAGACAGCCATACACGTTTGGGCAATTATGTATGGAAAGAGACGTAAACGACTAGACAAACATTTTCCGTAGTAGGTGCTTTGCTTCTGTTAAGAAAAAAAGAAATTGAATTACAACATCTACTTATTGTGAAGCCGGGGATGATAATCTCAGACAGCCATACGTTGAAACGTGCTTGTGGTAAGAAGTTGTAACCGACTAGACAAACAACTTTCCGCGTAGTAGGTTGTCATTACTTTTATTGAAAAAGAAAATTGGTCCAACAACAGCTGTAGCCTTCAACGACCGGGGGACGTATTCAGACAGCCATACACGTTTGAGCAATTATGTGTATTGAAACGCAACAAACTGAACAAACATTTTCACGTAGTGGTGCTCATTGCTTCTATTGAAAAAGAAAATTAGTTAACAGCTATGACGGTGACCGGGGGTATTAATCTCAGACAGTCATACACGTTTGGGCAATTATGTATGGAAAGAGACATAACCGACTAGACAAACATTTTTCCGTAGTAGGTTGTATTGCTTCTATTGAAAAAGAAAAATTGAATTACAACAGCTACTTATTTGAGCCAGGGATGATAATCTCAGACAGCCATACACGTTTGGGCAATTATGTGCGACGAAGACTGCTCCGACTAGACGACATTTTCCTGACGAGTTTGTCATTGCTTCTATTGAAAAAGAAGATTGAATTGCAGCTGTATTGGCGACCGAGGATGATAATCTCAGACAGCCATACACGTTTAAGCAGTGTACTTAGTGAGACATAACCGACTAGACAAACATTTTCCTTAGTAAGATTGTCATTGCTTCTATTGAAAAAGAAAATTGGTTAGCTATTTATTGGCGACCGGGGATGATAATCTCGAACGGTCATACCGCGTTTGGGCAATTATGTATGGAAAGACATAACCGACTAGACAAACATTTTCCCGTAGTAGAGTTGTCATTGCTTCTATTGAAAAAGAAAATTGAATTACAAGAGGTTACTTATTGGCGACCAGGGATGATAATCTCAGACAGCCATACACGTTTGGGCAATTATGTATGGAAAAGAGCATAATCGACTAGACAAACATTTTCCCGTAGTAGGTTGTCATTGCTTCTATTGAAAAAGAAAATTGAATTACAACAGCTACTTATTGGCGAACAGGATGATAATCTCAGACAGCCTGCGATTTGGGCAATTATGTATGGAAAGAGACATAACCGACTAGACAAACATTTCCCCCAGTGAGTTGTCGTGGCTTCTATTGAAAAGAAAATTGAATTACAACAGCTGTATTGGCGACCGGGGATGATAATCTGGTAGTATACGTTTGACGATTATGTATGGAAAAGAGACATACTTGACTAGACAAACATTTTCCCGTATTGAGTTGTCTTTGCTTCTGTGAAAAAGAAAATTGAATTACAACATCTGTGGCGACCGGGAGATGATAATCTCGAACGGCTACATACGCGAATTTAGTGTTCACTGTATGGTAAAGGGCTATGACAAACTGAACAAACATTTTCCCGTAGTGAGGTTGTCGACCTTTTATTGAAAAATTGAATTACAACAGCTGTAACAACATTGAAGGACAATAATCTCCAGACAGCCGCACGTTTGAGCAATTATGTGTGGTAAGAACGCAACCGACTGAACAAACATTTTCCCGTAGTAGAGTTGTCATTGCTTCTATTGAAAAAGGAATTGGATACAACAGCTGTACCATTGGTGACCGGGGATGATACCAGACGGTCATACACGTTTGAGCATTATATGGAAAGACGCAACAAACTGAACAAACATTTTTCCGTAATGGATTTGTCGTGCTTCTGTTAAAGAAAAATTGAATTACAGCTGCCAATGGCGACCAAGGATGATAATCTCGAACAGCCATACACCGTTTGGGCAATTATGTGTAGAAGAACTGCTTAAACTGAACAAACAGCTATACGAATGAGTTGTCATTGCTTCTATTGAAAAAGAAATTGAATTACAACAGCTATATTGGCGACCGAGGATGATAATCTCAGACAGCCATACGTTTAGGCAATTATGTATGGAAAGAGACATAACCGACTAGACAAACATTTTCACGTAGTGAATTTGTCATTGCTTCTATTGAAAAAGAAAATTGAATTACAACAGCTATTTATTGGCGACCGAGGATGATAATCTCAGACAATCATACACGTTTGGGCAATTATGTATGAAAGAGACATAACCGACTAGACAAACATTTTCCCAGCAATGGGTGTCATTGCTTCTATTGAAAAGAAAATTGAATTACAAGAGAGTTGTAGTAGCGACCGGGGATGATAATCTCCGACAGCCATACACGTTTAGGCAATTATGTATGGAAAGAGACATAATCGACTAGACGACATTTTCCCGTAGTAGGTTGTCATTGCTTCTATTGAAAAAAGGAATTGGTGTAACAGCTACTTATTGGCGAGCGGAGATGATAATCTCAGACAGCCATACACGTTTGCAATTATGTATGGAAAGAGACATAACCGACTAGACAAGCATTTTCCCATAATGGGTTTGTCATTGCTTCTGTTGAAAAGAAGAATTGAATTACAACAGCTACTTGTTGGCGACCGAGGATGATAATCTCAGACAGCCATACACGTTTGAGCAATTATTGTGGAAAAGACATAACCGACTGAACAAACATTTTCCCCAGTAGGTTGTGGTTGCGCTACCATGAAAAAAGAAAAATTGAATTACAACAACAGCTACTTATTGGCGACCGGGGATGATAATCTCAGACAGCCATACGTTTGGGCAATTATGTATGGTGAGACGCAACGTGGAAAAAGCATTTTCCGTAGTAGATTGTCATTGCTTCTATTGAAAAAAGAATTAGTTAGCTATTTGACCCAGCGACCGGGGATGATAATCTCGAACAGTCGCATACGTTTGGGCAATTATGTATGAAGGAACACATAACCGACTAGACAAACATTTTCCGTAGTAGGTTGTCATTGCTTCTATTGAAAAAAGAAAATTGAATTACAAGAGTTACTTGCTGGCGACCGGGGATGATAATGCAGACAACCATACACGTTTGAGCAATTATGTATGGAAAGAGACATAATCGACTAGACAAACATTTTCCCGTAGTAGGTTGTCATTGGCACCTATTGAAAAAGAAAATTGAATTACAACAGCTACTTATTGGCGAGCGGGGATGATAATCTCAGACGACCATACACGTTTGGGCAATTATGTGGAAAGACCTGCTAAACTAGACAAACATTTTCTCGTAGTAGGTTGTCGTACATTATGAAAAGAAGAATTGAATTACAACAGCTACTTATTGGCGACTGGGGTAATCGAACAGTCGCATTTGAACATTATGTATGGAAAGAGACATAACCATGCAAACAAACGTTTTCGTAGTAGGTTGTCATTGCTTCTATTGAAAAAGAAAATTGAATTACAACAGCTACTTATTGGCGAGCAGGGATGATAATCTCGAACAGTCATGGGCATTATGTGCCGAAGAAGACATAACCAAACTGAACAAACATGTCCCGTAGTAGGTTGTCATTGCTTCTATTGAAAAATGAAAAATTGAATTACAACAGCTACTTATTGGCGACCGGGGATGATAATCTCGAACAGTCATACACGTTTGGGCAATTATGTATGAAGAAACGCAACAAACTAGACAAACATTTTCCCATGTGGAGTTGTCATTGCTTCTATTGAAAAAAGAAAATTGAATTACAACAGCCATATTGGTGACCGGGGATGATAATCAGACAGTCATACGTTTGGGCAATTATGTATGGAAAGAGACATAACCAAACTAGACAAACATTTCCCGTATTGGAGGTTGTCATTGCTTCTATTGAAGAAAATTGAATTACGCTTATTTCTGCTGGCGACCGGGGATGATAATCTCAGACAGCCATACACGTTTGGCAATTATGTTTTGAAGGAACATAACCGACTAGACAAAAACATTTTCCCCAATGGTTGTCATTGCTTCTATTGAAAAAAGAATGGACCCCAACAGCTACTTATTGGCGACCGAGAGGATGATAATCTCAGACAGCCATACACGTTTGAGCAATTATGTATGGAAAAGACATAAACGACTAGACAAACATTTTCCCGTAGTGAGTTGTCTTTAACTACAGCAGAAAAAGAAAATTGAATTACAACAGCTACTTATTGGCGACCGGGGATGATAATCTCAGACAGCCATACACATTGAGCAATTATGTATGGTAAGAGACACATAACCGACTGAACAAACATTTTCCCGTAATGAAGCTCGAACATTCTATTGAAAGAATTGGGTCTAACAGCTACTTATTGGCGACCGGGGATAATCTCGAACAGCCATACACGTTTGAGCAATTATGTATGGTAGAGGGCATAGCGACTGAACAAACATTTTCCCGTAGTGGTTATATTGTTACTACTTGAAGAAAATTTAATTGGCTTTACTTATTGGTGACCGGGGATGATAATCTCCAGACAGTCACATACGTTGGGCAATTATGTATGGAAAGAGACATAACCGACTAGACAAACATTTTCCCGTGGGGGTGTCATTGCTTCTATTGAAAAAGAAAATTGAATTACAAGAAGGGTATTTATTGGCGACCGGGGATGATAATCTCAGACAGCCATACATTTGAGCAATTTATGTACGAAGAGACATAATCGACTAGACAAACATTCCCGTAGTAGGTTGTCATTGCTTCTATTGAAAAAGAAAATTGAATTACAACAGCTACTTATTGGCGAGCAGGGATGATAATCTCGAACAGCCATACACGTTTTGGAGCAATTATATGGAAAGAGACATAACCGACTGAACGAACGATTTTCTCGTAGTAGGTTGTCATTTAGCTTCTGTGAAAAAGAAAATTGAATTACAACAACTACTTATTGGCGACCGGGGATGATGGCTCTGGGCAGTCATACGTTTGGGCAATTATGTATGGAAAGAGACATAACCGACTAGACAAACATTTTCCCGTAGTAGGTTGTCATTGCTTCTGTTGAAAAAAGAAAATTGAATTACAACGAAAGCTAATTGAAGTAGCGACGGGGATGATAATCTCAGACAGTCACATACACGTTTGGGCAATTATGTGTGGAAAGAGACATAACCGACTAGACAAACATGTCCCGTAGTAGGTTGTCATTGCTTCTATTGAAAAATGAAAATTGAATTACAACAGCTACTTATTGGCGACCGGGGATGATATCAGACAACCATACACGTTTAGACAGTGCCATGGAAAGAGACATAACCGACTAGACAAACATTTTCTCATAATGAGTTGTCATTGCTTCTATTGAAAGAAGAGGTGGAATTACAACAGCGCTACTTGATAGCGACCGGGGATGATAATCTCAGACAGTCATACACATTGAAACGGTGTAACAGAAGAACCTGTAATGAACAAACATTTTCCGTAGTAGTTGTCATTGCTTCTGTTGAAAAAGAAAATTGGTGCAACGGCTAATTGTTGGCGAGCGGGGATGATAATCTCAGACAGTCATACACGTTTGGGCAATTATGTGTAAGAAGGAGCAACACAAGCTAGACAAACATGTCCACGTGGTAGGTTGTCATTGCTTCTATTGAAAAACAATTAATTACAACAGCTACTTATTGGCGACCGGGGATGATAATCTCAGACACTCATACACGTTTGGGCAATTATGTATGGAAAGAGGCATAACCGACTTGACAAACATTTTCCCGTAGTAGGTTGTCTTTGCTTCTATTGAAAAAGAAAATTGAATTACAACAGCTACTTATTGGCGGCCGCGGATGATAATCTCAGACAGTCATACACGTTTGGGCAATTATGTATGGAAAGAGACATAACCGACTAGACAAACATTTTCCCCTAGTAGGTTGTCTTTGCTTCTATTGAAAAAAGAAAATTGAATTACAACAGCTACTTATTGGTGACCGGGGATGATAATCTCAGACAGCCATACACGTTTGGGCAATTATGTATGGAAAGAGACATAACCGACTAGACAAATATTTTCCCGTAGTATTGTCATTGCTTCTATTGAAAAAGAAAAAATTGAATTACAACAGCTAATAATTGGCGACCGGGGATGATAATCTCAGACAGCCATACACGTTTGGGCAATTATGTATGGAAAGAGACATAACCGACTAGACAAACATTTTCCCGTAGTAGGTTGTCATTGCTTCTATTGAAAAAGAAAATTGAATTACAACAGCTACTTATTGGCGACCGGGGATGATAGCACCAGACAGCCATACACGTTTGGGCAATTATGTATGGAAAGAGACATAACTGACTAGAAAAAAACATTTTCCGTAGTAGGTTGTCATTGCTTCTATTGAAAAAAGAAAATTGAATTACAACAGCTACTTATTGGCGACCGGGGATGATAATCTCAGACAGTCATACACGTTTGGGCAATTATGTATGGAAAGAGACATAACCGACTAGACAAACATTTTCCCGTAGTAGGTTGTCATTGCTTCTATTAAAAAAGAAAATTGAATTACAACAGTTACTTATTGGCGACTAATATAATCCTAGACAGCCATACACGTTTGGGCAATTATGTGTTATACATAATCGACTAGACAAACATTTTCCCGTAGTAGGTTGTCATTGCTTCTATTGAAAAAGAAAATTGAATTACAACAGCTACTTATTGGCGAGCGGGGATGATACCCAGACAGCCATACACGTTTGGGCAATTATGTATGGAAAAGAGACATAACCGACTAGACAAACATTTTCTCGTAGTAGGTTGTCATTGCTTCTACTGAAAAAGAAAATTGAATTACAACAGCTACTTATTGGCGACCGGGGATGATAATCTCAGACAGTCATACACGTTTGGGCAATTATGTATGGAAAGAGACATAACCGACTAGACAAACATGTCCTGCAGTAGGTTGTCATTGCTTCTATTGAAAAATGAAAATTGAATTACAACAGCTACTTATTGGCGACCGGGGATGATAATCTCAGACAGCCATACGCGTTTGGGCAATTATGTATGGAAAGAGACATAACCGACTAGACAAACATTTTCCCGTAGTAGGTTGTCATTGCTTCTATTGAAAAAGAAAATTGAATTACAACAGCTACTTATTGGCGACCGGGGATGATAATCTCAGTCTGCCATACACGTTTGGGTAATTATGTATGGAAAGAGACATAAATCCGACTAGATAAACATTTTCCCGTAGTAGGTTGTCTTTGCTTCTATTAAAAAAGAAAATTGAATTACAACAGTTATATTATTGGCGACCGGGGATGATAATCTCAGACAGCCATACACGTTTGGGCAATTATGTATGGAAAGAGACATAACCGACTAGACAAACATTTTCCCGTAGTAGTTTGTCTTTGCTTCGGTTGAAAAGGAAAATTGAATTACAACAGCTACTTATTGGTGACCGGGGGATGATAATCTCAGACAGTCATACACGCTGGGCAATTATGTATGGAAAGAGACATAACCGACTAGACAAACATTTTCCCGTAGTAGGTTGTCATTGCTTCTATTGAAAAAGAAAATTGAATTACAACAGCTACTTATTGGCGACCGGGGATGAGCACCAGACAGCCATACACGTTTAGTAATTATGTATGGAAAGAGACATAACCGACTAGACAAACATTCTTGTAGTAGGTTGTCATTGCTTCTATTGAAAAAGAAAATTGAATTACAACAGCTACTTATTGGCGACCGGGGATGATAATCTCAGGCAGTCATACACGTTTGGGCAATTATGTATGGAAAGAGACAGCAACTGACTAGACAAACATTTTCCGTAGTAGGTTGTCATTGCTTCTATTGAAAAAGAAAATTGAATTACAACAGCTACTTATTGGCGACCGGGGATGAAAATCTCAGAAAGTCATACACGTTTGGGTAATTATGTATGGAAAGAGACATAACCGACTAGACAAACATTTTCCCGTAGTAGGTTGTCTTTGCTTCCTATTGAAAAAAGTAAATTGAATTACAACAGCTACTCATTGGCGACCGGGATGATAATCTCAAGACAGCCACTTACGTTTGGGCAATTGTGTATGGAAAGAGACACCAACCGACTAGACAAACATTATAATGCGGTTGTCATTGCTTCTGTTGAAAAAGAACATTGAATTACAACAATACTTATTGGCGACCAGGGATGATAATCTCAGACAGCCATACACGTTTGAGCAATTATGTGCTCTGGAAAAGAGCATAATGACGAACAAACGATGCACCCTTAGTAGGGTTGTCTTTGCTGCTTCTATTGAAAAAGAAAATTGAATTACAACAGCTACTTATTGGCGACCGGGGATGATAATCTCGAGCAGCCATACGTTTGGGCAATTATGTATGGAAAAGAGACATAACCGACTAGACCAAATATTTTCCCGTAGTAGGTTGTCATTGCTTCTGTAGAAAAAGAAAATTGAATTACAACAGCTACTAATTGGCGACCGAGGATGATAATCTCAGACAGCCATGCGATTTTGGGCAATTATGTATGGAAAGAGACTATAACCGACTAGACAAACATTTCCGTAGTAGGTTACATCATTTGCTTCTATTGAAAAGAAAATTCGAATTACAACAGCTATAATGACCGGGGATGAGCAATCTCAAGACAGCCATGCAATTTGAGCAATTATGTATGGAAAAGGCTAACTGACTAGACCAAACATTTTCCCGTAGTAGATTGTCATTGCTTCTATTGAAAAAGAAAATTGAATTACAACAGCTACTTATTGGCGACCGAGGATGATGATAAGACAGTCATACACGTTTGGGCAATTATGTATGGAAAGAGACATAACCGACTAGACAAACATTTTCCCGTAGTAGGTTGTCATTGCTTCTATTGAAAAAGTGGATACAGTTGCCAGTAGCGACCGGGGATGATAATCTCAGACAAGCTTCGCCGCGTTTGAGCAATTATGTATGGAAAGAGACATAATCGACTAGACAAACATTTTCCCGTAGTATTTGTCATTGGCACTATTGAAAAAAGAAAAGAAATTGAATTACAACAGCTACTTATTGGCGAGCGGGGATAATCTCAGACAGCCATACGTTTGGGCAATTATGTATGGAAAGAGACATAACCGACTAGACGAAGCATTTTTCTCGTAGTAGGTTGTCATTGCTTCTATTGAAAAGAAAATTGAATTACAACAGCTGCTTATTGGCGACCGGGGATGATAATACCAGACAGTCATACACGTTTGAGCAGTACTGTATGGAAAGAGACATAACCGACTAGACAAACATGTCCCGTAGTAAGAGTTGTCATTGCTTCTATTAGAAAAATGAAAATTGAATTACAGCTACTTATTGGCGACCGGGGATGATAATCTCAGACAGCCATACGCGTTTGGGCAATTATGTATGGAAAGAGACATAACCGACTAGACAAACATTTTCCCGTAGTAGGTTATTAATTGCTTGTATTGAAAATTGAATACAACAGCTACTTATTGGCGACCGGGGATGATAATCTCAGTCTGCCATACACGTTTGAGCAATTATGTATGGAAGAACATAACCGACTAGATAAACATTTTCCCGTAGTAGGTTGTCTTTGCTTCTATTAAAAAAGAGAAAATTGAATTACAACAGCTATATTATTGGCGACCGGGGATGATAATCTCAGACAGCCATACACGTTTGGGCAATTATGTATGGAAAGAGACATAACCGACTAGACAAACATGTCAAAAGCAATTTGTCTTTGCTTCTATTGAAAGAAAATTGAATTACAACAGCTACTTGTTAACTATGGTGACCGGGGATGATAATCTCAGACAGTCATACACGTTTGGGCAATTATGTATGGAAAGAGACATAACCGACTAGACAAACATTTTCCCGTACTAGGTTGTCATTGCTTCTATTGAAAATTGGATACAACAGCTACTTATTGGCGACCAGGGGATGATAATCTCAGACAGCCATACACGTTGGGCAATTATGTATGGAAAAAGACATAACCGACCAAACAAACATTTTCCACATCGTGATTTGTCTTTTGCTTCTGTTGAAAAAGAAAATTGAATTACAACAGCTACTTATTGGTGACCGGGGATGATAATCTCAGACAGTCATACACGTTTGAGCAGTATGTATGGAAAGAGACAACCGACTAGACAAACATTTTCCCGTAGTAGGTTGTCATTGCTTCTATTTAGAAAAAAGAAAATTGGAATTACAGCAACTACTTATTGGCGACCGAGATGACAATCTCAGACAGCCATACACGTTTGGGCAATTATGTATGGAAAGAGACATAACCGACTAGACAAACATTTTCCGTATTAGGTTGTCATTGCTTGTATTGAAAAAGAGAAAATTGAATTACAACAGCTACTTATTGGCGACCGGGGATGATAATCTCAGGCAGTCACTTTTACGTTTGGGCAATTATGTATGGAAAGAGAGACATAACCGACTGAACCATTTTTCCGTAGTAGGTTGTCATTGGCACATATTGAAAAAGTAAATTGAATTACAGCAACTCTCATTGGCGACCGGGGATGATAATCTCGAATAGCCATACACGTTTGGGCAATTATGTATGGAAAGAAGGGCAACCGACTAGACAAACATTTTCCCGTAGTAGGTTGTCATTGCTTCTATTGAAAAAAGAAAAATTGAATTACAACAGCTACTTATTGGCGACCGGGGATGATAATCTCAGACAGTCATGTACGTTTGGGCAATTGTGTATGGAAAGAGACATAACCGACTAGACAAACATTTTTCTCGTAGTAGGTTGTCATTGCTTCTGTTGAAAGAGCATTGAATTACAACAGCTACTTATTGGCGACCGGGGATGATAATCTCGAACAGCCATACACATTGCGACAGTATGTATGGAAAGAGACATAACCGACTAGACAAATATTTTCCCGTAGTAGGTTGTATTGCTTCTATTGAAAAAGAAAATTGAATTACAACAGCTACTAATTGGCGACCAGGGATGATAATCTCAGACAGCCATACACGTTTGGGCAATTATGTATGGAAAGAGACGCCTGTAAGCCTGAACAAACATTTTCCACTTAAGTAGGTTGTCATTGCTTCTATTGAAAAAAGAAAATTGAATTACAACAGCTACTTATTGGCGACCGGGGATGATAATCTCAGACAGCCACACACGTTTGGGCAATTATGTATGGAAAGAGACATAACTGACTAGACAAACATTTTCCCGTAGTAGGTTGTCATTGCTTCTATTGAAAAAGAAAATTGAATTACAACAGCTACTTATTGGCGACCGGGGATGATAATCTCAGACAGTCATACACGTTTGGGCAATTATGTATGGAAAGAGACATTAACCGACTAGACAAACATTTTCCCGTAGTAGGTTGTCATTGCTTCTATTGAAAAAGAAAATTGAATTACAACAGTTACTTATTGGCGACCGGGGATGATAATCTCAGACAGCCATACACGTTTGGGCAATTATGTATGGAAAGAGACATAATCGACTAGACAAACATTTTCCCGTAGTAGGTTGTCATTGCTTCTATTGAAAAAGAAAATTGAATTACAACAGCTACTTATTGGCGAGCGGGGATGATAATCTCAGACAGCCATACACGTTTGGGCAATTATGTATGGAAAGAGACATAACCGACTAGACAAACATTTTCTCGTAGTAGGTTGTCATTGCTTCTATTGAAAAAGAAAATTGAATTACAACAGCTACTTATTGGCGACCGGGGATGATAATCTCAGACAGTCATACACGTTTGGGCAATTATGTATGGAAAGAGACATAACCGACTAGACAAACATGTCCCGTAGTAGGTTGTCATTGCTTCTATTGAAAAATGAAAATTGAATTACAACAGCTACTTATTGGCGACCGGGGATGATAATCTCAGACAGCCATACGCGTTTGGGCAATTATGTATGGAAAGAGACATAACCGACTAGACAAACATTTTCCCGTAGTAGGTTGTCATTGCTTCTATTGAAAAAGAAAATTGAATTACAACAGCTACTTATTGGCGACCGGGGATGATAATCTCAGTCTGCCATACACGTTTGGGCAATTATGTATGGAAAGAGACATAACCGACTAGATAAACATTTTCCCGTAGTACGTTGTCTTTGCTTCTATTAAAAAAGAAAATTGAATTACAACAGCCATATTATTGGCGACCGGGGATGATAATCTCAGACAGCCATACACGTTTGGGCAATTATGTATGGAAAGAGACATAACCGACTAGACAAACATTTTCCCGTAGTAGTTTGTCTTTGCTTCTATTGAAAAAGAAAATTGAATTACAACAGCTACTTATTGGTGACCGGGGATGATAATCTCAGACAGTCATACACGTTTGGGCAATTATGTATGGAAAGAGACATAACCGACTAGACAAACATTTTCCCGTAGTAGGTTGTCATTGCTTCTATTGAAAAAGAAAATTGAATTACAACAGCTACTTATTGGCGACCGGGGATGATAATCTCAGACAGCCATACACGTTTGGGCAATTATGTATGGAAAGAGACATAACCGACTAGACAAACATTTTCCCGTAGTAGGTTGTCATTGCTTCTATTGAAAAAGAAAATTGAATTACAACAGCTACTTATTGGCGACCGGGGATGATAATCTCAGACAGTCATACACGTTTGGGCAATTATGTATGGAAAGAGACATAACCGACTAGACAAACATTTTCCCGTAGTAGGTTGTCATTGCTTCTATTGAAAAAGAAAATTGAATTACAACAGCTACTTATTGGCGACCGGGGATGATAATCTCAAACAGTCATACACGTTTGGGCAATTATGTATGGAAAGAGACATACCAGATTGTGACAAACATTTTCCCGTAGTAGGTTATCTTGCTTCTATTGAAAAAGTAAATTGAATTACAACAGCTACTTATTGGCGACCGGGGATGATAATCTCAGACAGCTTCGCTATCGTTTGGGCAATTGAGGTATGGAAAGAGACATAACCGACAGACAAACATTTTTCCGTAGTAGGTTGTCATTGCTTTCATTGAAAAGTTAATTGAATTACAACAGCTACTTATTGGCGACCGGGGATGATAATTCAGACAGTCATACACGTTTGGGCAATTGTGTATGGAAAGAGACATAACCGACTAGACAAACATTTTCTCGTAGGTTGTCATTGCTTCTGTTGAAAAAGAACATTGAATTACAACAGCTACTTATTGGCGACCGGGATGATAATCTCAGACAGCCATACACGTTTGGGCAATTATGTATGGAAAAGAGACAACCGACTAGACAAACATTTTCCCGTAGTATTGTCTTTGTTTATTGAAAAAGAAAATTGAATTACAACAGCTAATACTTATTGATGACCTGGGATGATAATCTCAGACAGTCATACACGTTTGGGCAATATGTATGGAAAGAGACATAAATCATCAGATGACAAACATTTTCCCCGTAGAATGTCATTGCTTCTATTGAAAAAGAAAATTGAATTACAACAGCTACTTATTGGTGACCGGGGATGATAATCTCAGACAGCCACACGTTTGGGCAATTATGTATGGAAAGAGACATAACCGACTAGACAAACATTTTCCCGTAGTAGGTTGTCATTGCTTCTATTGGAAAAGAAATTGAATTACAACAGCTACTTATTGGCGACCGGGGATGATATTACCAGGACAGCCATACACGTTTGGGCAATTATGTATGGAAAGAGACATAACCGACTAGACAAACATTTTCCCAGTAGATTGTCTTGCTTCTATTGAAAAAGAAAAATTGAATTACAACAGCTACTTATTGCAGAATTTGGAGATAATCTCAGACAGCCATACACGTTTGGGCAATTATGTATGGAAAGAGACATAACCGACTAGACAAACATTTTCCCGTAGTAGGTTGTCTTTGCTTCTATTGAAAAAGAAAATTGAATTACAACAGCTACTTATTAACTGGACATAATCTCAGTCAGTCATACACGTTTGGGCAATTATGTATGGAAAGAGACATGTCTGACTAGACAAACATTTTCCCGTAGTAGGTTGTCATTAAGCCTATTGAAAAGAAAATTGAATTACAACAGCTACTTATTGGCGACCGGGGGATGATAATCTCAGACAGTCATACACGTTGGGCAATTATGTAAGGAAAGACATAACCGATCGACAAACATTTTCCCGTAGTAGGCTTGTCATTGTTTCTATTGAAAAAGAAAATTGAATTACAACAGCTACTATTGGCTAACGGGGATGATAATCTCTGCATTTGTTACACGTTTGGGCAATTATGTATGGAAAGAGACATAACTGACTAGACAACATTTTCCCTAGTGTTTCTATTGAAAAAGAAAATTGAATTACAACAGCTACTTATTGGCGACCGGGGCGTGATAATTCAGACAGCCATACACGTTTGGGCAATGCGCGGAAAGAGACATAACCGACTAGACAAACATTTTCCCAAGGTAGTAGGTTGTCATTGTTTCTATTGTGCAAAAAGAAAATTGAATTACAACAGCTACTTATTTATGACCGGGGATGATGACCCAGGAATCGCCATGCAATGTTTGGGCAACGCGGTAGTGAGGCGAGACATAACCGACTAGACAAACATTTTCCCGTAGTAGGTTGTCACGTTTTATTGAAAAAGAAAAACAATTACAACAGCTACTTATTGGCGACCGGGGATGATAATCTCTGTGACAGTCATACACGTTTGGGCAATTGTGTATGGAAAGAGACATAACCGACTAGACAAACATTTCTCAGTAGGTTGTCATTGCTTCGTTGAAAAAAAAAAAAAAGAACATTGAATTACAACAGCAATTTATTGGCGACCGGGATAATTCAGACAAGCTGTATACACGTTTGGGCAATTATACAAAAAGGAAAGAGACATAACCGACTAGACAACATTTTCCGTAGTAGGTTGTCTTTGCTTCTATTGAAAAAGAAAATTGAATACAACAGCTACTTATTATGACCGGGGATGATAATTCAGACAGTCATACACGTTTGGGCAATTATGCAAGGAAAGAGACATAACCGACTAGACAAACATTTTCCCGTAGTAGATTGTCTTTGCTTCTATTGAAAAAGAAAATTGAATTACAACAGCTACTTATTGGCGACCGGGGGGATGATAACTCGCATGGCCATACACGTTTGGGCAATTATGTGAAAGACATAACCGACTAGACAAACATTTTCCCAGTAGGTTTCGTCATTGCTTCTATTGTTGAAAAAAAAAATTGAATTACAGCAGCTACTTATTGGCGACCGGGGACATAATCTCAGACAGCCATACACGTTTGGGCAAATTGCAGGAAAGAGACATAACCGACTAGACAAACATTTTCCTCAGTAGGTTGTCATTGCTTCTATTGAAAAAGAAAATTGAATTACAACATAATTTATTGGCGACCGGGGATGATAATCTCAGATAGCCATACACGTTTGGGCACTATGTATGGAAAGAGACACAACCGACTAGACAAACATTTCGTAGTAGGTTGTCATTGCTTCTATTGAAAAAATAGGGGAATTGAATTACAATTAGTTACTTATTAAGTGACCGGGTATGATAATCTCAGACAGCCATACACGTTTGGGCAATTGCGGCGTGTTATAAACCGACTAGATAAACATTTTCCTTACAGTAGTAGGTTGTCATTGTCGTATTGAAAAAAGAAAATTGAATTACAACAGTTACTTTCATTAAGTGACCGGGGATGATAATCTCAGACTGCCATACACGTTTGGGCAATTATGGGTATGGAAAGAGACATAAAAACTGACTAGACAAACATTTTCCCGTAGTAGGTTGTCATTGCTTCTATTGAAAAAGAAAATTTAATTGCCAAACAGCTACTTATTGGCGACCGCATGATAATCTCAGGATACAGTCAAGTACACGTTTAAACCAAAAGGGAAAGAGACATAACCGACTAGACAAACATTTTCTCGTAGTAGGTTGTCATTGCTTCTGCTGAAAAGAACATTGAATTACAACAGTTACTTCTATTATGACTGGGACGATAATCTCCAGATAGCCATATACTGCTTGGGCAATTGCGTATGGAGAGACACAACCGACTAGACAAACATTTTTCCTTGTAGTAGGTTGTCTTTGCTTCTATTGAAAAAGAAAAATTGAATTGCCAAATAGCTACTTATTGGCGACTGGGATGATAATCTCAGACAGTCATACACGTTTGGGCAAATTGCGTATGGAAAGAGACAAACCCGACTAGACAAACATTTTCCCGTAGTAGATTGTCTTTGCTTCTATTGAAAGAAAATTGAAATCTACAACAGCTACTTATTGGCGACCGGGGATGATAATCTCAGACAGCCATACACGTTTGGGCAAATTGCGTATGGAAAGAGACACAACCGACTAGACAAACATTTTCCTGTAGTAGGTTGTCATTGCTTCTATTGAAAAAGAAAATTGAATTACAACAGCTACTTATTGGCGACCGGGGATGATAATCTCAGACAGCCATACACGTTTGGGCACTATGTATGGAAAGAGACATAACCGACTAGACAAACATTTTCCTTAGTAGGTTGTCATTGCTTCTATTGAAAAAGAAAATTGAATTACAACAGCTACTTATTGGCGACCGGGGATGATAATCTCAGACAGCCATACACGTTTGGGCAATTATGTATAAAAAGAGACATAACCGATTAGGATAAACATTTTCCCGTAGTAGGTTGTCATTGCTTCTATTGAAAAAGAAATTGAATTACAACATACTTTTATTGGCGACCGGGTATGATAATCTCAGACAGCCATACACGTTTGGGCAATTGCGTATGGAAAGAGACATAACCGACTAGATAAACATTTTCCCTAGTAGGTTGTCATTGATTCTATTGAAAAGAAAATTGAATTACAACAGCTACTTATTGGCGACCGGGATGATAATCTCAGACAGTCATACACGTTTGGGCAATTGCGTATGGAAGTTATATACAACCGACTAGACAAACATTTTCCCGTAGTAGGTTGTCATTGCTTCTATTGAAAAAGAAAATTGAATTACAATAGCTACTTATTGGCGACCGGGGATGATAATCTCAGACAGCCATACACGTTTCGGGGGCAATTATGAGGAAAGAGACATAAACTGACTAGACAAACATTTTCCCGTAGTAGGTTGTCATTGCTTCTATTGAAAAAGAAATTGAAATTGGCAACATTACTTATTGGCGACCGGGGATGATAATCTCAGACAGTTATACACGTTTGGGCACTATGTATGGAGTTATATACAACCGATTAGACAAACATTTTCCTGTAGTAGGTTGTCATTGTTTCTATTGAAAAAGAAAAATTGAATTACAACAGCTACTTATTGGCGACCGGGGATGATAATTCAGACAGCTATACACGTTTCTTGGGGCAATTGGTGTATGGAAAGAGGTTACAAACTGACTAGACAAACATTTTCCTGTAGTAGGTTGTCATTGCTTCTATTGAAAAAGAAAAATTGAATTACAACAGTTACTTTGCTGGCGACCGGGGATGATAATCTCAGATAGCCATACACGTTTGGGCACTATGTATGGAAAGAGATATAACCGACTAGACAAACATTTTCCCTAGTAGGTTGTCATTGCTTCTATTGAAAAAGAAAATTGAATTAAGTAAATAGTTACTTATTGGCGACCGGGGATGATAATCTCAGACAGTTATACACGTTTGGGCACTATGTATGGGAAAGAGACAACCGACTAGACAAACATTTTTCCTGTAGTAGGCGTCATTGCTTCTATTGGAAAAGAAAATTGAATTACAACAGCTGCTTGTTGGCGACCGGGGATGATAACTTCAGACAGCCATACACGTTTGGGCACCATGTATGTGGAAAGAGACATAACCGACTAGACAAACATTTTCTCCTGTAGTAGGTTGTCATTGATTCTATTGAAAAGAAAATTGAATTACAACAGCTACTTATTGGCGACCGGGGATGATAATCTCAGACAGTCACACGTTTGGGCACCAGTGTATGGAAAGAGAGCGCAACCGACTAGACAAACATTTTCCTGTAGGTTGTCATTGCTTCTATTGAAAAAGAAAAATTGAATTACAACATACTTATTGGCGACCGGGGATGATAACTTAGACAGCCATACACGTTTGGGCAATTATATATGGAAAGAGACAGTGTCCGACTAGACAAACATTTCGTAGTAGGTTGTCATTGCTTCTCATTGAAAAAGAAAATTGAATTCACAAATAGCTACTTATTGGCGACCGGGGATGATAACTTTAGACAGTCATACACGTTTGGGCAATTATGAGAAAGAGATATAACCGACTAGATGAAATACCGCAGTAGGTTACTGTCTTTGCTTCTATTGAAAAAGTAATCTGAATTGCCAAATAGTTACTTATTGGTGACCGGGGATGATAATCTCACAGCTATACACGTTTGGGCAATTATGTATGGAAAGAGACATAACCGATCGAGGAACATTTTCCCGTAGTAGGTTGTCATTGCTTCTATTGAAAAAGAAAATTGAATTGGCAAATAGGCTACTTATTATGACCGGGGATGATAACTTAGACAGTCATAAGCACGTTTGGGCACCAAAAGGGAAAGAGACATAATCAATTAGACAAACATTTTCTCGTAGTAGGTTGTCATTGCTTCTGTTGAAAAAGAACATTGAATTGCCAAATAGTTACTTATTGGCGACCGGGGATGATAACTTTAGACAGCCATACACGTTTGGGTACTCATGTATGGAAAGAGACATAACCGACTAGACAACATTTTCCCGTAGTAGGTTGTCTTTGTTCTATTGAAAAAGAAAATTGAATTACAACAGCTACTTATTGGCGACCGGGGATGATAATCTCAGACAGTCATACACGTTTGGGCAATTATGTATGGAAAGAGACACAACCGACTAGACAAACATTTTCCTGTAGTAGATTGTTCTTGTTTCTATTGAAAAAGAAAATTGAATTACAAATAGCTACTTATTATGACCGGGGATGATAATCTCACAGTCATATACGTTTGGGCAATTATGGTGAAAGAGACATAAACCGGCTAGACAAACATTTTCCCGTAGTAGGTTGTCATTGCTTCTATTGAAAAAGAAAAATTGAATTACAAATAGGCTACTTATTGGCGACTGGGGATGATAACTTGACAGCCATACACGTTTGGGCACCATGTATGGAAAGAGACATAAACTGACTAGACAAACATTTTCCTGTAGTAGGTTGTCATTGTTTCTATTGAAAAAAGAAAATTGAATTACAATATTACTTATTATGAGACTGGGATGATAATCTCAGACAGCTATACACGTTTGGGCAATTATGTATGGAAAGAGATATAACCGATTAGATAAACATTTTCCCGTAGGTTGTCATTGCTTCTATTGAAAAAGAAAATTGAATTACAACAGCTACTTATTGGCGACCGGGGATGATAACTTCAGACAGCCATACACGTTTGGGCAATTATGTATGGAAAGAGACATAAACCGACTAGACAAACATTTTCCCTAGTAGTTGTCATTGCTTCTATTGAAAAAGAAAATTGAATTACAACAGCTACTTATTGGCGACCGGGGATGATAATCTCAGACAGTCATACACGTTTGGGCAAATTGTGGCGGGAAAGAGATACAACCGACTAGACAAACATTTTCCCGTAGTAGGTTGTCATTGCTTCTATTGAAAAAGAAATTGGAATTGCCAAATAGTTACTTATTGGCGACCGGGGATGATAATCTCATTGGAAATATACACGTTTGGTCAATTATGTATGGAAGGGGAACACCAACAAGCTGAAACAAACATTTTACAACAATGCGGGTTTATCATTGATTCTGTTAAAGAATTGAATTAGCAACTGTTATTGGCAATGGGAATGATAATCTCGAACAATCATACACGTTTGGGCAATTATGTGTGGAAAGAGACATAACCGACTGAACAAACATTTTCGGTAAATTTGTCATTGCTTCTATTGAAAGGAAAATTGAATTACAACAGCTACTTATTGGCGACCAGGAATTAATTAATCTCAGACAGCCATACACGTTTCTGGGCAATTATATGTGGAAAGAGACATAACCGACTAGACAAAACATTTCCCGTAGTAGGTTGTCATTGCTTCTGTTGAAAAAGAAAATTGAATTATGGCTAGCAATGGCGACAGGGATGATAATCTCAGACAGTCCTCTACATTTTGAGGCAATTATGTATGGAAAGACATAACCGACTAGACAAACATTTTCCCGGCAATGAGATTTGTCTTTAGCCTATTGAAAAAGTAAATTGAATTACAACAACTGCTTGTTGGCGACCGAAGATGATGATCTCGGGCAGCTTTTATTCGACGATTATGTGGAAGAGACATAACCGACTAGACAAACATTTTCCCGTAGTAGGTTGTCATTGCTTCTATTGAAAAGAAAATTGAATTACAACTTATTTCTGTGGCGACCGGGGATGATAATCTCGAACAGTCATACACGTTTGAGCAATTGTGTATGGAAAGAGACGCAACAAACTGAACCATTGTTTTCTCGTAGTAGAGTTGTCATTGCTTCTGTTGAAAAAGAACATTGAATTACAACAGCTACTTATTGGCGACCGGGGATGATAATCTCGAACAGCCATACACGTTTGAGCAATTATGTATGGAAAGAGACATAACCAAACTGAACAAACATTTTGCGTAGTAGGTTGTCTTTGTTCTATTGAAAAGAAAATTGAATTACAACAACTACTTGTTGGCGACCGGGGATGATGATAAAACGGTCGCCGTTTGGAGCGATTATGTGGAAAAGAGGAACGCAACAGAAGCTAGACAAACGCTTCCGTAGTGAATTGTCTTTGCTTCTATTGAAAAAAGAAATTAATTGTAACAGCTACTTATTGGCGACCAGGGATGATAATCTCGAACAGCCATATACGTTTGAGCAGTTGTATTGGAAAGGACGCAACCGACTGAAGCAAACATTTCCATGGTAGGTTGTCATTGCTTCTATTGAAAAAAAATTGAAAAAGTTTCACCAACTACTGTGGCGGCCAAGGATGATAATATGAACAGCCATACACGTTGGGCAATTATGTGGAAAGAGACACAACAAACTGAACGAAACATTTTCCTATTGGGTTGTCATTGCTTCTCAATGAAAAAGAAAATTAAGATTACAACAGCTACTTATTGGCAGCCGGGGATGATAATCTCAGACAGCCATACACGTTTGGGCAATTATGTATGGAAAGAGGGCCTGTAGCAAACTAGACAAACATTTTTTCACGTAGTAGGTTGTCATTGCTTCTATTGAAAAAGAAAAATTGAATTACAACAGCTACTTATTGGCGACCGGGTATGATAATCTCAGACAGCCATACACGTTTGGGCAATTATGTATGGAAAGAGACATAACCGACTAGACAAACATTTTCCCTAGTAGGTTGTCATTGATTCTATTGAAAAAGAAAATTGAATTACAACAGCTACTTATTGGCGACCGGGGATGATAATCTCAGACAGTCATACACGTTTGGGCAATTATGTATGGAAAGAGACATAACCGACTAGACAAACATTTTCCCGTAGTAGGTTGTCATTGCTTCTATTGAAAAAGAAAATTGAATTACAACAGCTACTTATTGGCGACCGGGGATGATAATCTCAGACAGCCATACACGTTTGGGCAATTATGTATGGAAAGAGACATAACCGACTAGACAAACATTTTCCCGTAGTAGGTTGTCATTGCTTCTATTGAAAAAGAAAATTGAATTACAACAGCTACTTATTGGCGACCGGGGATGATAATCTCAGACAGCCATACACGTTTGGGCAATTATGTATGGAAAGAGACATAACCGACTAGACAAACATTTTCCCGTAGTAGGTTGTCATTGCTTCTATTGAAAAAGAAAAGTTGAATTACAACAGCTACTTATTGGCGACCGGGGATGATAATCTCAGACAGCCATACACGTTTGGGCAATTATGTATGGAAAGAGACATAACCGACTAGACAAACATTTTCCCGTAGTAGGTTGTCATTGCTTCTATTGAAAAAGAAAATTGAATTACAACAGCTACTTATTGGCGACCGGGGATGATAATCTCAGACAGCCATACACGTTTGGGCAATTATGTATGGAAAGAGACATAACCGACTAGACAAACATTTTCCCGTAGTAGGTTGTCATTGCTTCTATTGAAAAAGAAAATTCAATTACAACAGCTACTTATTGGCGACCGGGGATGATAATCTCAGACAGCCATACACGTTTGGGCAATTATGTATGGAAAGAGACATAACCGACTAGACAAACATTTTCCCGTAGTAGGTTGTCATTGCTTCTATTGAAAAAGAAAATTGAATTACAACAGCTACTTATTGGCGACCGGGGATGATAATCTCAGACAGCCATACACGTTTGGGCAATTATGTATGGAAAGAGACATAACCGACTAGACAAATATTTTCCCTAGTAGGTTGTCATTGCTTCTATTGAAAAAGAAAATTGAATTACAACAGCTACTTATTGGCGACCGGGGATGATAATCTCAGACAGCCATACACGTTTGGGCAATTATGTATGGAAAGAGACATAACCGACTAGACAAACATTTTCCCTAGTAGGTTGTCATTGCTTCTATTGAAAAAGAAAATTGAATTACAACAGCTACTTATTGGCGACCGGGGATGATATTCTCAGACAGTCATACACGTTTGGGCAATTATGTATGGAAAGAGACATAACCGACTAGACAAACATTTTCCCGTAGTAGGTTGTCATTGGTTCTATTGAAAAAGAAAATTGAATTACAACAGCTACTTATTGGCGACCGGGGATGATAATCTCAGACAGCCATACACGTTTGGGCAATTATGTATGGAAAGATACATAACCGACTAGACAAACATTTTCCCGTAGTAGGTTGTCATTGCTTCTATTGAAAAAGAAAATTGAATTACAACAGATACTTATTGGCGACCGGGGATGATAATCTCAGACAGCCATACACGTTTGGGCAATTATGTATGGAAAGAGACATAACCGACTAGACAAACATTTTCCCTAGTAGGTTGTCATTGCTTCTATTGAAAAAGAAAATTGAATTACAACAGCTACTTATTGGCGACCGTGGATGATAATCTCAGACAGCCATACACGTTTGGGCAATTATGTATGGAAAGAGACATAACCGACTAGACAAACATTTTCCCTAGTAGGTTGTCATTGCTTCTATTGAAAAAGAAAATTGAATTACAACAGCTACTTATTGGCGACCGGGGATGATAATCTCAGACAGCCATACACGTTTGGGCAATTATGTATGGAAAGAGACATAACCGACTAGACAAACATTTTCCCGTAGTAGGTTGTCTTTGCTTCTATTGAAAAAGAAAATTGAATTACAACAGCTACTTATTGGCGACCGGGGATGATAATCTCAGTCAGTCATACACGTTTGGGCAATTATGTATGGAAAGAGACATAACCGACTAGACAAACATTTTCCCGTAGTAGGTTGTCATTGCTTCTATTGAAAAAGAAAATTGAATTACAACAGCTACTTATTGGCGACCGGGGATGATAATCTCAGACAGTCATACACGTTTGGGCAATTATGTATGGAAAGAGACATAACCGACTAGACAAACATTTTCCCGTAGTAGGTTGTCATTGCTTCTATTGAAAAAGAAAATTGAATTACAACAGCTACTTATTGGCGACCGGGGATGATAATCTCAGACAGTCATACACGTTTGGGCAATTATGTATGGAAAGAGACATAACCGACTAGACAAACATTTTCCCGTAGTAGGTTGTCATTGCTTCTATTGAAAAAGAAAATTGAATTACAACAGCTACTTATTGGCGACCGGGGATGATAATCTCAGACAGCCATACACGTTTGGGCAATTATGTATGGAAAGAGACATAACCGACTAGACAAACATTTTCCCGTAGTAGGTTGTCATTGCTTCTATTGAAAAAGAAAATTGAATTACAACAGCTACTTATTGGCGACCGGGGATGATAATCTCAGGCAGCCATACACGTTTGGGCAATTATGTATGGAAAGAGACATAACCGACTAGACAAACATTTTCCCGTAGTAGGTTGTCATTGCTTCTATTGAAAAAGAAAATTGAATTACAACAGCTACTTATTGGCGACCGGGGATGATAATCTCAGACAGTCATACACGTTTAGGCAATTATGTATGGAAAGAGACATAACCGACTAGACAAACATTTTCCCGTAGTAGGTTGTCATTGCTTCTATTGAAAAAGAAAATTGAATTACAACAGCTACTTATTGGCGACCGGGGATGATAATCTCAGACAGCCATACACGTTTGGGCAATTATGTATGGAAAGAGACATAACCGACTAGACAAACATTTTCCCTAGTAGGTTGTCTTTGCTTCTATTGAAAAAGAAAATTGAATTACAACAGCTACTTATTGGCGACCGGGGATGATAATCTCAGACAGCCATACACGTTTGGGCAATTATGTATAGAAAGAGACATAACCGACTAGACAAACATTTTCCCGTAGTAAGTTGTCTTTGCTTCTATTGAAAAAGAAAATTGAATTACAACAGCTACTTATTGGTGACCGGGGATGATAATCTCAGACAGCCATACACGTTTGGGCAATTATGTATGGAAAGAGACATAACCGACTAGACAAACATTTTCCCGTAGTAGGTTGTCTTTGCTTCTATTGAAAAAGAAAATTGAATTACAACAGCTACTTATTGGTGACCGGGGATGATAATCTCAGACAGTCATACACGTTTGGGCAATTATGTATGGAAAGAGTCATAACCGACTAGAGAAACTTTTTCTCGTAGTAGGTTGTCATTGCTTTATGTGGTAGACTGGTTGCCAATCAAGTCATTCAACCCAATCGGTTTTGGTAATTAGCTCATAGCTGGAGGAAGAAACGACAGATTCTTACATTTCCCAAAGTGCATTTACTCGTATATGAATGCAACGAATTCAACTGCAATTCGAACTGGATTCTCTGAGTTACCGTTCCGAGCTGATATCCACTGCACCACGATATACAATACTGAAAACAACCGTATTTGTTGAAAATAAATGAATTATTATAATAACCTGACGTTCTTCGGCCTTCCTTGGGTGTATTTGCCTGCAAGCAAATTGAGAAATATATTTGCATGTCTCTGCTTATTATTAATGCTTGTAGATCTAATTATTTTTAAACTGACGTTTACCCATGGAGATGATAATAAAAATAGAACGTGTCATACCAGAAAATCTAGGTGCATCAGCGGGTTAACATGAAATTTTACCACCTTGCGTCCATGTTCAAATTTGCACCATCACAGTACGTCCCGAAATATTAAGCAAATGGTTGACTCATCTGTCTTTTAAGGCGTGTAGATGTGGGATAACCGATGGTAGAGACGGAAAAAACGTTTCTTAGATCTTCCTAATAATAACAAGAGGAACCCACATTCGAAGAAAATTTCCAAAGCCACGGACCATCAAACCGACATTAATTTCCAAAGAAATAAAATTAATTATGATAAATTTTGTGGCGTGGTCTGTAGCTAGTAAATTTAATTTTAAATATTTCTCTCGTTGATGACAAAGTTTTAGCAAAAATATGTAAATCAATCGAGTTTAAAATTAATATGATGGTGATCTGAGAATTTTCCTATGACATCTATATAATTAAAGCAGAATGTTTTTATGATCAAGAAGAGAAGCTTGTAAGACGCCAGCAATGACTTTATATGATTCAGAGGATTGTATATTAAAGATGACCTTCATAAGCCTATATGGGCTTAGTTCCATTTTAGCGAGAGGCATTTCGATCGAACCTTATAAAAAATCTGTCTAGTTTTTTCGGTATATTGTTCTTAGGTACACACCATGATATATATATATATATATATATATATATATATATATATATATATAAGAGTTAATGTTTCGGACGAGCTCATGTACGGTTCGCCTCTAAATGGAAAGTGGCTCTGACTGTCGCCAATCAGAAACATTTGCAAGGTTTAGTGGGAACCGGATAAAAATTGTGGATTTGTATAAAGGCCATGCAGACAGACCCACACACAAACATCTTGCCTTTTAGATGAGGCATTCTTTTCTTTTGCCGACTCCCAACAATTGTAAATAGTTTCAGGTTTCTCTAGAAGACATAATTGTTTTGAAACTTATTTTAGATCAATATTTTCACTTGAGTACCTCCCAGCAAAATTCATTGTCTAAAAGTTTGAATTCACTTCCGGTCGGCATATGCCTTTCTCTAACCTTGCCTGTTTTGTTAGGCCAGATTCTGTAGTTTAACCTTAAAGAAATCTGCTTTTAGCCAGCCTAATTTTCCATTGAATTTAAGGTTTCTCTTTGATGTTCTTTTCCTGCCCTTTATTGGATGTCGTGCGTAAAAACTTTTGCCATATTTGCAACTGCAAACGTTTCGGTGATATTTTGAATGTTTATCTCAAGAAATAATCTTATTTAGACAGTAAAGTCAATGAATATTTTAGGCATTTTTTCTCATATAAAAATATGTTAATTCTCATTTTACCACTGGAATTTTAACTCTTATATTTTTTTTTTTTTTTTTTGCTGCTGAATTCAGAAGTTATATCTTTTGTTGAATGTTGACTAACAATTATATTAGTTACATGGAGCAATTTATGTAGAAAGAATATCGGTTTTCCTTTTCAGATCACCAAATTAAAAAGAACAAATTATATTTTCAAATCAACATTGCTTATCCGATAGGTAATTGAAAAATAAAAATATTTCATTTAGTAATGTGAGATTACAGAGGAATGCCAAAGACTTCATAGGTTGATACGTTGTGTCAAAAGAATGAATTGTATCATTCTGATTGATTTGCAAATTATGGATTATCAACCCTTTGCAAATAATTAAAGAAAAATATTTTTAGATGGAAATGAGTTTAGTGGGGATATAATAATTTGTTTTTTAGATTCATCAACCCTTTCCCAGTTATTTAAAAATACTTTTAGATTGAAATACGTTTAGTGTGTGAATAATAATTTGTTTTTAAGATTATCAACCCTTTCCAAGTTATTTAAAAATACTTTCAAATTAAAATAAATTTGGAGGCCATAACAATTTATTTTTTAAGAATTATCAACCCTTTCCAGGTTATTTAAAAATATTAATAGACTGTAAGAAAATTTAGGGAAGGATTATAATGATTGATTGATACAAGTTCTACTAATTAACTCATAGCTGGGGTCCTGGGCATAACGGTAAACTGCATCCGGCAGCAACGCCTTTGATTGTGAGGTTGTGAGGAGCCTGGACCCACCTCTTGCTATAGTTCTCAGGTTCACCCTGAGTGGTAGCACCTGTTAGGGTCCCAGCTATGGGCAAATAGTTACCCCCCAAACTTGAGTCAAAACACTATGAAAATATAAAAATAAACTTTTATAGAAACATTTTGAAGGAAAAATATTCTCACCAAAATATTTCTTAATACAAAACTAGAAAACATTTTCAGTTTTCTAAAATAACAAAGAATAAAAACATAAAAATTCATTAAAATCTAACTAAATCAAATTTTAAAACGCCCACATAGGTGTTGCTATGCCGCTAAACAAAACTCAAATTCATAGCTGGTTAAAGAAGATGTAGATTCATACTTTTTCTAAAGGTATTTGCAAGTAATCTTGTAATTATTTCGAACTTTTATTCTCATCTTGGTTGATATAGGTGTCATCATAGACACAAAGTTTCCACCAAGTACTCTCTGATCATCATCAGGTGTCCATAGATTTGTTAATTATTGCGAAATATCCTGTGAAATCAATTATTGTTCTAGCCTGTTGGAATTTGGTTCGTCACTACCAAGTCCAAGGATCGAACCACCAGATGATACTAACACATGTATAACTAACTACTACATCCACTACGTCACCTTCCCGGACTATCTTAGTGGTAGGAGAAGGATGAATATGGCCATTAAGTGAGGGATCAGTTTATGTATTGATTGTAATGTAGAATTGATCCCCCATTTCATACTACATAATAATAGTATAGAATTTTTTTTATAATCATATCGTCCCAAGCAAGGCATTTTACTGCCACTGTTTTGCAGGGGGTTACATAGGAGGAAAGTTATGAGAAAGAGTGACAGATTATAGGGAGTCTATGGAAGTGGGTAAGCGAAGTATGACTGTGGTCATAAAGTGAGGGATCAGTTTATATATTGATTGTAATACAGAATCTATCCCCCACTTTATACCCACATTTTAATAGTCTTAGTGGTGTATTTTTGGAGCCTTTTACATTCAGTGTCAGATGGATTTTGACAACTGGATTATGTTAGTGGGTTCGTGCCACTTGTCATAATTTGCATTTATTTCTGAGATGAGTAATTTTCAATAACGTTGGAAATATTTCGAACTTTTCTTCTCATCTTGGTTGATACAGGTGTTATAATAGACACAACGTTTCGAGCAAGTAACCTCTGGTCATCATCAGGTGACCATAGATTGGCTTATATGAATTATCTCGTTGATTATTGCGAAACATCCTGTGAAATCAATTATTGTTCTTTCATGTTGGAATTTGGTTTGTCACTACCAAGTCCAAGGATCGAACTCATGACCATAATGAGAACAAAAGTTCGAAATAATTCCAAGATTATCGAAAATCACTCATCTCAGAAATAAATACAAAGTATTGGTACGTAACTGGATAAACCGAACTCCGCTGGAATTGGAACTTAACACCCTGCTCCCCATTGCTTAACTTTAGTGATTGTACAGGAACCGGTGTTTCAATGTTATACGGCACTAAGCTTATTATATCATCTACACATACAAGTTTACGAGGCGGTCATTATTCAACGCGATATGACTGTAAACCAATATTATATCTGAATATCTAAACTTATTTATAAATGGAACTTTGTCAGTGTGTGTGTGTATGTGGGTATGTGTGTCCGTTACTTATAGAATCCGAAACGGCTGAACCGATTTTCTTGAAAATTTACATAGTTGTACTATAAGCGTCTGCGTGTGTTCTTAGCTAGGTTTTGTGTCGAGGTACCCCCGATAAATATCGATTAAACCCGTCGTGGCGGACAAACATAATCTCTCTGCTGACCTTAAACGGGAT
The DNA here is from genome assembly GCA_037127315.1 of Ascarosepion bandense. Classification (NCBI taxonomy): domain Eukaryota; kingdom Metazoa; phylum Mollusca; class Cephalopoda; order Sepiida; family Sepiidae; genus Ascarosepion; species Ascarosepion bandense. Next base: position 1,716,942 of record JBBBDQ010001872.1, read on the forward strand.
CTACACTCTGTGGTGAATTGGGGCAAGAAGTAGCTTGTCAATTTCAATGCGTCTAAGACCAAGCTGTTGTCTGTCAATCATCACAGGCAACCTCTCCTGCCTCCCATAAGCATGAACCAAATGATTCTCCCTGGGAGCAATACACTGCGCCTCCTCGACCTTACCCTCTCTTCTGATCTCAAATAGAAGCACTACATTGAGTCCATAGCTAAATCCACTGCTAAGAAGGTTGGGTAACTGTGTCGGGTCAGGATGTTTTTTCAGCCTGAATCCATCCTGCATATATATAAATCAACTATTCGTCCGTGCATGGAATACTGCTGCCATATATGGTCAGACGCCCCTGCCGTTCATCTCAGTGTTCTCGACAGGCTCCAAAGGAGAATCAGTAATGTGATAGGTACTGACTTGGCGGCTCGACTACAGCCACTTCCCCACCGACGAATTGTGGCCTCCCTTTGTCTGTTCTATAAATACTTTCATGGCTTCTGCTCGAACGAACTTAAGTCACTGGTGCCTCCTTAACAGGTGTTTACTCGTGCAACCAGATTGGCAACTGGGTCCCACCCATTCATAGTTATGTTAGCCAAATGCAGACGACAATTCTACTCCTGCAGCTTCTTCTCTCGCACGTCCCGCCTGTGGAGCTCGCTCCCATATTGTTGCTTTCCTGACGGCTACAACCTCCAGGAATTTAAATGCAATGTCAATACTCATCTATTAACCACTTGACTCTAGTTCTTTCACTACCCCGTATATCCTTTCCTTTCTCTCCACCTTTGAAACTGTCATCACACCTGTATTCTCATCCTTCTATTGCTCCTTTCTAACTGGTTCGTCTTCCTCTTCACTCTCTTCTAATTAATCTTTTTACACTTATGTAGCCCCCTGCACATCTGTGGCATTACCGCCTTGCTCGGGGTGATACGATTAAAAAAAAATCGATAATCGAAAAAATCAGGTTGTAAAAGAAGTGGTCCGATTTTAATCAAATTTGATACACTCATAGACAAAGACATAAGAAACGATATTCAGAAGTGTCAAGGTTTCAGTTCTTACAGTAGTGCAGAAAATCGATCATATATATATATAAGGCAAGATGTTTGTGTGTGTGTCTGTTTATCTGCCTGTATACCTGTATTTTTTCAGCCGTTTTATTATAGTTTTTGCTTCATGTTTGGCTCTAAGTAGGTATAATTGTAGTTCTTAGTCTCAGCCATGATACCATTTACTCAGAGGACTTATTTAGCCTTCAAAATTCAGTTTACGACGAAAGAACTTATTTGATATCGATACCAGGAAATCAGAATTTGACTTACATCCATTCATTTTTCTTTCAGTCTACTGTTTCGCTTTAACTGGAAACAACTATTGCTTTTTAGTCTTTCGTGCCAACGTCCAAAGAATCTGAGCCCCAGGACCATGGATTAGTTTTAAAGCTTTCATTACACCCGAGCAACACCGGGCTATACTGCTAGTCAAAAATACATATCACTTGATACGTTGTGTTCAAAGAGTGAAAATATTTTATCTCAGTAATGTAAGAAGATCAAAAAATATATCGGCTGAAAAGGTGAGATAAAGGTTTTATGGTATTAGTACCAGGGAACGTCAAAGTGTTTCAATCACATTTAATGTCAATAAGGTACCTTTGTTCTAAAAGAAGTGGGTCTGCGATAACACTAATATGTTCTTAACTCACTTCAGATGATACTAAAAAAAAATTGTGTCCAATGTCACACCACAAGAGCATGGTACATCAGCAGGTTAACATAGAATTTAAACTTCTTGTCACCATAAGCAGATTTGCACCTTCATAGCATGTCAGTGACTGTCCAGACATATTGAACAGGCACTTGAACCTTCTGCCTGTGGGATGTGTACACCTATGATAAAAGATGATAGGAGCATGTATCAGCACCCAGGCCATAGTTGATGCTAAAAAAACAGCGGGCACAGAGAAAATTGCCCGGATTTATTAGTTGACAATGGCATGACGTCATCAGTGTCATCCGTTTCCAGAAACTGATTTTTGCGGATTTTTTCGGCTATTCCAATGGAAATTTGGCACAGAACGTGAACGAAAGCAGGAAATCGGGTTCGAACTTTCTGAATATAACCAATCTTTTCTCCTAAAATTAATAAATAAACAAACAGATTTTTACTATTTTCATTCGGATGTTTTCTTCGTTTTGCTTTCTTTCTTTCTTTCTTTCTTTCTTTCTTTCCTTCTTTCTTCGTGAATTGTTTAGTTTGATTTCCTTGCCCGGATTTTCACTATAATTGCACGGATCGGCTCGAACCCGTGTCCGGTGTTCGCCCTAGTCAGATACGGCCATGTCAGCACTCACCTATGAGAGAATGACAGAGTTTTTTCTCTTCTTCTTGAAAAGAATATTCAACGAAAACCTCAACAACCACACACCATCTAGCCGATATTTTGATGAAGAAAAGAAATTACGCATAAGATTTGTTATCTCGTGGTCTTTTTTCGTCTATACAACGATAACGCTGCAGTTTGAACGTGCGCAGAATACTCGAAAACTCTATCGAATAATGAAAATACATCGTCTCTGAACAATATGGTTTCAGAATAAATGAAATTATGAAAAGGAAGTCGGATAAACATGATTTCGCATGTTCATTTGATTTTGTTTTGCAGGAATAATTGCAGATAATACTGACTGCAGACTTTCTGACCCGAAGCGAAATATTCAAACCCTATTATCTTAGAAACAAGTCTATGAAAATGTGTTTTATGGCATAGAATACAGACAAAAACTTACGATCAAAGTTTTTGTTCAACTTCTTCAACATAACAATAAGTACAATTTTAGCCATTTGACATTGATTTTTAAGAGTTCTCTCTTACTGCTGGTAAAGTTTTAACAACGATATGTAAAGTTTAAAGTTAATGTCTCTTTGTTATCTCTTGTGTTTTCTCTGTATTTTGACTGTGTATCGGCAATTCGTCAGCAAGATACTCCGATAAAGTCAGAATGAATCCTCAAGATTCGTTTTTCTTTGCTTAATATTTTTTTTGTGGGTATATGGCATAGTGTAACACGTCTACCGGCTGGTTGTTTAGTTCGCTGCCCCTATGGTCTGGAGCCTGCCACGATGATGATGTTAAAACGGCACCAGTTATGATGACGCTTTCGTTCCGCTAGCCATGATGATTTAGTCACAGTAGCTGGTCCTCAAGACGTCTATTACAACAACGAACTTACTGCCCACGTTGTGTTCTTTGATCTCAGAAAGTCACGTTGTGAAAGCCCGGTAGCCGTATTTCTACAATATCCAGACAGGACACTTGTGTACACTTGTGTTAATAAAAATAATTACAGCACCAAAAAAAAAAAAAATAGATAAATGACTAAATTCGAAGAGGCCTGGAAGAGTTACGAAAAAAAGTCTTTATAAAAAAATAATTAATTACAAAAGCAGAAAATACAATTCTAAAAATTCAAGTTTACAACGGAGAGATGATTCGTTTAAAAATATCAGAGCTTTTCAATCTTAAAATAAAAATAAGTCCTTCCGAAGTTTCGTTAAAAGTAATCAAACCCTTCAAATTTTAAAGATAAACAGACTGTCAATTCTCCACATAAAAACACGTCTTTTTTAGGAATATATCTTGGGGAAAAGCTAGAGAGAAATAGAAAGAGGGAAAACAGAAGTTGGTAAATCTTCCAGCTATTACGCTCTTACATATGTTTACCTGATAAAAGGGTGTTTATATCATAGGATACAAATCCTATATCATCTATCAGCTAAACTAAGACACACAAAGAAAAATTGCACACCTACAAAATCGGATCCAAACGACTAAAAACATTTTGGAAAAACCCAGGCCAAGAAAAGTTCACAAGTCAATGTGAAAAGAAAATCTGAATCCTGATCAGATTAGAAATAGAAAAATTCATATATGTTATGTCGTCAAGTATAAATGAATAACTCAACAACAGAATCAGAATATAAGTTGTATTCCGCGGAAAGACGGTTAGTATGTACAGAAGTGATTAGTAATATTTACAATAGAAAGATACAAGAGTCCAATCCGTCGTAAGACGTGTGTATACGTGATTACTTCCGGTACGCCACCGGAAGTGTGACTAACTCTTCACTGACTCGCACTGACTCTTCAGTAACTCATTAGAGACTCTCAAGTGACTCTCTACGACCCCCTGTAGAGAATCCACCATTGCTATATATAGCAATGGGAACAGTCCATTTGTAGTCAAATAGGAGCGGCACCCTAACAATATATGACGTCAGTCAAACGTTTTCATACCTAAAGAAGAAAATGCCTACGCGAGCCTGTCACATGACAAATTTCACTACTTAAGGACGCCCATGACCGGTCAAGACAGTCAGAAAGACGCAGAGATCAGAGAAGCCAAAGAACCGAGAGGCGGGTCCGTTGCTGACACAACCAATAGAAAAGAGAAGAAGGGAAGGAAAACAACAACAACAACAACAGCAACAACAGGATATCCTCAATTGCCCATAAAACTTTTACATCTCTCGCCGCCCAGAAAAGGGGAAAAAACACAGACTTTATTAGATAAGTAGGCTGATTGATCTTTTCACTCAAACACATCCTGCTACTTACTACTATTATTATTTGACCCGTTCCCTCTCTTCGGTTATTTCTCACGCACACTATCTTTTTCAACTTAAATTCATCAACTCTTTCTTTTCCTTCTTACGTACAGGCAGACACATAAAAAAGAAACAAACATACATTACTACTCTGTTGAATTACAGGCAGCAAAACATAGACACATTTTTATTCAAAGTCACATTCGCTTAAATCCAAAAGATATTTTTTCCACCAAACAAATTATGCAAAATATACACAAATTGTTTATTCTGTATATATGTTGCTAAATATATAATTTTCTAATTTTATATAAACATTCCTTATTGCGTTGCTTTTTCTTGAAATGTGTGTTGTATTTTGTGAACAGGATATCCAGCATTAAATTCTCCCTTTTAATTCGGGTGTTCTGTACCCCCACAACACACAGTAATTTGGGAAAAATACCTAATGAACAAGAGAGCTTTGAACCTTTACTACAGCAAGAACACTAGCTAGTTTTATATTAGGTTGTCGCACATGAAATGACACACTTTATAAAAAATGAATTAAACGATTCTGAAATATTAAATAACTCTTTTATTTAGTTAAAATAGGCACGATGTTGACGAATGAATGTTCTCCAACGAAGCACTAAGTTCTTGATCTATAAAAAGATCTAAGCTCTTGATCTGAGGTCTTGATCTAAGTTCTTGATCTAAGTTCTTGATCTAAGTTCTTGATCTTTAAAAGATCTAAGTTCTTGATCTAAGTTCTTGATCTAAGTTCTTGATCTTTAAAAAGATCTAAGTTCTTGATCTAAGTTCTTGATCTAAGTTCTTGATCTTTAAAAAGATCTAAGTTCTTGATCTAAGTTCTTGATCTAAGTTCTTGATCTTTAAAAGATCTAAGTTCTTGATCTAAGTTCTTGATCTAAGTTCTTGATCTAAGTTCTTGATCTTTAAAAAGATTCGCATTCATTGATGTGAGAAACACTTCAGATTCTCCGATTACCTCTTCCTTTTGTTTTATTGCATATGAACAGTTCAAAATGCTTAAATAATTGATAATCAAAAGTAGAGATATCAGGTGAATTTGGAGGATAAGGCAAAACTTTATATGCTGCTTTTAGACAGTTGATTGAGTAGCGTGCAGCCGTGCGCTGTCATGCAGCAAAATAGGGCGATCCCTATTCTAAAGTCTAGTTTCATTTTTACTTTCTTCTGCATGAACTCGATTTCTCCACAATGCGAGGTGGCTGATACTGTTTACCCTTGAAGCAACAATGAATAATAAATAATCTTATTAACTTTTTAGGGTTACGGAGAAATTTAGGGTATTGTGTATGTGATTCACTTGCATCTAACCACCACCCGACTCTTTTACTGCGTGTCAGAGTCAGTTCAGTCAAACAAGAGGAAATCGCGTGCATTATCTATCTATCTATCTATCTATCTATCTATCTATCTATCTATCTCAATCTGTTAATATCTATCTATCTATCTATCTATCTATCTATCTATCTATCTATCTATCTATCTGTCTCAGTCTATTCACATCTATCTATCTATCTATCTATCTATCTATCTATCTATCTCAGTCTATTTACATCTATCTATCTATCTATCTATCTGTCTCAGTCTTATCATCTATCTATCTATCTATCTATCTATCTATCTATCTATCTATCTATCTCAGTCTATTCATATCTATCTATCTATCTATCTATCTATCTATCTATCTGTCTATCTGTCTCAGTCTATTCACATCTATCTATCTATCTATCTATCTATCTATCTATCTATCTATGTATCTATCTATCTATCTATCTCAGTCTATTCATAACTATCTATCTATCTATCTATCTATCTATGAACAGACTGACATAGATAGATACATAGATAGATACTATCTATCTATCTATCTATCTATCTATCTATAACAATATATTCACATATATCTAACTACCTATCTATATATCTATCTATCTGCTCATATCTAAAGGGTTCGATGAGTAAATTATCGCCATTTCATATTTTTAGTTTCGCGCATGCGCGTTATTGTTTTTCATTATGCCGACTTCACAGTATCGTAGGGTCAGTTGGGCATTGTCTGTGAGAAAAGAAGCACCATGACACAATATACTCCACCAGAAATTTAGAAACTGCATGCTGTAGTGCTTCGAATTCAAATACTACCGGAATCTCAAATACGATCATTTCAGAATTTTGGGCTGTCAGTCTAAGGAGAATGCATTCTTAAAGACTGTGATGAGTCTAATGGTGATTACGAAGATTTTTGTAGTAATCACTAGTGATGGCGACATTATGTCGTTGTCCATCTTCTGACAAGGCCACACACTCAACACGGAGGCCTACTTCCAGGGTCTGTAGGAGTTAGTACTTTTCTAGAGGATGTGCATTATGTTTTTTTAATCCGTATCTTCCCCCAGTTATGGGTTAAATAATAGGACAGATTGGATTCTGTAGCCTTGGCTGGCAACCAGTCTACCGCAGAAAGTAATGGAAGCCTACTGCGAGATACTGTTCTGCCCAGTCAGTCATGTCTCTTTCGAGACATGATCGCTCAAAGCTTGTATCACATATGGCACTTAACTGACTGACTGATGTGTCATTGGGGACACATGATTTTTTTATACCCTTGTGAAAGGTATTCATCCGCCTCTTTCCTCCAGCTATGGATTAAATAATAGGACAGATTGGGTTCTATAGGCTTGGTTGGCAACAAGTCTACCGCAAAATGTAATGGCAACTTACTGCGGGAAATGTTCTGCCCAGTCAGTCATGTCTCTTTCGAGACATGATCACCAAAACGTGTATCAGATGTGGCCTTTAACTGACTGACATTGTTCGGACTATTGTCCTCATAGTTACTGCCATGTTTACGACGCGTTTTTCAGATGTTAGGAATTTCTAACCGGACGCTTTATTACGATCACTGGGGTATCTCTTTCTTATTCCATAAGCGTTGCCACTTCTGGTAGCCATGTAGTTATCTCCCTACACTATCTGAAGAAGGCCGTAGCGTAGAACGGTCGAAACTTCGTAAACATGAAGACAATACACTGAACAATGTAGATAGTTTAAGTACGACCTGATCTCAGAAGTATAGACAAATACAAAAGTTTTTCACCTTTCCAAACTACCTTAAATAAAAGAGTATGTACTAAACCGTCATCAGTACTAGAAAGTCCCGTAACAGTTAGTGGACTTTTTCTTTTATGTTCTGTGATCCTTCAAGATGTAGTCGATCATGGCACGCCATATATTCCTGATCTTTGTAGTTAAAATACGTATTGTTTTTTTGATATTTCTCTCAAACCCTCTTCGATCTTCCATTTACGCAAGTAAATCTCGTGCCGTTTTCATTTGTCTCTCTTTCTCTGAACCTGACAAGTGAGTATCAAAATTTCCAAGCCCTCTTTCCTCTTTATGTGCTCTAGAAATTTCAACTGTCTCTTCCTAATGCTAAGTATAATTTTTCTTTTTGTTTAGTTGTTTGTTTTACCAGCATATCTACCCTTTTAATGCTGAAGAATTTGTTTGATTTTTGTTTACTGCTTGTTGATCTTTGCTGTCTAGATGTAAGTAGAGGTGTTGTCATTTGATGTGTGATGGATGGTTATATGCTATCTTCTTTTCCAACTATATTTTGTTTCATAATTTTGTTGCTTTTAGAAATTCTAAAAGGTCAGCTTTGTTGATTGTGTGTCGCAGGAGAAGAGTCAGAGAGTTTGCGCACAGGAAGGAGTTGTTGGATGTCGGAATTCAGCGGAAGTCAAAATTTCTAGACTTTATATATCTTAAAACTCTCACGTGACTTACATGGCCACGCTCTCCACCGATGAAATGCTTGTTTTCTATTGGTCAGAGCTTACACCCGCTAATTGCTTGTTCTCCATTGGTCACACCTTACACCCACGCATTTTTGCTTTGCCAGTTCCGAATAAAATCTTAGTCATTTTTATAATTTCTTGTTTTTTTCTTTATTTTCACTTTGCGATCTGCTGGTAATCTATCTAAACTTATTTATAAATGGAACTTTGTCTTTGTGTGTGTGTCTGTGTGTGTGTACGTGTCCGTTACCTATAGACTCCGAAACGGCTGAACCGATTTTCTTGAAAATTTACACAGTTGTACTATAAGCGTCTGCGAGTGTTCTTAACTAGGTTTTGTGTCGAGGTACCCCCGATAAATATCGAAAATCGATATTCGAAAAAAATCGGGTTATAGAAGGAGTGGTTCGAATTACAATATATTATGATTGAAAAAATACCAAGTCTAAATTATTCTTTATATACTGACGATAAATATAAAATATAAAAAGATGAAGGCCAGAGAATACTACGATCGAAAAATTCAGACAATGTTGCTAATCCATTAGTTCATGATAGCCTTTAATCTCAAAATATCTACCGGCAAGAAAGTTTAAAGAACGGAAGTATTTAAAGAAATCAGTTAAAGTTTGAGGATGTTGCACGTGATAATGAAAATATTTCATCACGAACACAAGGTGGGAATTTTCTCCAAGTCTTCAATCGATCTTCCGCTGGATTGTTGCCATCAATCTATTACAGAATAGATAAATGTGCATTGAATAAAGTGGATTCTCTTCCTCTCCATCTGCCCATAGAAATGATTTCCCCCCCACCCCCACACCCACCCTCAATAAACACCACGATATTGATCTTCTGGGTTATTGACAGGTTCGAACGTCAATTTATAGGACAACATTCGATTTCTGTTAACTAGCTGTTTTTAAACTTCAGCTATCTTCCATGGATTAATCGAAAAGTAGTTCTTACGGTCATTAATGTAGATAATTCGATGAAAAAATTAAATTAATTTATATACTTATTTAGGCTGTCGTGTAGTGGATATCGGCTTGAAATGAGAAATCAAAGATCCGAGTTCGAATTCCAGGTGAATCCACTGCATTCACTTACTCCCAAATAGGCTTGGGACAATTAACAGGACAGGTTGGGTTCTATAGCCTTAGTTGGCCACCGGTCTACCGCAGATAGTAACGGCAAACATCTGAGAGAAAACTATGTCTAAGGATATTGGGCAACTTACAGGGAGTTCTGAAAACCCTTTATTTACTCTATGTCTAAGGATATCGGGCAACTTACAGGGAATTCTGAAAATACTTTATTTAATCTACTATGTCTAAGAATATCTGCTCTGTCAGTCATTTCTTGTTCGAGACATGATTGCCAAAGCGTGTATCATGTATGACTAATATACTTATTTAAAGCAATTTTTCAGGCTTAAGATATGAACAGCATGAGTATCATATATATATAGTAATATTTTTACTAAAATAAAAAGATAGTTTACTGCAAAAAAAGAGCTGCCGTGTTTCGGTACTATTTGTTAGTGCCTCATCAGGCAGTAAAATATGTTTTTCTGTTAGTTTTTTTTATAATCATATCGTCCCAAGCAAGGCATTTTACTGCCACTGTTTTGCAGGGGGTTGCGGAGGAGGAAAATTAAAAGAAAGAGTGGCAGGTTAGAGGGGGTTCAGGAAGTGGGCAAGAGAAAGATGTCTGCAGCCATAAGATGAGTGATCAATTCATATGTTGTTTGTGATATAGTATTGATCCCCCACTTTATATTTACATAATAATTTCTTGTCTGTTGATAAGTCATAGAAAACGAATGAATCAGTCAATGAAATACTGATTAGCTTTTAGATTTATTTACATTCCCTGGAATATAAATGTATAGATTGTTTTTTATAATCATATCGCCCCAAGCAAAGCATTTTACTGCCACTGTTTTGAAGGGGGTTACATAGGAGGAAAGTTATGAGAAAGAGTAAGAGGTTACAGGGGTGTCAGGAAGTGGGGAACGGAAAGATGAGAATACTGATGTAAGTGAAGTGAACGGAGAAAGGAGTATGAGAGAGGATGAAAGTTAGTGAGATAGGAGATGACTATTGACTTTACATTTGAATTCTTGAAGATTGTAGCTGTCGGGAAAGCAAGTAAACGGAAGTGAATTCCACAGGCGGGAAGTGTGAGAAAAAAGCTGATGGAGTAGAATTTGTGTTTACAATTTATTGGTTTTACAGTAAAAGGGTGGGACCTTGTTGCTAATCTTGTGGCTCGAGTAAATTCATATATAAGGGGCACCAGTGAGCTAAGTTCATCGGAGCAGAAGCCGCAAAAGCATTTGTTTCCATAGGAATGGGTTGTTTGGTTGATTTTCTTTAGGGTATATCAACATCTATGAGTTATTTAATGTAGGTTAGTTTGAAATTCTTTGGCGATAGCACGGATCTGCACACAACTGATGAAGACCGGAGAGAATAACTGCCACTATTGTGCAGGGGGTTACATAGGAGGAAAGTTATGAGAAAGAGTGACAGGTTATAGGGAGTCTATGGAAGTGGGTAAGAGAAGGATGACTGTAGCCATAAAGTGAGGGATCGGTTTATATATTGATTGTAATGCAGAATCGATCCCCTACTTTGTTGCCACATTATAATAGTATAGAAATTTTATTTTTATAATCATATCGCCCTAACCAAGTCATTTTACTGCCACTGTTTTGCAGGGGGTTACATAGGAGAAAGAGTGACAGGTTATAGAGGGTGTCAGAAAGTGGGTAAGAGAAGGGTGAGAATACTGATGAGAGTGGAGTGGACGGAGAACGCAGCACGAGAGAGAGAGAGAGAGATGATGCAGGTTAGTGAAATAGGAAATGACTATTGACTTTATATTTAAAATCTTGGAGATTGTAGCTGTCGGGGAAGCAAGTAAATGGAAGGGAATTCCACAGGCGGGAAATGCGAGAAAAGAAGCTAATGGAGTAGAATTTGCGTTTACATTTTATTGGTTTCACAGTAAAATGGTGAGACCTTGTTGCTAATCTTGTGGCTCGAGTAAATTTATATATAGTGGGTACCAGTGAGCTAAGTTCATCGGAGTAGAAGCTGTGAAATTGAAGTTAACGTAAACGCAAGACAAACCAAATTTTAACTATTTGGGGCTTGGATGTAAATGTTTAATGCAGAGTTTCCAGTATCCGGTATCAAAATGACACTCTTAGTCAGTTTTTTCAGTTGTTATATACGGACAAAACTCATCCAGCTTCTGCACAAACATCGATGGAGAGAGTCATCGCTTTTCTGTCCTGATTTTCCTTTTAGCTGATACTTAAAAAAAAAACCCAAAAAACAAGATCAATTAGGAAGCGATAAACTTCTCGACTCCATAGAATTCCTTCTGTCGTGTCGTCCATACCACGACAGGCATAACACCTAGCAAGCACAAAATTACATAGTTCTTCTTCTTTTATGTGTCATGTCCTTTCAAGACGTAGGCGATCACGGCCTTCCATATCTCCCTGTCCCGGGTAGCTCCCTTTCTCCTGTTACACCACCCAAACCCGGTTCTACCATCTACTAGCTCAGCCCATAAATCTAGAATATAAATGTATAGAAACTAGCATGACCACAAAATAATGGATCAATTTATATATTGGTTATAATATAGAATTGATCCCCCATTTTATATTCACATTATAATTTCTTATAAACAGTTGACATATATATTCTTCTTCTATGTGCCCTGTCTGTTCAGGACGTAGGTGGTCATGGCTTTCCACACCTCCCTGTCCCTGGTGGCTCTCAACCTGATGCACCATGCAACCCTCGTTCCGTCATCCACCTGATCAAGTCCTTCAAATATGTTATCCGCTGATTTCCTCTGTCTCTCTTTCCCTGTATCTGGCCTGTTAGTATCAGGTTCTCCAAGTCCTGTTTCCTCATTTCATGTCCCAGGAACTTCAGCTGTCTCTTCTTGATGCTCAGCATTAATTTCCTTTTCGTCTCCATCCTTTCCAAAACCTCATCATTGCTCACATGCTTGATCTATGATATTCACAGCATCCTTCTGTAGAATCACATTTCACTTCCTTCAAGTTCTTCCTTCATCTTCGAAGATATTGTCCATCATTCACTACCATATTGAAGAACCGACATCACATAGCAATCCAGTACTCTCCTCTTTGTTTCTAGTGAAATTGTTTTGTTTCTTAATACTTTACTCAACTTCTGGAATGCTTCTTTCGCCATGCCAATTTGTCTTCGGATCTCAGTGTCGCACATTCCGTCTTCTGTTAGAACACTTCCTAGGTATTTCAATTTCTGTACCTGCTTGATTTTAGAGTCTCTCACCTGTAATTGGCATTTTGGGTTGCCCTTTTTGCTCAGCCTTAGTTAACAAAATTAATACGAAAGAGAGCTCAAGGACAAAAAATCTACGTGCAACATGCTAATCATGATGTCTTTAATTAAATTTGTACAAAGAGACCACGACCTTGAAGTGTAAGAAGACGTAAGTCAGTGTGTCCACCGACTCAGCACAACAGACGTATGTAACCCCCTGCGCAACAGTGGCAGTAGAATGCCTTGCTTGGGGTGAAATAATTAAAAAACTACCCTTTCCTGTCGTTCGTATTTGCTTTTTTTAAAGAATATTCTCTGCCTTGCTTTTCTGCTATCCTTATATTTCCCTCTCTCTATAATTTCTCTCGCGCTGTACTAACTTCTCTTCAGTTCTCCTCTTCTTCTTCTTCTTCTTCTTCTTCTTCTTCTTCTTCTTCTTCTTCTTCTTCTTCTTCTTCTTCTTCTTCTTCTTCTTCTTCTTCTTCTTCTTCTTCTTCCTTCTTCTTCTTCTTCTTCTTCTTCTTCTTCTTCTTCTTCTTCCTTCTTCTTCTTCTTCTTCTTCTTCTTCTTCTTCTTCTTCTTCTTCTTCTTCTTCTTCTTCTTCTTCTTCTTCTTCTTCTTCTTCTTCCTCTTCTTCTTCTTCTTCTTCTTCTTCTTCTTCTTCTTCTTCTTCTTCTTCCTCTTCCTTCTTCTTCTTCTTCTTTTTCTTCTTCTTCCTCTTCTTCTTCTTCTTCCTCTTCTTCTTCTTCTTCTTCTTCCTTTTTATCTCTTCCATACACTCACCTATGCACAACTCCTTTAACTTCTTCTGACTTTTCCTTCTATTTTTTCGCTTCCATCAAATCTCACATCCTATTAATTTCTTTCCCTCTTCTTGTTTTATTTCCCTTCACACTTCCACTTCCTTTTTATCTCTTTCTCGTCTTTATTTTGCATATATCTCTCTTCATTTATCGCCATACTTTTCTCCTTCTTTTCTATTCTAATTCCTCCCTTTCTACTTTACTTCCTTCCATTCCTTCTTTCTTTCTTCTTCTTTCTTTCTTTCTTTCTTTCTTTCTTTCTTTCTTTCTTTCTTTCTTTCTTTCTTTCTTTCTTTCTTTCTTTCTTTCTTTCTTTCTTTCTTTCTTTCTTTCTTTCTTTCTTTCTTTCTTTCTTTCTTTCTTTCTTTCTTTCTTTCTTTCTTTCTTTCTTTCTTTCTTTCTTTCTTTCTTTCTTTCTTTCTTTCTTTCTTTCTTTCTTTCTTTCTTTCTTTCTTTCTTTCTTTCTTTCTTTCTTTCTTTCTTTCTTTCTTTCTTTCTTTCTTTCTTTCTTTCTTTCTTTCTTTCTTTCTTTCTTTCTTTCTTTCTTTCTTTCTTTCTTTCTTTCTTTCTTTCTTTCTTTCTTTCCTTTCTTTTCTCTTTTCTTTCTCTTTCTTCTGTTTGCGTTTCTACACTTTTCTTTCACTTCTTTCCTGTCCTTGTTTTATATTAAACATATCTCACTTCATTTATCACCATACTTTTCTTTAAATCCTTCCTTCCTTCCTTCCTTCCTTTTTTTATTTCTTTCTTTCTTTCCCTTCCTTCCGTTTTGACTTTTTGTATTTTCCTTTCTTCCTTTCACTCAACTATATATACCCTTCATCCTCTACGTTTTGAAGAGACAACTGTAGTCGAAATAGGGGTACTGCTTATATACACTACCGGCCATAATTATTAGGCCATCCCATTGTTTTAAAAAATGATGTGCTTCATACTATTGTTTAGTATTTATTGGCGATTGAATAATTGTAAATGAAAATAGAATGTTTCTTTTTTTGTTATTATTATTTATAAATTTTTACAAATAGCGACAATTTACCCATTGCACCCTGTAGATTTTATATATATATATATATATATATAAAATCTACAGGGTGCAATGGGTAAATTGTCGCTATTTGTATATATATATATATATATTTTATATATATATATATATACTACCGGCCATAATCATTAGGTCACCCCGTTGTTTTAAAAAAAATGATGCATTTCATACTATTTTTTAGTATTTATTGCCGAGTGATTAATTGTAAATGAAAACAGAATGATTCTTTTGTTATTATTACTTCGTAAGATTTTACAAAGCAAATAGCGACAATTTACCCTTCGCACCCTGTAGATTATATATATATATATATATATATATATATATTCACACTACCGGCCATAATTATTAGGTCACACCGTTGTTTTAAAAAATTATGTATTTCATACTATTTTTTAGTATTTATTGCCGAGGGAATAATTGTAAATGAAAATAGAATGGTTCTTTTGTCAATACTACACACTTGCTTTCCTGACGGCTACAACCTCCAGAAATTTAAATGCAATGTCAATACTCATCTATTAACCACTGGACTCTAGCTCTCTTCCCCACCCCGTATATCCTTCCCTTTCTCTCCACCTATGTATCTGTCATCGCACCTGCATTCTCAGCTTTCTATTGCTCCTTTCTAACTAGTTTGTACTCCTCACTCTTTTCTAATTAATCTTTTTACAGATATGTAGCCCCCCGCTCATCAGTGGCATTTCTGCCTTGCTTGGGGTGAAATTATTAAAAAAAAAACATGTGCAGCAAATGAATTTATAAATATTTAATAATTACGTATATTGCAGTTAACCAAATATTTTCTCTCCTTATCAATCATATTCAACAATTTTTTCTTCTCCTTTACTTCTTCTGTTCTTTTCCTTCATCATTCATGGAATAATATATTTTAAAATCCCATTCCTCTTGAATCAACCAACCGGATTCATTGGCGTGAGATCACGCGTAATCTATAAGTGTTAAGTCGGTAAACTCTTACGGTGTTTGCAATGAATTCTGGCTTAGCACCTCCCATCTCTTTATAGAACAATCAGGTGACCTCCATTGCTATGTGTCTGTTCTGTACTTGTCTCATTTGACGGATTCGCTCGTTGTCCATAGATGGTAAATGAAGTTTGCCTCCAGGATATTTCGTCTTCAAAGATTCCCAATTCAGATATGGCAAAACATTGTGGATTTTACATATAATTTAGCCTAAAATATAAAAGATTTCAAACCTCGATTTAAAAGAACTGGATCAACGCCAAGCATTTTTCTATAAGGCCTTACGTTTTCTTTCCAGCTAATGAATAATAACAGTAAAATAAGCCCGATTGAGAAATTGATTCTGGAACCGGAGTGCTGAGTTCAAATTTAAGCTGAATTCATTACATTCACTTACGAGATAATACCGTTGGAAAAGTTATGGCTTTATCTTTTTCCCCTAATTATTTTATAATATTTATTAATTTTTATTTTTCAACCGGAACATCTGCGAAACCCTGATGCGCAACGACGACTTTTGGTCATTTGCCTTTTTGTCGTGAGAGAGCAAACATCCAGTCCATCGCTTTTGCTCGGTCGGTATCACCACAGGGTAACCGTTTGTAAATGCCAGATGCTTTAAGCTTGAATGTACGAATGGTGTAACGGATAAATATTTAGAATTGTTAATCTGGGAGCAAACTTCGAATTTCCATTAGGTTTGTTATATTCAATTAGGGGCAAATACACTTGGGAAAGGTTTGAATCGGTCTGTTTTACTCTACCTATGGTTTTATTACCAAAACATTTTTATCGGCACAAAGATTTCTTACAAAAGTTCAAACACAGTACTAGATTGGTGACAATGTTTCATCATTTTACAGTTCAAATAGTTAGATTTCACCACAAATTACATCTTCTGCTCTCATGAACTTAGCTCACTGGTGCCCCCTATATATAAATTTACTCGAGCTACAAGATTAGCAACTAGGTCCCACCCTTTTACTGTGAAGCCAATAAAATACAAACGCTAATTCTACTCCATGAGCTTCTTTTCTCGCACTTCCCGACTGTCGAATTCCCTTCCATTTGCTTGCTTCCTCGACAGCTACAATCTCCAAGAATTTAAATATAATGTCAATAGTCAACTCCTATCTCACTAACCTGCAACCTCTCCCTCATGCTCCTTTCTCCCTCCACTCCACTCTCATCAGTATTCTCATCCTTCTCTTACCCACTTCCTGACACCTCCTATAACCTGCCACTCTTTCTCATAACTTTCTCCCTATGTAAACCCCTGCAAAACAGTGGCAGTAAAATGCCTTGCTTGGGGTAATATGATTATAAAAATAAAATTTCTATACTATTATAATGTGGGTATAAAGTGGGGGATCGATTCTGCATTACAATCAATATATAAACTGACCCCTCACTTTACGGCTACAGTCATCCTTTTCTTACCCACTTCCATAGACTCCCTATAATCTGTCACTCTTTCTCATAACTTTCCTCCTATGTAACCCCCTGCAAAACAGTGGCAGTAAAATGCCTTGCTTGGGGCGATATGATTAGAAATAAAAAAAGTTCTATGCTAACAGTTTCTTCTAATCTTCATCCTACTTCACAGTCAACTTTGATGTTTAAAAATTTAAATTCAGTGTCAATTGTCATCTGTTTTCCTAATCCTTATATTCTCTTTGATTCTTTACTTTATTCTCTAAAATTCAGTAATATGTTGCATCTTAGTGGCTTTATCGCCTTATTTCCTTATCCTCTATCTCCTCGTTCCTCTTAATCTGCTTCTTAATTCGCCAGCATCTCTATCTCTCTTTCTCCTTTATTCTAGGTTTTTTTTATTTTTCTTTCACAACTCTTTCTCCCTCTTCCGTTTTCATCATTTCCTGCCAATTTCTTTCTCTCAAGAGATTTCGAAAATCTAATAACTTTACTGGGTGTATTGATCGCTATTATATTAATTGATTTGAAATACAGAACAAACGGAGTTTATCAAATTAATTAGATAATTGAACTCTAATCAAGTCAAATTCATATTGTATATTCTCAGAGTCTGAACGATCGACCGTGAATCCGCTACAGATAACTTGACATTCAACTTCGTCTATTTTTATTTGTTACTAATCTAATTCGGAGATATTTCATTCTGCACTGACTATTCTTCCCGCTCATAGCACTGTGGTTTGCAGGATTGTCCTGGGATCTTGTCATTCTTTCCTGTGACTACTCTTCATCTTATGCAGTCCTTCGGGATTGTTCTATCTAACCCTGCTGAACCATTTCAATTAAGTACCTTTTCATTGTGATCCTCATGTCCAGTGGTTTGTCTAATTTTGTTTTCGCTACTCGTTTCATAATATGATGTTGGTAGGGGATCTTTAGACAATTTTGAAATCTCTGTAGCCTCGATTTAATTTTCTGACGCCATTGTAACAGATAACGGATAAAATCGGAGAATAATCTCTAGAATTTCAAAGAAAACATCAACAATGACAAATCGAGAAGCAAATGAAAGAAACATTTCATTCAGCTTAAACCTCAAACTGGTCCGCCCCCTACCTCTGGTCATTTCGCCATTGTTGTACACCTGTCACTTGCGAATCGGATGCAGAGAAATTGAATTAAAAGTGGGAAAATGGAGAAGAATTTCCAGGATTATAAATGCTCGGCGTGTGCGTTGGGATTGGGCCTCCTTTTATAGCTGTGCTTGCATTTTTCACCCCAAAAAATCCGTTTTGCTTTGAACAGAAATATTTATAAACCTTCAAAAGAAGTTTTTCTTATGTCTTTCGGGATATTTTGATAAATTTAACAACAGACAAAACACAGTTACGCAACAAAAAAGTATTTTCTTAAACTTTCCCAATAGTATTTGTGCATAAGTGAATGCAAGAAATTCGAAACCGGCTCCACGATTTCTGGTCCCGAGCCGATATCCACTGCGCTACAACGCACATCAAATATAACAATATGAGCATTCACTAATAATAACGTTATCCTGATAAAATCTGTCGGATTAATAAATAAGTAATCCATTACTTCTTTAGAAAATACTTTGTTCATGTTTGAATACGAAAGTGAGTTTACGCGGAAATACATTGGGAAGTTCTACGATGTTCATCTGTTCTTTGTATGCGGTTATTTCTGAACAAGCCTTCACCAAAATAAAAAAAAATCATTTGCACAGGTAATTTTGCTGTTCAGTTCTAGGAACCGAACTCTTTGACCCTGATACGTCCAAGTCCAGGATAGATAGATAGATAGATAGATAGATAGATAGATAGATAGATAGATAGATAGATAGATAGATAGATACGAAAAGACTGAGATCCATAAGCAAGCCGGGAAATATGCATAGACTTAGATATGAAAAGATAGATATATAGATAGATACGAAAAGACTGAGATCCATAAGCAAGCCGGGAAATATGCACAGACTTAGATATGAAAAGATAGATAGATAGATAGATAGATAGATAGATAGATAGATACGAAAAGACTGAGATCCATAAACTAGCCGAGGAAAATTAATAGACTTAGATATGAACAGATAGATATGAAAGAAAAAATAGATAGATAGATAGATAGATAGATAGATAGATAGATAGATAGATAGATTTACTGAGGTTAGATTTTGTACGGTTTATCCACCAAATACAAGGGCCAATGACCATTCAAGTTAAAGAGTTGTTGGTTGATTTTGTTTCGTAGCATATCAAACTCTATGGGCTAATTAATGCAAAAATTTAAATATTTTGATCATAATTTTATGACTCCGACTAAATATGTTCTGGACGCAATTGTCTACCCTTAATAACAGATAAAAAGTATTGTTGGTAATTATACTGTAACATGTATCGTTGGTCATTTTATTCTATACAAATGTATTGCTGGTATGTCAGGGGTGGACAAATAGGATTGAGTATCATATGTGGCGGCAATACTCCTGATTTAACTTTTGTAAAGTGTTAGGTATTTTCAGGATCGTTAAAAGGACGCGAGAGTTCATATTTTACGGTGACCCGCAAACACTCTTTCTATTTTAGACCATTTTAGATCAAGAAGGAACTTTAACGCAAGTAAGTGTTCGAGGCAAGGAGCCTCTTTGAGGCTTTGACCTCTCATCAGGTTTGGGGCTGGTTTAGTTTTGGGGATCGAATGTAACTAGTTTTGTTTTGGGTGTACCAGATAGTCTTCTCCCCAGACGTGAGGATATTTATTTTGCATAAATATAAAAATGTGGCACATTGCCAAAAAGCGGGGTAGAGGGTGGTCTTCAGTAGCTATCCTATACCTAGCTATTCGCAATCACGACTCAAAGATTCTTAACAATTTCTCCTTTTACCACAAGAACTCGTTCATCGTCACACAATCCTACAATTACCATCATACCACAAATTCACAGGGGAGCCTAAAAACGGAGTTACACCCCTGAGATAAAAATTTATTTAAAAATATTAATTTTATAAAATATATATAAAAATACGATGATACGAAAATGAGATAGGGAGGGACTGAATAACCCGGAAAACAAACTAAAATTTAAACAAAATATTCAAGTAAAATAAACAGATTTTAGTAAGTCCCGTCCACCCCACAAAAACAAAAGTTACTGCTGTGTTGCTCACCGGGCTTTTCACGTATACGTTACCATTACACAATTCAAGAGAGAAAAAGACTTATGATATGAAATCACTTTTATTAAAGAAAAACAATTAAGCAGTGTCTATATTTAAAAAAGAAGGAAAGAAACGGATGTTGTTCACAACTGTTACTTCTTAATAATGTCCTCTTAAGCTCACAAGAAATTAATCTTGTGATGGGAACAAAAACGAAAAGATAGACAAGAAAGAAAGATAGAAAGGTGGAAGAGAAGATATTGTCCACTTACAGTTTGGTAGATCTTACAGTTTGAATTCGACATTCACATTCTTATCATTATTTTTTTTTTTAGTCGAATTTAAGAATAGTCTCAAAAAAGTTCTATCCCTTTTATCGTAGCATCAAATTCCATTTCTTTTTTTGGGAGAATGTCTGTCTTTCTTCCAATATTGCAGTTTGTTGAATGTTAATTTACAAAACGATTCATTCCTCCCTCAATCCGCCAATATTAACTTCTTCCTTTCATCCTGACCTAAGGATAATCCTTTTTTTCAACTGTCAAGTCCAGTTACAACTGTGCTAGGATAATCATTCAGTCTCAGCATTCACTTAGAGACCTGAATAAGAACACGACTTAATCATAGACGAAATTTCGTTCCTTGATTTACGTCTAATATCGACGGAGGAGAATCTACATGACTAAATCTTTAGTCAGTATTTCGTCTTGAATTCTTGTGACTACTTTAATGTCCAGTAAGGACAGAGTTGGTTAATCCACAAGACCTTTTCTTCTTGAGTCTTGAGTTCTTATGACTACTTTATTGCCCAACTCACTCCCGTATTCTTGCTTTCCTGACGGCTACAACCTCCAGAAATTTAAATGCAAAGTTAATACGCATCTACTAACCACTGAACTCTAGCTCTCTCCCCTCCCCTGTATAACCTTCACTTTCTCTCCGCCTATGTATATGTCATTGCACCTGCTTTCTCAGCTTTCTATTGTTCCTTTCTAACTAGCTTGTACTCCTCACTCTTTTCTAATTAATCTTTTTACATTTATGTAACCCCTTGCACATCAGTGGCGTTTCTGCCTTGCTCGGGGTGAAATGATTAAAAAAAAAAAAAGTCAGGACAGAGTTGATTAATTCACAAGACCTCTGCATTTCTTCAAAGACAAGAACATGTCATCCGGTAACTTAGACGCCGGCTTCTTCCTCACGTCTGTTCTTTGTCAAGTGTTTTCACCAAATGGCTTCTTTACTTCAAATTTCTTTAAAAAAAACGGGAAAAGGTTCTCTGGACCACTCGGAATGCAGAATCCGATCACATGACAAAGCAGTCAAAGAAGTCGAACAATACATAGAGAGGGAAAGAAGGAGAGGAGGCAGAAAAAGAAGAAGAAATAGAAACATATAGAAATAAAATTACAATAGAAGCACACTCGAAAGTGGGAAAGGATAAAATAATTAGTGGATTGGGGAAAATCAAAGACTGGCACAGTCAATGTGGAAAAGCGGGGCTAAAACAAACTGGGGAGGTTAGAAATTTTAACATGGAACACAGCAAAAGAGAAAGCCAGGAACAGGCTAGGAACAACAATTATTCACATTATCTAGGTACACAAAAAAGACTTACGGGATTCACGTGTATTTCTACACCGCTCACCCATATTACGCACTTACACATGTACATACACATTCACGCATCTACTTCTGTCTCGTGTGTTTCTTCATTCACAAAACACCATCACGTGATGTTCCTATGCTTTCCCGCGTTTTTGCGAGGCTTATAAAAAGCGGAGCACACGTGTTAGCATTGAGTTCCAGTTCGAGTTCCCAGCAAGGCAGTTGGCAGTTTGCTCAGCTGCCCGCGATAGCGCCATGCTATCGCGGGGTCATGTTTTTCACACACCCGCACTAGTTGCAGAAAGCAATTAGCTACTCTTTATTCTTTAAACACACATGTGCACAAATCTCTCACATCTTCCAGTCGGAACTTTCAACAATTCAACAGTATGTACATTAGATTCTTTCCTTCTTTCATGGACATTATTCAATTATTGACTTTCCTTTATGTTTCTTAACATTACAAGGGAAACAACATTTCCTTCTACTATTTTCATATTTAATCTCAACTATGTAAACTTATTGTTTGTTTTATTCAAGCGTTATTTCCAACTTCAATAACACAAGAATGTTTTGTAAATATTATATTGTATTCGTTTGCAGAGTTCCGGACTCCGCAACAGACTAACTAAGGAGTAGGTTGCAGAAAACCGACCCGTTGTGCTGTAAGGGACTTAAAAAAAGAAACTCAAGACTAACCCCATTCACGCGGACCAGACTAGCTACTTTTACCCACCTTTCGCTGAAATCTGTCGATATCAAGCGCTTTCTATCAGATCTGATCTTAATCTTGACCTGATGCTACCCAGACGTTAAATGTTCTATTGTCCAAAAGGTCGATATTTAAGGGAAAGACACAAAACACAATTATACCATTAAATATTTCCTCAAATAAATATGAATGATTTTGTTGCACAAACTTCCTCCACTTTTCCTTCAACTTAAAGATTCCGCCTTCCCTGAATCGTGGTGTCCTTTTGGCAAAGAACACATTAAGGTGTTTTTTAAATCATACAAAGAATTATAATTCCTACCATTGAGATTATTTTACAAGGACCAGAATAAATAACAATTCAAAGGAGCAATGTCTGGTGAACATGACGGGTTGGGTAACACATTTGACCCAAGAATTATCTGTCATTATTCAGGTGGAACACTACATCTTTCCTGATTGCCATTTTCTTGGATTATTGCTTTTATTTCATCCAGTTGCGAGCAATCATTTTCAGTATCAATTGATAGTTTACTTAGCAGATTCTCAAGGTAGATTATTCCTTTTCAAATCCCACCAGATGCACATTGCACAACATGACTTTCTTAAGATGAAAACCGCCTTTTGGGGTGGCTAAAATCTAATATTGTCGATTATTTGAGGATCTTTTTTCGCTGAAGATTGTTGTAGACGATCCCCTTATCATCGCCTGTCACAATTTGCTTCCAAAAGGGTGCATCTGCATTACGTTCATCCAGAAAATCACAAATAGAAATGCGATTCAGAAGATTCCTTTTGACTCAGCTTCTGTGGCACCCAAACATCTTTTAGCAACTTGAGGAGTCCTCAAGCTGCACGAAATGCTCACGATTTTAATAAGCTTCGTGTTTCTGCTAGTCCCCGCATTTTGTAATTCAGGTTATTCTCACTCAACATCTGCATTTGGTCATCATCTGTAGTGGGATTATGTTTGAGCGATTTTCACCAATCAACAACTCTAAACTTAGCGAATTACTTCCGTACACTTCTGTCAGCTAACGCACCTTCACCGTACGCAACATATCTTTCTGGTTGCTTGCGAGATATTTTATTTATTTATTTAATTATTTATCTGCCTTTACGGTAATAAAAAGGCATCACGTGTCCAAAATGCACCTCATAATCTTCTATATTTCATAGGGATGAAAAATTACAGGAATGAAGAAATTTTAAATTTTTTTTCTCAAGAGATAGTTTGAAGTTTTCTCTCATTGGAAATGTAAGCATACGATATATGTCCATAAATTTAATGTCTTCTAACGTGTTGGAACATAAATGACAAAAAATCGGAACTTTCCAGCAACCCAATACATATCGATCCTTCTCTATTTTGTCTCTTTTTTTTTTTTTTACTGAAACAGCATCTATGATATGCATTTTCCTCCATTATTTATGAGGTAATGGCAGGGCGTAATGCCCGTAAAAACTAAAAAAAAACTAAAGAACAAGAAAAGTAAAATATGACACACATATATATATATATTGTTAATCCTATCCCATTTTATATTCCTGTGTATGGATGTTTTTTTTTTCGGGGGGGGATTTCTGTAGGTATTAAATCTTTCAACAGATTTGAATTGGTGTAAATAAAATTTTCGTTTTGCCGTTGCTGAAAAAGCGAGGATTTCCTCTTAGAAATGGCTAACCTACGGATTTAAATATCGAAATCTTTATTTTATATATTGTTGTGGAACCCAGACTCACCTCCACATGGACTCACCCACTGCTATATTAATAGGTGTGTGTCCGCAATCTGCACTGTATCGGCTGAGAAAACACAACTTCAACTTGGAAATGTTAATTCAACGTTTGTAACAATGAATAAATAGATACACTTTTTCTATCAGGCGTTTTATACCATTTTAAAATTACTTGTTCTTCTCTCTTTATGACAAAGTTTTATTTAACCCAGCAGACAAATCTACCATGGGAATTCTTTAGATCTGAATTAGATATACAAGGCAGGTGAAGAGTCTAGATGACGGTGAGAGTCCAGCGCAAAGAGAGGAAGTGGCTTTTTCATGCATCACTATTCAGTCATAAGTGCATCTTTTCTGGTTTTCAGTGGTTTTAAGAAAGTCTTCAAGTAAACTGTATCATAAAAGTTGCTTTCTATGAGATTCGTGAAATTGTTTCAAGTGATAAAACCGCTGACCGAAACGTTTCACGAAGCAAAAGTGTTGTGGAACCCAGACTCACCTCCACATGGACTCACCCACTGCTATATTAATAGGTGTGTGATAGCAGGGTTAGAGAGTGGAGAGCAGCCAGTAGCCCTGTACGCATGACCGCAGTCGACTACCAAGGACGATACTGGATTCATAAGCTCTGCTTATTTGTACCTTCTTCTTTGTAACCTTTTCTGTAAATGCATATTTCTTTAACCTACACCTCGTGTTCCGTGTTATATTTCTGTGGACCAAATTTTGGCTCAACATCAGTTACATAGGAGAAAAATTATGAGAAAGAATGGCAGGGTATAGGGGGTGTCAAGAAGTGAGTAAGAGAAGGATCAGAATACTGATAAGTGGAGTGGACGGAGAAAGGAGCATTAGAGAGGGAGAGAGAGAGAGGAGGGAGAGAGGATGCACGTTAGTGAGATAGGAGATGACTATATATATATATATATATATATATATCATATATAATCATATAAGAGTGCTGGACTGCTACGTGATGCCAGTTCTTCAATACGGCAGTGAATGCTGGACAATATCATCGAAAATGAGGACAAAACTGGAAGCGGCCGAAATGTGGTTCTACAGAAGGATGCTACGGATATCGTGCAGGTGGATGACGGAATGGGGTTGCCAGGAGCAACAGGAGAATACATACTAAGAGCCACAAGGGATAGGGAGACGTGGAGAACCATGATCGCCTACGTCCTGAAGGGGTAGGGCACATAGAAGAAGAAGAAGACTGTTGTGGAACCCATACTCACCTCAACATGGACTGACCCACTGCTATATTAATAGGTGTGTGATAGCAGTAGTGAGGAACCCGCCAATAGCCCTGTACGCATGACCGCAGTCGACTACCAAAGACTATACTGGATTCGTAAGCACTACTTATTTGTACCTTTCTTCTTTGTAACCTTTTCTGTAAATACATCTTTCTTTAACCTACACCTCCTGTTCCGTGTTATATTTTCCGTGGACCCACTTTTGGCTCCACATCAGTTACATAGGAGAAAAATTATGAGAAAGAATGACAGGCTATAGGGGGTGTCAAGAAGTGAGTAAGAGAAAGATCAGAATACTGATGAGAGTGAAGTGAACGGAGAAAGGAGCATGAGAGGGAGAGAGAGGTTGCAGGTTAGTGAAATAGGAGATGACTATATATATATATATATCTAGCAATACTGATGAGCTGTGATACAGCGAAACAGGCTTGTATGTGGATGACTAATATATATATATATATATATATATATATATACTATAATCACATTTCCCCCTTTTACTGCCACTGTTTTGCATGGGGTTACATAGGAGAAAAGGTATGAGAAATAGTGACAGGTTATAGGGGGTGTCAGAAAGTAGGTAGGAGAAGGATGAATATGGCCATTAAGTGAGGGATCAGTTTATGTATTGATTGTAATGTAGAATTGATCCCCCATTTCATATCTACATTATAATAGTATAGAAATTTTTTTATAATCATATCGTCCCAAGCAAGGTATTTTACTGCCACTGTTTTGCAGGGGGTTACATAGGAGGAAAGTTATGAGAAAGAGTGACAGAATATAGGGAGTCTATGGAAGTGGGTAAGCGAAGTATGACTGTGGTCATAAAGTGAGGGATCAGTTTATATATTGATTGTAATGCAGAATCTATCCCCCACTTTATACCCACATTTTAATAGTATAGACATTTTATTTTTATAATCATATCGTCCCAAGCAAGGCATTGTACTGCCACTGTTTTGCAGGGGGTTACATAGGAGGAAAGTTATAAGAAAGAGTGACAGGTTATAGGGGGTGTCAGAAAGTAGGTAAGAGAAGGATGAGAATACTGACGAGAGTAAAGCGGACGGAGAAAGTAACATGAGAGAGAGGATTAAGGTCAGTAAGATAGGAGATGACTATTGACTTTACATTTAAATATTTTTATTTACTTTCCTCAATTCCTTTCTTATTTTCTTTTGCATTCTTATTTTGTCCCTCTTTCTCGATTCTTAATTGATGGAGATGCTAGGCAGCCTCGACATTTTCGGGAAAGACATAAGAATAATCAAGAATCTCTACTGGCACCAAACGGCCTGCATACGGACAGGTAACGATCTCAGTAGATACACAAAGATAGAAAAAGACGTAAGACAAGGATGTGTCTTTTCACCGGATTTGTTCAACCTATACAGCAAGAATATTTTGAGGACCCTAGATGATACATCAGGATTTATTACTGGAGGCCACAACATGAACAACATAAGGTATGCGGACGATACAGTGCTGATTGCGGACACGGAAAGGAAAGTACAAGACCTCATACAGAAAGTAGCAGTGGAGAGTGACAAAAAGGGACTACAAATAAACTTTAAGAAATCTGAGTGTATGGTCATCAGCAAAAGATACAACCCAAAATGCCAAATACAGGTGGGGGATAACAGAATCAAACAAGTCCAAGAATTTAAGTACCTAGGAAGTGTTCTAACAGGAGATGGAAAGTGCGACACGGAGATCCGCAGGCGAATTGGCATGGCAAAGGACGCGTTCCAGAAGATGGGCAAAATACTAACACACAGGAAAATCTCAATAGAAACGAAGAAAAGAGTGCTAGACTTCTACGTGATGTCAGTTCTTCAATATGGCAGTGAA
The DNA here is from genome assembly GCA_037127315.1 of Ascarosepion bandense. Classification (NCBI taxonomy): domain Eukaryota; kingdom Metazoa; phylum Mollusca; class Cephalopoda; order Sepiida; family Sepiidae; genus Ascarosepion; species Ascarosepion bandense. Next base: position 1,744,346 of record JBBBDQ010001872.1, read on the forward strand.
TGCTGGACAATATAATCGAAAATGAGGACAAAACTGGAAGCGGCCGAAATGTGGTTCCACAGAAGGATGCTACGGATATCGTGGACTGAGCATGCAAGCAGCGAGGAGGTGTTGGAAAGAATGGCAACAAAAAGGAAATTGATGCTGAGCATCAGGAAGAGACAACTGAAGTTCCTGGGACATGCAATGAGGAAGGAGAGCCTGGAGAACCTGAGACTGACTGGTCAGATAGAAGGAAGGAGAGACAGTGGAAGGCAGCGGATAACATATTTTCAGGGTCTGATCAGGTGGATGACGGAACGGGGGTTGCCAGGAGCAACAGGAGCAAACATACTAAGAGCCACAAGGGATAGGGAGACGTGGAGAACCATGATCGCCTACGTCCTGAAGGGGCAGGGCACATAGAAGAAGAAGAAGACTGTTGTGGAACCCAGACTCACCTCAACATGGACTGACCCACTGCTATATTAATAGGTGTGTGATAGCAGTAGTGGGGAACCCGACAGTAGCCCTGTACGCATGACCGCAGTCGACTACCAAAGACTATACTGGATTCATAAGCACTACTTTTTTGTACATTCTTCTTTGTAACCTTTTCTGTAAATGCATATTTCTTTAACCTACACCTCCTGTTCCGTGTTATATTTTCCGTGGACCCACTTTTGGCTCTACATATATATATATATATAATTGTAAATATAAGAGAAAATTAATGTCTATTATGTTTAATCATGAGCCGTTCTAAACGTCGTATTTTGGCTTTAATTTCAGTTGGAATTAAAGAAAAAATTCTCCAACATTTGGATAGTTTTTTATTAATTTGCTTCTAAGCTTTCTGCTCACATGAGCCATCTTCAGAGAAGTTATTTAGACGGTAATACAGTAACATCCACCATCGATTTTATTTTGTGTTGACATAAAACTCCGCTAGGCAACGGCAATAGTTACCAAAAATAACAAACGCAGTTCGCAAATTTGCAATGCGGTTCTATGATGTCACACCGCGTGATAGCGCGAAATGACAAAAAAAACCATGTATTCAAATGCAATGTAATGTGTTATAAGTGATTTTATTAAGTGTGGGTTTTTTAATTTAATGTGCATGGTCTCCAATATTTGAAGGTTCTTTTTACTGTGTGTATGAATTATATGGGATATATATATATATATATATATATATATATATATATATATATATATATTGTCCTGGGTATGACATAAACTGAACAAGTGGTGTGGCTCTAAATTTACGATTTAGAGTCTTGCGGAATGTTGAGTTACACCTTAAATGCCATTACTACCAGGTCTACTCTAGCCCGGATTCGTGATACCTTTTAGGGTCCCATCTATGGGTCAAATAGTTTGCGTGTGTGCCTGAGTGTGCGTGTTTGTTATGTGAATACATTGCATACGTGAGTGCACCTGTGAGACGGCTATGTAATTATGTACAGTAAGTGTGGATGTGTGTCTTTGTGCATGTGTGGGAGCTTTTCGAAGCCTGAGTAAAGTCATCATTTGTGCTCCCAAGCCACTAACCCTCGTACTAGAGACGGCAAACACTGACATCAAAACCCTTTGTGTATATTGTGTAGCCAACCATGAACTACCGAATGTATTTAAGGCCCCGAGGAGGTCAAACTCCGTGATAATATAACAAGCCGTCACCAAAAATAACTAACGCGTGGCACACAGTGTATGGTCTATGTTGTTTTGATGGAAAGAGTGTGATTTATGCCACATAAGCACCTGGCCACTTTAAACAAATGTTAGTGTAGGTTGATTAGTAGCTGGATGATTAATAGTTCAACACAAGTGCATGCAAGACAGAAATCCCATGCATGATTGAAAAACGAAGGGTACCACTCACTGCTGATCCTCATTTGTCGTTTCTGATAAGAAAGTCCACTATATATATATATATATATATATATATTGGTTTATTCCAATGGATTCCCATACTTAATATTTCTTGTTTTCACTCTCCCGTGGTCATGTGTGACGACATGAACTGTGGCGCCATAGTCGCTTCCAGCGACTTGTATGCACGAGTTGTTGCTTGGTGATTTTTCATGTAAAAAAAAAACATTATTGTTTGTCCGTGAATTTTATACTATAATGTAATTGGCATCTTTGAAAATGGCTTATGTAAGCCGAAAGCTCAGATTGGATTATAAAAAATAAGTTATGTATCAATATTGTAATTTTCTTTCTTCATCTAATAATAATACTATTAAGTTTATCAGGCAATATAAAAAAAGAATTACATAAAATAGACAAAACTCGTCTATATTATTTAATGAAACATGCATCAATGAAAACATTCTGCCTAAATACACACACACACAATATATATATATATATATATATATATATGAAGGAGAGACTGAAAATTCATGAATGTCAGTAGGTTAATAAACAATGAGAATTATTTTTGTCAAGCAAAAATATTAGTGTAAAACAAATTGCAATACGATCTTTGTTAGAAAATACTAGAGAAAACCATTAACATCAAAAGTTGCAATATGAGCTCTGGTAAAATGTGTTTATTAATTTTTATACAAAACTTCTTTATATATATATTTATATATATATGCTATGTATATTATAGCATATATATATATATATATATATATATATATATATATATATATATATATATGCTATGTATATCATAATTCCTAATTGTGTACGCCCTTTTGTTGTTATTGTTTCAAATTTCCAAAATGCGATGTTAGTCTGTTTCCTCGCCAAAAAATGACCGTCAGAGACAATATTTCCTTGTATGTCCTTTCCTGTCAGAAATCTCAGACTTCTCATTTCCGTATCTTTTTGTTAAAACAAATCTAAAAGAAGAAAATCTTTACACAACTTTCAAACTTTTGTCTCGATTAAAAATACCAACATATATTTTTTTTTTATTTACTTAATCTAGTTCACTTATTTGTGAACAAAATACCCGTAAAAAACGGCAAAAATTATTTACAACAATTCTTCTTCTTCTTCTATGTGACCTGTCCTTTCAGGACGTAGGCGATCATGGTTCTCCATGTCTCCCTATCCCTTGTGGCTTTTAGTATGTTTGCTTCTGTTACTCCTGGCAACCCCCGTTCCGTCATCCACCTGATCAGGCCCTGCAAATATGTTATCCGCTGTCTTCCTCTGTCGCTCTTTCCTTCTATCTGGCCTGTCAGTATCAGGTTCTCCAAGTTCTCCTTCCTCATTGCATGTCGCAGGACTTCAATTGTTTCTTCCTGATGCTCAGTATTAATTTCCTTTTTGTTGCCATTCTTTCCAACACCTCATCGTTGCTTGCATGCTCAGTTCACGATATCCGAAGTATCCTTATGTAGAACCACATTTCGGCTGCTTCCAGTTTTTTTCCTCATTTTCGATGATATTGTCCAGCATTCACTGCTGTATTGAAGAACAGATATCACATAGCAATCCAGCACTCTTTTCTTTGTTTCTAGTGAAATTTTCCTGTGTGTTAGTACTTTACTCAGTTTCTGGAACGCGTCTTTTGCCATGCCAATTCGCCTTCTGATCTCTGTGTCGCACTTTCCATCTCCTGTTAGAACACTTCGTAGGTATTTAAATTTTTGTACTTGTTTGATTCTGGTATCACCCACCTGTATTTGGCATTTTGGGTTGCATCTAATATAATATAAATATAGATAAATATAAATGTATAGAAACTGATCTGGTCACAAAGTGAGGGATCAGTTTATATATTGATTGTAATATATAATTGATCCCCCACTTTATATCCAGTATGTTTCTGTAGAACCACATTTCGGTTGCTTCAAGTTTTTCCTTCATCTTTGATGATATTGTCCAGCATTCCCTGCCGTGTTGAAGAACTGACATCACATAGCAATACAGCACTCTTTCCTTTGTTTCTAGTGAAATTTTCCTGTGTATTAGTACTTTACTCAGCTTCTGGAACGTTTCCTTTGCCATGCCAATTCGCCTTCTGATCTCTGTGTCGCATTTTCCATCTCCTGTTAGAACACTTCCTAGACAAGAATTCTGCTTAGGATGAAAACATCATCATGATATATACCCATGATCAGAATGCGCGTTTACTTAGTATTCTTCATTTGCAGGTAGACGAACAACGCGGATTCGTCAAAGACAACAGAAGAAGGAATGTTATATTTGTGCTCAGAATGTTATTAGAAATTAGAATGTAAATGCAGAAAGACGTCTACCTGTGTTTTCTACACTATGCAAAGGTGATCAATTCTGAGAGAGCTAGAAGTCCTGCCAATATTTTAAAAAACTGAACATTACTCGCTCATATATTCACTAGGCATTGAATTAAGACACACGGTTCTCCCCACCCGCTTTGACTCACCTTTCAACCACAATATAAAGATTCATATTTACACACACACACGCACACACATACACATACACATACACATGTTTATACATATATATATATATATATATATATATATATATATATAGCCTTTGAGATTTCAACCACAAGATAAAGATTCATATTTACACACACACACGCACACACATACACATACACATGTTTATACATATACATATATATATATATATATATATATAGCCTTTGAGATTTCAACCACAAGATAAAGATTCATAAACGTTCTCAAAATTACAAACCTTCATAAACTAATGACATCCTCGCCTTTGTATATATAAACACGGGCAACACAATAAATCCTACAATGTCTTGATAAAGTCCCTCAAGGGAAGAAACGCGTTGGCTAAGTACAGTTTTTCCTCTACTCCTTATCCTCATTTTCTTTCTTCTATGGTTCAACACTGTAACTGAAAATATTTACACACACACACGCACACACATACACATACACATACACATGTTTATATATATATATAGATGACATCTTTGTTTTAGCTAAGAATATCGATCAAATTAAATATCTTAAAAACAAATTTGAAAGTCACTCCGTCCTCAAATTTACATTAGAACTTAATATTAATAACAAACTCCCATTCCTTGATGTATTCATTGATTCTAGCACACATAAATTTACTACTTCTCTATATAGGAAACCAACTAGCATAAATTCGTGTCTTCTTAATTATAATAGTGAATGCCCCCAACGATATAAGTTAGCTGTTATAAAAAACTTACTTCAACGCACACAAATCTTCTTCCAAATCTATATTTTATAAAGAATTATACAACATTAAGCAAACACTAGTCAATAATGGATTTCCTAACTCCGTTATTGATCAACAAATTAAAATGTATCTCAACAAAATTAACAATAGCTCTAACAATAATGATAATATTAATAATAATGGTTTACATAAAAATAAACATAACACTATTCACTTATACTATTGCAACCAAATACATAATGATTATAAACAAGATGAAAAAACCCTCAAAAACATAATACGTAGAAATGTTAAACCAGTCGAAAGTAATAATCAAATTAAACTCATTATATATTATAAAAAGTTTAAAACAATTGACCTCATAGTCTATAATAACCCAACAAGCACTAAACTAAATTCTTTACAAAAAACCAATGTAGTGTACCAATTTACATGCCCATTCAGAGATTGCATCTCTGATACTAATCAAAAACCTAGTACATATATTGGTTTTACTACAACCACGCTCTCCCGTAGACTTACATGTCATCTTTCTGATCAGAGTACTATTAAACAACATTTCTCTGAAAAACATAAACATGTAGGTAATATCAGACAGATTTTGGTCAACAATACGGTGATCCTTACTCATACACACAGTAAGAGGAACCTGCAGATATTGGAGGCCATGTACATCAAATCAAAACAACCAACACTCAATAAAATCAACTTTAAAACAGGAAATAACATATTACATTGCATTTGACTACATGGTTTTGTTGTCATTTCGCGCCATCCCGCGGTGTGACGTCATAAAACCGCATCGCAAACTTAAGAACTGCGTTTATTATGTTTGGTAACTATTGCCGTTGCCAAGCGGAGTTTTATGTCAACACAAAATAAAATCGTCGGTGATGGTGGGTTTTATAATATTTCAGTTTAAACTACCTCTCTGAAGATGGCTCATGTGAGCCGAAATCTTAGAAGAAAACCAATAAATAATTATCCAAATGTTGGAGAATTTTTGTCTTTATTTTCAACTGAAATTAAAGCAAAAATACGACGTTTAGAACGGCTCATGATTAAACATAATAGACATTCATTGTCTCTTATATTTAATAGCATATGTTTAGAAAATTACTTGCTGCCTCGATATACTAAATATATATAAATATATAGCCTTTGAGATTTCACTCGCCCGATCGACTCAGTCGATTAAAAATTTAATTGGGCAGTTGAAGTTTTTGTTTATCGCTTTACTCGCCCGCAGTCGATTAAAAATCTCGCATTGAAACTTGCCCCTTCAAATATAGAAAAAGGAAATCTGATTCCTTTTACATTCCAAAACTATGCCATTGAAGATTCACAAGTTACTTAGAATGACCTACAATGACATTACTGAACTCTTTGGTCTTATGCGTGGACCCTGAGCCCACCTTTATCGTCCCGATCTGTGTAAATATTCATTTAAATAACGCTTCCAGAGTGGGGCCAAAATGTCTCAGATTAAAGATCTCCACAGATTTTTAGAAACTCATTTGGAAAGGTACTATCCTTGACTTACGAAAAGTAAAAACGAACATTTGAAAGAAAAACAAATACGTATACTTGTTTCAACCACTCACCGAAAAAGAAATTATACAAGTAAGTAATTTTTTTATAGAAAATCGTTGAGAAAATCAGATTTTTTTAAAAATTTTTATCATCTATGAGATGGTGGTTGTAGCAAAAAAGAAGAAAGAAACTACGAATTTAAGTACCTCCACTCAAGTGCCAAAAATAGCATATCTTGGTGTTAAAAGAGCTCATACGTAATAAAAACAAAGTTTTATCACCAAAAATGTTTATGCTATTATTAAAAGAAAAGATCAAATTTTGTTGTTATGATTTTCAATTTTTTTTTTAAATACTTTCTCACACGTTCGAAATTTTAATTAAAATTTCATTTTTTGTTTTTCATTTTTGTTTACGCTATTAAGAAAATGGAGTTGGTCGAGGAAAATGGTTTGGAGGCGAGTAAATTTTCCCTCGCTTTCGACCGCCAGTCGAGTGATTCCTTTTTCAAATCACAAAGACTATATATATATATATATATATATATATATATATTATATTTATTTATATAAATTATATATAAATATATGAATTATTTATTATATTTATATTATATATATATATATATATATATATATATATTAATTCGCATGTATATACCTAATAATTCGTTTAAGGAAAATAATAATTAACGAGATATTAAATTAAGTAAATTGGTATTTTGAATTTTTTTATAATAAAAGAATAGATAATAGAAAATGGGATAATGATAGTAGGAAGTAAATTAGAATAAAAAAATAAAAATGCTATTTGTAAATTAAGGGTTTTGAAAAACTTAAAATTAAATACGTACTAATAAAAAGAGTAAATTTACTCAAAAGCCCCAGTAAGTTTGAATCAATATAAAAAGTTTTCTTTCTTTCTTCATCTGCTTCCTGATTTCTCTGAAAAGAGGCCAAGATATGGAGAAAGCAGAAAGGACATTTTTGGTACAAGAATGGATACATCATAGGTAAGAGAATATAGTGAGAAGCAATAAAAAAAAAAGAAAAAAGTAAAATAAAATTAGGTTAAAAATTGGTTGAACTTTGACCGATAGGGATGAAAAAAAGGAAAATAAAAACGGAAAAAAGAAAGTATATATTCCCTAAAAATAGAAACCACCGGCCAAATCTTAAAGTGAATCTTTATTATGATTAGTTAAAATGAACACACACAAAAATTATATATATATATATATATATATATATATATATATATATAATTCCCACATACATAAGTAGAAAACCGATGGCTTTTTGCATTTAAATGTAAATAATTTTCACAATCAACACCCAACATTACCTGATCACGTGATAGAAATCTCGAAACAGAAATTTCTGTGTCGCAATGTACTTTTAATTCATAATTATATATATATATATATATATATATATATATATATATATATATATATATAATTACTATTATTATTATTATTAATAATAAATATACATAGTGTCCTACGTCGTGTTAGGACTGGGAGTTTCATATGTTATGCAATCATCAGGTGCATTTCTCAAACTGACAGTTTAATACAGTTTAATAGATTTGAATTTAAGTTCACTCGATGATCATGAAAGTTAAATCTTATAAAGTTAGGTTACTGATTTTTAATAAAAAGAGAGAAAATTTAAATAATCTAAAATTCTTCTTATTCTATGTCCCTTTAGGACATTGGGGATCATAGCTCTCCACGTCTCCCTATCCCTGGTGGCTCTTAGCACGCCTTCTCCTGTTGCACAATGCAACAGTCGTTCCATCATCCACCTGATTAGGTCTTTCAAATATGTTATGCGTTGCTTTCCCCTGTCTCTTTTTCCCTCTATCTGGCCTGTTAGTATCAGGTTCTCCAAGCCCTCCTTCCTCATTGCGTGTCCCAGGAACTTCAGCTGTCTCTTCCAGATGCTCACTATTAATTTTGTTTTCGTTTCCATCATTTCTAGGACCTCATCATTGCTCACATACTCGATCCATGATATTCGCAACATCCTTCTGTAGAACCACATTACAGTTGCTTTAAGATTTTCCTTCATCTTTGATGATATTGTCCAGCATTCATTGCCATATTGAAGAACCGACATCAATAGCAATCCAGTACTCTCTTCTTTGTTTCTAGCAAAATTTTCCTGTTTCTTAATACTTTACTCAACTTCTGGAATGTTTCCTTCGCCGTGCCAATTCGCCTTCGGATCTCTGTGTTGCACTTTCCGTCTTCTGTTATAACACTTCCCAGGTATTTAAATTTATAAGGTATTTAAATGTTTGTACCTGCTTGATTCTAGTTTCCCCTGCCTGCATTTGGCATATTGGGCTACCCTTTTTACTGATGCCCATGCATTCGGTTTTCTTGCAGTTTATTTTAGTTTTTTCTTATCACCCACTTCAGCTACCTTCTGTAGGAGGTCTTGTAGTTTTCTGTGTCTGCTATCAGGACTGTATCATCTGCGTACTTTAGGTTGTTTAAATTGTGGCCTCCGATGATGAATCCTGGCATGACATCTAGGGTCCTCAGAATAATCTCGCTGTACAAGTCGAATAGATCCGGTGAAAAGAGACATCTTACGCCTCTTTCTATCTTTGGATGTCTGCTGAATTCGTTACTTGTCCGCATGCAGGCGGTTTGTGGCCAATTTGCTTCAAGTTTTTCCTTCATCTTAAGTCCAGCATTCACTATTATTGTCCAGCATTCACTGCCATATTAAAGAATTGACATCACATGGCAATCCAGTACGCTCTTCTTTGTTTCTAGCGAAATTGTCCTGTCTCTTAATATTCTAATCAGCTCCTGGAATGCATCCTTGTGCCTTTAGATCGCAGGAAACCGTTGTGGTCACAAAGTGAGGGGTCAGTTTATATGTTAATTGTAATATGGAATTGATCCCCCACTTTATGTCTAGTATGCTTCTATAGAGCCACATTTCGGTTGCTTCAAGTCTTTCCTTCATCTTCGATGATATTGTCCAGCATTCACTGCCATATTAAAGAACTGACATCACATAACAATCTAGCGAAATTGTCCTGTTTATTCATACTTTTTGTTTTAATCATTTCACCCCAAGCAAGGCATTCCACTGCCACTATTGCGCTTGGGGCTACATGGGGGAAGGTAAATAGAAAGAGTGGTTAGATATAGGAAATGTCAGAAGGGAAGTGATAGATAGTTGGGTGGGTGGGAAGAGTGTTTGAAAGAATGGAAGCGGGTTAGTTTGTTAGGAGGTGTCTATTGACCTTACATTTAAACTCCTGGAGATTGTAGCCGTCGAGGAAGCAGACTTGTGGAAGATAATTCCACAGTCGGGAAGTGCGAGAAAATAAACTGTTGGAGTAGAAGTTGCGGTTGCATTTTATCGGTTTCACTGTACTTTACTCAACTTATGGAATGCTTCCTTCGCTATGCTAATTCGCCTTCGGATTTCTGTGTTGCACATTCAGTCTTCTGTTCCAACACTTCGCAGGTATTAAAATTTTTGTACTTGCTTGATTTTAGTATCCCCGACCTGTATTTGGCATATTGGGCTGCCCTTTTTGTTGATGGCCATGCATTTAGTTTTCTTGCAGTTTATTTTAGTCCTTTCTTGTCACTCTTTTCAGTTATCTTTTGTAGGAGGTCTTGTAGTTTCCTTTCCATGTCTTATTTGACTCTAGCATCCCCGACCTGTACTTGGCATATTGGGCTGCCCTTTTTGATGATGGCCATGCATTTAGTTTTCTTGCAGTTTATTTTAGTCCTTTCTTGTCACTCTTTTCAGCTATCTTTTGTAGGAGGTCTTGTAGTTTCCTTTCCATGTCTTATTTGACTCTAGCATCCCCGACCTGTACTTGGCATATTGGGCTGCCCTTTTTGATGATGGCCATGCATTTAGTTTTCTTGCAGTTTATTTTAGTCCTTTCTTGTCACTCTTTTCAGCTATCTTCTGTAGGAGGTCTTGTAGGTTTCTTTCTGTGTCTACTATCAGCACTGTATCATATGTGTACGTTAGGTTGTTTAAATTGTGGCCTCCAATGACGAATCCAGGCATGACTTCTAGGGTCGTCAAAATAATCTCGCTGTACAAGTTGAACAGATCCGATGAAAAACCACACCCTTGTCTTACGCCCCTTTCTATCTTTGTATATCTACTCAATTCATTACCTGTTCGTATACAAGCGGTTTGTGGCCAGTAAAGATTCCTGATTACTCTTAAGTCTTTCCCAAATATGTCAGGCTGCCGAGCATCTCCATTAATTTCTTGTGGAAATGTAGAAAAGAAAAGATTAAATTTAAATTAAAAATTAATAAAATAAAAAGTATTAAAATACAAGGAGAACGGAATCAAGGAGGCGTAAGTTATAAAATGCAAAAAATTAAAAATTCTAAATAAATAAAAGATTTAAATTAAAACTTAAATAAAATTTTAAAATATTCAAATGCAAGAAGAAGAAATCAAAAGAACGTCATTCATAATTATTAATCTAAACTTATTTATAAATGGAACTTTGTCTCTCTGTATGTATGTATGTGTCTGTGTCCGTTACCTATAGACTCCGAAACGGCTGAACCGATTTTCTTGAATATTTACACACTTGTACTATAAGTGTCTGCGAGTGTTCTTAGCTAAGTTTTGTGTCGAGGTACCCCCGATAAATATCGAAAATCGATAATAGATAAAAATCGGGTTATAGAAGGAGTGGTCCGATTTTAAGCAAATTTGATACACTCATAGAGAAAGACATAAGAAACGATATTCAGAAGATTCAAGGTTGCAGTTCTTAAAATAGTGCAGAAAAGCGATAACATATATATATAAAAGGCAAGATGTTTGTGTGTGTGTCTGTTTATCTGCCTGTATGTATTTTTTCAGCACTTTTATTTTAGTTTTTGCTTCGGGTTTGGCTATAATTAGATATAATTGTAGTTCTTAGTCTCAGACATGATACGATTTAGTCAGACGAATTATTTAGCCTTGAAAATTGATTTTACGACGAATAAAACTTATTTGATATCGATACCAGGAAATCAGAATTTGACTTACATCCATTCGTTTTTCTTTAAGTCTATGGTTTCTATTGTTTTATAGTCTTTCGTGCCAAGGTCCAAAGTGTCTGAACTCCAGGACTATGGATTAGTTTTAAAGCTTTCATTACACCTGAGCAACGCCGGGTTATACTGCTAGTATTATTATGACAGTCGTGTGAATATCTCGAGTTATGGCTTTAGATTGGTGTCACTGGAAGCATTCCTCTTTGTTGTTGTTGTTGCGAATCTGCCTTGATTTCTTTTCCCATTTCGGGTTTTTTTGATTTTATAAACATAGATGTAGGTGAACCAACAACAGATTTCTCACGTATGAAAAGCCTCTCACTGCTCAATTGTTATTTCCAAGGCAAGTTTTCAGGCAAATTACATTTCATAGTTCCACCTGTTCTAACCTCCACGGTTAAACCCGCCATAGGTTCCAAAAACTTTTGATGCGATTACCACAAAATACAATTTCACTATTATCCATTACCCCAATGAACAAATACCCGTAATATAAGAAAAGAATAATTATATTTTCATACATCAAAAGCAGACTAAGTTAATGGAAATTATTCTATACAATAGTACCAATCCATAATAATCAGAGGTGTAGTAACCGTAACCAAGCCGTGATTCTTAATGTGAGTGTTGAGCTTGTATTGCCTGTGCCAGTTTATTTATTCTTTGACTGAAAGGGTTATTCGAGTGTCGTTTGCCACGTTGAGTCTGCTACGTTTCTTGGTCTTCTTCCCAAGGACAGCAGAAAAAAGCTTGTTCACATAGATAAGTGATTGAAAATCATGTAAGAATTTGTACTGGTCTAGAGGTTAGTGTTGGTATATCCTGCAGACGAGAGATCCAAAAGGTGTCTAGACCAGACTTGGTCTCAAACAAAAGCTTCCATCCATTGTTCATCCTGAGTGTGAGAATTTCTTCTTTTGCTGGATAGTCCTCATCAGGAATGATGTCTTCACTCACAAGATATGGATTTCTTACCCATTCATTGTTGAAATTATTCAAGTTTGGAAAGTACTTACGTAAGTCTGCCAAGAGGCCATTTAGGTGATCACTGATGTCTGTCTTCATGTGGTTGAGGATGTCTTCAGAATTAACTTTATCAAGGAAGGCATCCAATGCAGAAAATTGTGCAAAAATTCCCTTTCCAATACGTCTGGTTCATAGTTCCAATTTCCCACAAAATGAAGCAATATTGTCCTGAAGTTCCCAAACCAAACATCCATTACCCCCAAAATATAGGCTCATTATCCCACTAGGGTATTTTAACCCGGGGTTGAGAACCATGGCGCTAAGCTGCACCCACTGGAACGAACGACGCTCATTTCCCCTTGTATTCCTCTGGTGAGATGTCAGTTCCACTCGAGTAGCTTCATCCCAAGAACCTCTGCTTTATAAAATCAACTCCCAAGAGAGTGCTTCCTCGGTCACTACAATCTTAAGTTCTGTTCAAGTCTGGGGTTAACAATTATCTTCCATAAATATCTGCCTAAATTGGGATTCTTATGTGTGTTGGGGTGCAGTGGATATGGGCTAGGAACGACAAATCGTAGACCCGCGTTTGAATTCCAGTTAAATTCTCTGCATTCACTTACGGGTTATGGGTTAAATAATAGGACAGATTGAGTTCTATAACCCTGGCTGGCAACTAGTCTACCGCAGAAAGTAATGGCAACCTAGTGCGTGATAATCTTCTGTCCAGTCAGTCATGTCTTTTTCGAGACATGATCGCCCAAAGCTCTTAACTGACTGACTTATTCTATAACTCCCTACATCGAGTGACTCCCGGGTCTTGTACTGGGTTAAAATCACTGTAAATAAAACTGTTTCTTTTTTCGCAGGTTGGGTGTTGGTAGAATTGGTTTTAGTACTTTCTCCTTCATATTTTATTTGTTATTCTCTCCCCACTTCTCCCCCTCTCTCTTCCTCTATCTCTCTATCACACTCTCGCTCTCTCTCTCTCTCACTCTCTCTTTCTCTTTTGTTCCCTATATCTCTTTCACACTCTCTCACTGTTTCTATCCCTCCCCCTCTCGCTCTCGCTTTCTCTCCCTTACATTCTTGTTCTCTCTCTGTATTTCTGTTTCTCTATCTCTCACACATACACAGTACTTCTACTTTAGGTGTGTCACAGCAAAGTAAGGCGTACGGCCGACTCGTTTCCTGTAAAATCATTGAAGTTAAGCTACGTCAAGCTTGAACAGTATCAAGATTAGTGACCGTTCCTTATTATTGTTGTAAGCTTGGATTTCTGGCAAGAGGGGTCACTACTGGAGCTGTAGGGACGCTCATCCATGTTTGGTACAAGGCCAATTCACAACATAGCCGACAATCCCTGCAACTTATAGGTTTTATCAGAATTATCAGAAGGTTATCAGAAGGTGGATTTGTGGAAAAATAAAAGTAAAATGTTGCATGTTTTAATAGAAATTTATTAGTACAACAGCATAACATGAATTGGTAGAAGCTAAACGTTCATTAAAAAACAGTATTAAGAAGTTAAGCGTATCCAGAGTTTGTTATAGTAACTTGTGTGTATGTGTGTATGAGCGTTATCGTTAAGTAGGAATGTCTTTGCGGCAATCGCTTACTCTTAATGTGTTCCGTTCTGTTATCAAGTATACGAAAAGGTAGACGGGTGAACGATGAAAAGGAATGAGGTTAGAGACGTGAGAGGTAAGAGAGAAAGATAGAGATAATAATAGCAATCGTTTAATTACGCTCCTCATCTTCTCTCTGCCGACAGTCGAACTTGGCCCGTCTTTTATTTCGCTTGTGGGGCTCAAAAAAAGTAATTTAGGAATTCACTCCCGGATTCGATTCTGGCCTTTCCATCTTGGGAAAGGTATGAATCCCTTTTTCCCACCCCGCCAGGTATGGGTTAATTAGTAGGACTTGTATCTCTAAACCATTATTATCCCCAACCAGAAAGTTCTTTCAATCTAAAAACATTTTCTGGCTTTAAATAGCCTGCAATTGCTTTATAAACCGTCGAAATAGAATCAATCAATGAATTATATGCATAAGCATATCTTTTAGATTTATCTACATTCTTTGGAATATAAATGTATAGAAAGTTCCGTGGCCACAAAGTGAGGGATGAGTTTACATATTGATTGTAATATAAAGTTGATCACCAACTTTATGTCCATGTTATAATTTTTTGTTTATTTATTAAATTATGATTACTTATGAATCCGCTTCATCTCCACCAGCTAAGGATTAATCAGTAAGATTTGTATCATTAACCATTATTATCTCCCCACAAAATTATTAGAATGCAAAAATATTTCATTGGTTTTAGATAATCTACAAAAGTTTGTTAAGTAATAAAAAACGAATCAATCAACAACAACGTAATGATGGAATTCCAGTACCAAAGATTTCAAGTCTTTGGAAGTGTAGCTATAAGGAGATGGTTAATGCTTTATTAATTCGGCCTTGTGTCAGACTTAACCAAACTCCCTACAGCTTACAAGTTTTATCCATAATTATCATCAGAATCATCAGAAGGTTTTTTTTTATCAACAGAAGGTTGGTTGTCGCCAGGTTGTAGATTGTAGACTCGAATGTGTGGATGAGTGGAAAAGTGAAATTGAATATACATATATAAAATAGAAATTTTTTAAAAGAATAAAGTAACAAGAATAGGTAGTAGTTAAAAGTTCAATGAGAAAGTTAAGGGTAGCAAGGATTGTAGGAAATGTTCGTAGTAGTAATGTGTTGCAAAGAGTTTATGCATACGTATGTATGTATGAGCGTTTGTTCGGTATGAGTGTCTTTGGATGGAGAATAAGAGGTAAATGGAATAAGCACACGAGAAAGAAGGAGAAAGAGGACGAATGTCCGAGTCAACTTGAAGCTTTTCCCGTTACATTTTAATTGTGCCTCTCGCTGCTCGCATCTGATTGTCTGACTGACGCTGAAGTATTTATAGTCCTTTACATTTTTCACACTGGATCGCGAAGTCTTTATGGTCTTGCATATCGTCCCCATTGGTCAGAAAAACAATTTAACGTCTACTCGCGAAATCCGGTTTCGACTTATTCTGTAAGCACGAGGTCAATCCTTTTTCTATGCGTCAAAACCAGGAGTTCACAAGTCATTGCGAATTTTTGTAAAAGTGAAGAAGAAAGTTTATTTTAATTCCTAATTTCCTATCCCAGAGAAGCACTTCCCCATTGCACTGAGTGATGGCGATGTCTGTTTAAAGCTAGCACTTGGCCAATATGCAAGTATAGATAATCACGTGAAACCATCTACGTATCACATGACTACAACGATAATGGAATGCAAAGAGGATCAAAGTGGATCTGCTGTGTTCCTGTTCTCCGGTGCTGGATATGGAAACCGGGTTACTGTCATCAAACATTTTATCAACTGCAATGAGATAAGTATATTTACAGTTGATTCTATCCTTTTTTAACTGTTGTTCACGCATTAAAAACAAAAAGAACCAAGAGCCTCTCAAAGTAGAGCATTAATGAAATAGTTATCAGAAAGACAATAACGACTGAACTGCGATTTGAACAAGTGAAAATGACCGTGATCTGGGAAATATCATCTCAGACATGGATGCATCTGTCTACTGGGCACACCGGGCATGGGTCCGGGCCGATCCGTGCAATCATAGTGAAAATCCGGGCAAAGAAAAATGTCTTCGCCTGAAATCAAAATGAACAATTCACAAAAGAAAGAAAGAAAGAAAGAAAGAAAGAAAGAAAGAAGAAAACATCCGAATGAACGTAGTAAAAATCTGTTTGTTTATTTATTAATTTTGGGAGAAAAGATTGGTTATACTCAGAAAGTCCGAATCTGATTTCCTGCTTTTGTTCACGTTCTGTGCCTAATTTCCATTGGAATAGCCTAAAAAATCCGCAAAAATCATAGTTTCTGGAAACGGATGACACTGATGACGTCATCACATTGTCACCTAATAAATCCGGACAATTTTCTCTGTGTCCGCTGTTTTTTTTTTAGCATCAGCTACGGCCCTGGTCTCAGGAGTCTGTTTCATGGAGTAAGAACTCTTGGGAAGAAAATCTTTTCGGAAAGAATTCTCTCCTTATCAATGCGTTACAAAGGAATGAGGTTGATTTGGACGTGAGATGGCAGGTCTTAGCTGTAATGTTCTAAACAGGCGGAACTAAAGAATGAAGGGTGTGCCAATATGTTCACATGTATCGCGAAGGACTCGCGACGTTATATCTGCGGAAAAAGGGTGGTAAGTAGGAAAATAATTAATCCTTCGCAAGGCCAGCTTTAATCGATATCGCAACAATGCTTTATTTTTAGTTTGATTTTATTCTTTTGAACATAGAGATAGTAGAAGTAGTCAGATATTTTCTGAAAGCGTAAAAAAAGACATTTTTTTCTAAACTCTTCAGCGATAGATTGTGTATATAAGTTTCGCTTGAGGTTTAAAGTCTCAAAAAGTGGTAGGCTTCACTGACAGTACAATCCACCCACGTCTTTTGAACAGGTGAAGAGGCTCATCCCTTGTTACCTGTTTAGGATGTGGTTTCCCGCTTTCTCTTTTCCAGTCATTTTACTCTTAAGTAGCCCCCTGCGCATCAGAGGCGTCACCGCCTTGCTTGGGGTGATATGATTAAAAAAAAAATCAACACGATAAGAAAAGTCACAGTCTGCTCGATGTTGGTTAAACATTACCAGTTCGATTTTGAAGGTATATGGGATGTGCATTGTGGTGCAGTGGATATCGACTCGGAACGACAAAAATCCAAGTTCGAATTCCCGTTGAATCCCTTGCATTCACTTAAGTGCAAACACCCTTGGGAATGGTATTTATTCGTCTCTTCCCTCCAGTTATGGGTTAAATAATAGAAGAGACTGGGTTCTGTAGCTTTGGCTAGCAACCAGTCAACCTCAGAAAGCAATGGCAACTTACTGCGGGATAATCTTCTGCTTAGAGCGCGTATCACGTATGACATTTAACTGACTGACTGAATATAATAGTTGAAAACATGATTAAGGCTTCTACAGGGTATAAAGTGGGGGATCAGTTTTATATTGTTATGAAGTATTAAACTGATCTCTCACTAATTACTACTTAATAATATAATGCATCTCTTCCCCCTCTAGCTACGAGGCAAATAATAGGACAGATTGGGTTCTTTAGCCCTGGCTGGCAACCAGTCTACCACAGAAAGTAATAGCAACCTACTGCGGGATAATTTTCTGCCCAGTTAGTCATGTCTCTTTCAAGACATGATCGCCAAAAGCGTGTATCACGTATGGCACTTAACTGACTGACTGAATATGCCTTACTGTTATTTCCGTTTTGTTAATAACGCGTTCACATCGTATTCTGCTAGGAGATAGCGCTTTTTTGGGAAACATTTCCATTTTTTTGAGAAGCAGAATTCGATCCCCTCTCATATGAAATTGCGTTACTGAACTCTTGTTGCAAAAATTGTTATCCCTAGGGACTGTTTGGGGAAGCGGTCACCTAACTGGATATAATTTTTTCCCGTCCCCTCCGACGCGTCTTTTATTTTTAGTTCTCTAAAAGTCTTATAGAACAACCAACCAGTAATCAACTAGAATAGAAGTTGAATCTAACTGGGCAAAAAACCACCAGGGCAAATTGGTAGGTGGTTTAAATAATAACCTGGGAGATTCCATTCTGTTACAGGCAAGTCTATTCTGTAAGCAGTGATTGGCTGATAATTTTAGTGTGTATATTGAGTTCCATAAATATTGAGCACAATATCCACACTCTTGTATGGGCACCTTCCTGCAGGGAGACAAAAGGAGACAGCCATGTTGAAAGGTAAGTTATTTGACTTCTACAAGGTCAATGTTGATAATTTTCTTTATCAATTACTCGGCTTTATTTTGCCGACGATTATTTCAGAGAAAGTATCGGCATAAAGATAACTAACATTTTATATGTTGTACTTTTGTATCTTATTTTATTAATAAATAATGGTCCACTTTCCTGAAAATGCTTATATTCTGGTGTGGCAGTAAAAATCTGTTTAGTATCTTCGAGATCGATATGGCCACATATTTATGAAGACCATCAGCATTTCCATTCGTTTGAGAGGCAGAGTTAGGTCTCCTCTCATATGAAATTGAATTACAGAACTCTTGTTGCCAAAATTATGTTATTCCTGGAAGAACATTGCTTGATG
This sequence comes from Ascarosepion bandense, assembly GCA_037127315.1. Taxonomy (NCBI): domain Eukaryota; kingdom Metazoa; phylum Mollusca; class Cephalopoda; order Sepiida; family Sepiidae; genus Ascarosepion; species Ascarosepion bandense. The sequence goes on from JBBBDQ010001872.1 coordinate 1,763,219, forward strand.
TGTCTCTAAGGTTAAGTCTCTTAATAGTTATAATATTGAACGAGCTTTCCTTAGGAATGAAATTGTTTATTTTTCGGAGGCAATGAGCTCTGTAAGAATCCATTATCAGACAGTATGGGGTAGTGTCGTGCGCCCTTAATCTTATCTGGATAGGATTCGGTTCTCTACTTAGGCCACAATTTGAACAACAGAAGATACACAGATGATACAGTGCTTATTGCAGGCACTAAAGAAAACTACAAGACCTCCTACAGAATGTAGCTAAAGAGAGTGACAAGAAAGGACTACAAATAAACTTCAAGAAAACCGAATGCATGGTCATCAGCAAAAAGAGCAACCCAAAATACCAAATGCAGGTGGAGGATACTAGAATCAGGCAAGTACAAAAATTTAAATGCCTGGGAAGTGTTCTAACAGGAGACGGAAAGTGCGACACAGAGATCCGAAGGCGAATTGGCATGGCAAAGGACGCGTTCCAGAAGCTGAGTAAAGACACAGGCAAATTTCACTAGAAACAAAGAAGAGAGTGCTAGATTGGTATATGATATTAGTTCTTCAATACGACAGTGACTGTTGGCCAATATCATCGAAGATAATGGAAAAACTTGAAGCAGCGGAAATGTGTTTCTACAGGAGGATGCTGCGGATATCATTGACCGAGCATGTGAGCCGTGATGAGGTTTTGGAAAGAATGGCAACGAAAAGAAAATTAATAGTATGCATCAGGAAGAGACAATTGAAATTCCTGGGACATGCAATGAGGAAGGAGGGCTTGGAGAACCTGATACTAACAGGCCAGATAGAAAGAAAAAGAGACAGAGGAAGGCAGCGGATAACATATTTGAAGGGCCTGAGAAGGTGGATGACAGAACGGGGGTTGCGTGGTGTTACAGGAGAAAGAACCACCAAGGATAGGAAGACGTGGAAGGCCATGATCGCCTATGTCCTGAAAAGACAGGACACATAGAAGAAGATATATTCCAACTGTTTATAAGAAATTATAATATAGATATAAAGTGGGGGATCAAAGCTCTGTTATACTTAATATATAAAATGACCCCTCATTTTGTGGCCATGCTATTTTCTATACATTTGTATTCTAGATTTATGGTCTTGAGCTTGTGGTTGGTAGAGCGGGGTTTGGGTGGCGTAACAGGAGAAAGCGTGCTAAGAAACAGCAGGGATAGGGAGACGTAGAAAGCCATGACTGCCTACGTCCTGAAAGGACAGGGCACATAGAAGAAGAAGAATCTATCTAATAGCAATATTTTTTAGTAATAAAACGAAAGATAAAAATTTAGCTTATTTGAATACCTTGTGCGTTGTGGTGCAGTGGATATCGACTCGGAACGAGAAATCGGGAAGCCGAGTTCGAATTTCAGTTGAATTCTTTGCATTCACTTACGTGCAAATACCGTTGGGAAAGGTATTAATCCGTCTCTTCCCTCCAGTTATGGGTTAAATAATTGAACAGATTGTGTTCTATAGCCTTGGCTGGCAACCAGTCAACCGCAGAAAGCAATGTCAACCTACTGCGGGATAATCTTCTGCTTAGAGCGCTTATCACGTATGACATTTAACTGACTGACTGAATATAATAGTTGAAAACATGATTAAGGCTTCTACAGGGTATAAAGTGGGGGATCAGCTTTATATTGTTATGAAGTATTAAACTGATCCCCCACTAATTACTACTTAATAATATAATGCATCTACCGTAGAAATCAACAGCAACCTACTGCGGGATAACTTTCTCCCCAGTCAGTCATATCTCTTTCGAGACATGATCGTCCAAAGCGTGTATCACGTATGGTACTTAACTGACTGAATTCCTTGGTCAATAAGAAATTTGGTTCTTATGTCTCTACGGACAGACATTAATTTGTCTAATTATTGCTTGTCACAGCGTTTGGACGTTTGTATTCCTCACAGTAAATTTGAAAAAGTTGATGGATTCATCAATTTTGAAATGCTCTTATTTTAGTTATTTAAACATCTGCCTAATTCTGAAGAGAAGTTGCTTGGTCTGAAAGCGCATTTGAAAGACTTGGCAAATAATTTTCTTAATTCCTCTACTGACTCTTCCGGTTTTGTCGGGCAGAGAAACCACTTTCAAACGACTAATATGTTAAAAGCAAAGACAGATATTTGTATTACCACACCCGACTAAGGTGCCTATGTTGTGATAATAAATTATTCCGAATATGTTGCTTGGTTGGTTGTTTTGTTTTTATGGTAAATCAACCTCGGCGGGTCATTTATTGCCAACTAAATTTTATTTATTTATTTCTGGTAACCCCACTCCTTCAACAATTTATTGTTGTTTATATAAGTTTTTGTGCCTAGTATTACATTTTTCTTTTCGTGTATCAAGATTCATTGGGATTTGTTGTTTTAAGGGCAGGGTTCTCAAGTCCTACCTTGTTATTTAACACCAAAATCTCGAACTCTGACATTCACTGAGTTCACTTGGAACCTATTTATCTAGTTTTTTCACCATTTTATTGAAATGATATGATATTTATTAAATACTCACACCTCTTTTCTGAGACATTGCCCTGACACTTTGACATAGTGACATTTTCTAATATTTTCAGTTGGTTGGTTGTTTTGTTTTTATGGCAAATCAACCTCGGCGGGTCATTTATTGCCAACTAAACTTTATTTATTTATTGGTGGTAATACATTTTTCTTTCAACAATTTATTGTTGTTTTTAATATAAGTTTTGTCTCTAGTAATACATTTTTCTTTTCGAGTGTCAAGATTCATTGGAATTTGTTTTTAAGGGCCGGGTTCCCAAGTCCTACCCTTATTATTTAACCCATAACTGGAGGAAAGGGACGAATTAATATCTTTCCCAAGGGTACCAGTGCTTAAGTGAATGCAGGGTATTCAACTGGAATTCAAACCCGGCTCACCGATTTCTCTTTCTGAGCCAATTATCCACTGCACCACAACGCACATCCGTCACTATACGCTTACAGCACCTAGTATTCCCAGGCGATCACCCAGCTAAGTACTGACCAGGCTCAACGTTGCTTAACTTCGGTGATCAAGCGAAAACCAGTGTATTCAATGTGTTATGGCTGTAAGCACGCTCATCCGTCACTATATGCTTACAGCACCTGGTATTCCCAAGCGGTCACCCATCTAAGTACTGACCAGGCTCAACGTTGCTTAACTTCGGTGATCGAGCGAGAACTGGTGTATTCAACGTGATAGGCCGTAAGCCCTTATTCCGAATATGTAAATAAAATGCTGTGCATTTTAAATGTGAGTAAATTTTGGAAATTAGAAGACGTCAGTTGTGACGACACCTTCAGAACCGATATTCAAATGGAGAAAAGATGGTTAGAATTCCACAAGAGAAAATTTATATCTAAAGAATTTTATAATAGTGCCTGTACCGTAGATTCCCAACGTCTTCGGAGGTATTGGTTGCCGAAAATCTATAGAGAGAATGTTCCAATTATGCCCAGCACAGTTTGGCTAAGTAACTTGTTGAGGTTCTGCATCCGGTTCGATTATTTTAGTCTTAAAATTGTGTGCCTAAATGGTTCCATTTCGCTGATTATATGGGCGAACTGAAACCTAATTTTGACACTGTGTGTTGATAGATCGAGTTTTTTTCCAAATGTCACGCTTGATGAATATTTGCGCTGACTTTTTGTATGGAGGCCCAATTTGACAATGTTTTGTCACATTTGAGATATTGAGTTTGCTCACGATTGATGAAACAGTGGATATTTGTGTTGAATTTTTGTAGCGCGGCCCCGTAATGCCTCCATCTTTTCTAGAGACTGTCTTTGCCGAGTTGATGAAGATGGCTATTTTGTCTGTCTCCTTCATCTTCGATAATTGTCTGTATCAACAGAGGGATGGAGTAGCAATGGGTAGACCACTGAGCCCACTGATGGCTAATGTTTTTGTTGGCTATTATGAGAAACAACTTTTTGAGAAGATTAACAGGGCTCCACCCACGTCTATTGAACAGGTTAAGTGTCTCATCCCTTGTTCCCTGTTTAGGATGTGGTTTCCGGCTTTCTCTTTTCCAATCTTTTCACTCTTTTCTATATTTTTTTCAATTGGAGTAGATAGACTAAATTATCGCCCGGTTCACACTCCACTCAAGTCTATTCAACAGGTTAAGAGGCTCATCTCTTGTTCCCTGTTTAGGATGTGGTTTCCGGCTTTCTCTTTTCCAATCTTCTCACTTTGGTTTCTTTTTTTTTTTTTCAATTCGAGTAGATAGACTAAACTATCACCCGGTTCACACTCCACCTACGTATATTGAACAGCTTAAGAGGCTCATCCCTTGTTCCCTGTTTATGGTGTGGTTTTCGGCTTTCTTTTTTCCAATCTTTTCACTATTACGTAGCCCACTGCACATCAGTGGCGTTACCGCCTTGCTCGAGGTGATACGATTAAAAAACTTTATTTTCTATCAGGAGTTGCCGCTGTTTGAGGAAGATGTCACTTAAAGAGATAAAATGTAGTTTGTCCGCACGAAGACAGATGCTACAGGTTGATCCCGGCCCAATCACCAGAGAGTAAAGAAAATCCTAAATCGAGTTTCATTATATATTGATTTGTTTGACGAATTATTAGATAGACTGTGTTCTATTCCTTTGTAAATGTGTTTGATTATACTATTTGTATGATTGGACTTTGTATTTATGTATGATAATTTAGTGTTTGTTTTCATGTATTGAGAGACATTTTCAGTTTGTAAATTAAGTTCTACAACTAAATATTGTACAACTTTATTATTTGTATCTACTATTTTATCAAAATCTAGTTCTTTGAATAATTTGAAAAGTTCTATAATATAATTGTATCGAACACTTTTTAATACAAATGTATACTGGTATAACCCTATTATGACCAAAAACTAAGTATTAATCAATATATATATATATTGCACGTTCAATGAATACCGCATTTTTTCATTATAAGAAAACGATTAATATAACTATTACAAGTAGAGATAATGAGAACAGATACTACGCTTTGATTCCTGTCCAATGTCCAGGTAGTAAAAGAAATACTATTGAATGAAGCGCTGACTTCTCGTTCAATCAATGCTTGATATTTCTAAATATATAAACGTATACTATTACCATTTTAACGTTAAAAATAAACCATAAAATCACGCATGCACACACACACACACACACACATATATATATATATATATATATATATATATATATATATATATTTCTCTCAATTGGGTAACAAGCAAAAGTCAAGAAAATGATGTCGATTTCAATGTTTACGGTTTATCAACCTTTTTATTTAAAACGAGAATCTATTTTAAACTGTAAGATCATTTTTTATTTCTTTTTCCATGTGATTATTGCATTAAAATTTTTGAGAAGAAAAATGATTTTTTCAGGTACAAAACTAACACGTAGGAAATATATCTCAATCTAAGAGATTTCACTTTTATTAAAAAGCTGGAGGAATTAGATGAATTTCTGACGTAGGCGTTCATGGCTTTCCACGTCTCACAATCCCTGGTGGCTCTTAGCACGCCTTCTCCTGTTACACCATACAACCCCCGTTCCGCCATCCACTCGCACAGGCCAGTCAAGTACCTTAAACACTGTTTTCCCCTGTCTCTCTTTCCCTCTATCTAGCCTGTTAATATCAGGTTCTCCAAACCCTCTTTCCTCATTGCATGTCCCAGGAACTTCAGTTGTCTGTTCCTGATGCTCAGTATTAATTTCTTTTTGCTTACATCATTTCTAAGGCTTCATTATTGCTCACATTCTCGATCCATGATATTCGCAGCATCCTTCTGTAAAACCACATTTCAGTTGCTTGAAGTTTTTCCTTCATCTTTGATGATATTGTCCAGCATTCAATACCATACTGAAGAACTGACAACACATAGCAATCCAGTACTCTCTTCTTTGTTTCTAGCGAAATTGTTCTGTTTCTTAATACTTTACTCAACTTCTGGAATGCCTCTTTCGCCACGCCAACTCGCTTTCGGATCTCTATGTCGCACTTTCCGTCTTCTGTTATAACACTTCCCAGGCATTTAAATGTTTGTACTTGCTTGATTTTAGTATCCCCGACTTGTATTTGGCTATTGGGCTGCCCTTTTTACTGGTGACCATGCATCTTATCACTCTCTTCAGCTACCTTCTGTAGGAGATCTTGTAGTTTCCTTTCTGTGTCTGCTATCAGCACTGTATCATCTGCGTACCTTAGCTTGTTTAAAATGTGGCCCTTATCGACAAATCCAGGCAAAACTTCTAGGGTTCTCAAAATATTCTCGCCGTACAAGTTGAACAGATCCGGTGAAAAGAAACATCCTTGTCTTACACCCTTTTCTATCTTTGTATATCTGCTGTTTGAAGACTAAAGTTGACAAATGAAAAAGGAAATTATTTATGACGCAACCAAATACATTTTTTATTCCATACCAATAACATAACTCATTTTTTTCGCAAACCGCCTGTATTCGGAAATATGGTTTTACAGAAACTTCGGATAGAAATATGGTTTTACAACTTAGGATTTTCTTCGCTATCATCAGAGGGTTGGAGATTGGAATGGGTGGAAGAATAAAAGTATACCTTTCGTATGTTTTTTTTTAATCATTTCACACCGAGCAAGGCGGAAACGCCACTGATGTGCAGGGGACTACATAAATGTAAAACGATTAATTAGAAAAGAGTGAGGAGTACAAACTAGTTAGAAAGGAACAATAGAAAGCTGAGAAAGCAGGTGCGATGACAGATACATAGGTGGAGAGAAAGGGAAGGTTATACGGGGGTGGGGAGAGAGCTAGAGTCAAGTGGTTAGTAGATGAGTATTGACTTTACATTTAAATTTCTGGAGGTTGTAGCCGTCAGGAAAGCAAGAATATGGGAGCGAGTTCCACAGGCGGGAAGTGCGAGAGAAGAAGCTGTAGGAGTAGAATTGTCGTCTGCATTTGGCTAACCTAACTGTGAATGGGTGGGACCCAGTTGCCAGTTTGGTTGCACGAGTAAACACCTGTTGAGGAGGCACCAGTGACTTAAGTTCGTCTGAGCAGAAGCCATGAAAGTATTTATAGAACAGACAAAGGGAGGCACATAATGGAAAAGAATAACATGAATTGGTAGAAGTTAAACGTAGATGAGAAACTGTATTAAGAAGTAAGGGTATCAAGAGTTCGTAGTAGTCTTTGCAAGAGTGAGTTTATGTGTACGTTGGTAGGAACGTATGTGTGTAGGTATGTGTGAGCGTTATCGTTTAGTAGGAGTGTCTTTGAAGTTATCGTTCAGGGTAAATGGTGAAAAGGAAGTGGGTGAGTGGTGAAGGAGAGTGAGCGAGAAAGATAGTGACAATCATAATAGCGATCGTTTGACGTTTGTCAAGGGTATGTGTTAATTACGCTCGTCATCGTAACTCTCTGACGACGGTCAACCTTGCTCCGTCTCTTATTTCGTTTGGGAATTCACTTCCAGTTGTGATTCTGGCCTTTCCATTAGACGACAAACATTTCGCATCGAGGTGTGAAATTTTGCGAGTTTTGTTTTTGTGTGTGTTAAGAAAAGTTTGTAAATTCGAGAAAATCTGTTTATGTCTAACAAAATCAATGAGTCAGTGCTTAGATATTTGAATTTTTAAAGTCTAGAACTTGTTTTCTTTACTACATACTCTAACTCTAACGTTCTTAGTTGAATTCAGACCTTCGTGTTCTAGTGATGTTACCACAACCTCTTCACGCTTTTGGCAGTGAATGCTGGGCAATACCATCAAAGATGAAGGAAAAACTTCAAGCAACTGAAATGTGATTCTACAGAAGAATGCTGCGAATATCATGGATCGAGAATGTGAGCAATGATGAGGTCTTGGAAATGACGGAAACAAAAAAAGAAATTGATACTGAGCATCAGGAAGAGACAGCTGAAGTTCATGGGACATGCAATGAGGAAGGAGGGCTTGGAGAATCTGATACCAACAGGCCAGATAGAGGGAAAAAGAAACAGGGAAAGCAACGTATAACATATTTGAAGGACCTAATCAGGTGGATGACGGAACGATGATTGTATGGTGTATCTGGAGAAGGCGTGCTCAGAGCCACCAGGGATAGGAAAACATGGAAAGCCATGATCGCCTACGCCCTGAAGGGACAGGGCACATAGAAGAAAACTATATATGCCAACTGTTTAAAATAAATTATAATGTGCGTATAAAATCAATATATAAACTGATCCCTCATTTTGTGGCCATGTTAGTTTCTATACATTTATATTCTAGATTTATGGGCTTGAGCTAGTGTATGACAGTACGTGGGTTGCACGGTGTAACAGGAGAAGACGTGCTCAGAGCCACCAGGGATAGGAAAACGTGGAAAGCCATGATCGCCTACGTCCTGAAGGGACAGGGCACATAGAAGAAGAACTTCGCAGTAAACTTTAGCAGTGATGGTCTGGTTAGATTTCAGAAAGCCGTAATCAATAGCGCCATCGGTGGTCAAGACAGTTACCTTAATCGGTAAATGTAGTTCAGATTTTGGAAAATGTTTGAGAGTTTCGTCACGTTCAAGCCTTTGAGCTAATCGCTGAAAATTTTGATAAAGGATCCATTTATCATCAAAAAAATGAATCATTCGAATTTTGCAGACGCAGCATTGAAAACACACCAAAATCTCGAACTCTGACATTCACTGAGTTCACTTGGAACCTATTTATCGAGTTTTTTCACCATTTTATTGAAATAATATGATATTAATTAAATACTCACACCTTATATCTGAGACATTACCCTGACACTTTGACATAGTCATATTTTCAAATATTTTCAGACTTTCATTGTTAATTGCTGATAGACGAGGACGTCCATCAGGACTCATATCTCCACTGTGTAACTCCCAAAACCAGCGCCATAATATCAGATTACAAGTGGATGTTTTACCATTATCCCTCCTCTTTTAATGTTGACAGCATTTTGAAAAACATCATGACAAAATTTGAATTTATGCTTAACGGTAACCGCACTTCTTTTTTCTCGTTTAAGATGGGGGGGGGAGAAATAATATTATAATTTAACTTAATACTCACACCTCTTCTTTGAGACATTGCCCTGACACTTTAACATCGTAATATTTTCTAATATTTTCAGTTGGTTGGTTGTTTTGTCTGGTTGCACGAGTAAACACCTGTTGCAGAGACACCAGTGAATTAAGTTCGTTGGAGCAGAAACCATGAAACTATTTATAGAACAGACAAAGGGAAGCCACATCCCGTCGAGGTGCTAAGTCGGTACCTGTCACATTACTGATTCTCCTTTGGAGCCTGTCAAGAACACTGAGATTAACAGCAGGGGCATCTGACTTCCACCACAAGAAAGATATAAAAATATAAGTAAAATTGATATATCCCGGCAAAGGACATATACACCTATACTGCCTTAATATGTGTAGGAAGAACTACTAAAAAGTTGTAAGTTAAAAATGTTTTTTGACAGTATTTATTTATTCCTATTATTATATATATAAAAACAGAAATAAACAACTTTTTAGTAGTTTTTCCTATATATATATATATATCATTCGAGGTAGTGAAGTGGTTTACGCTAATATAACCGGGTAGGTCAATCTACTACGTAGACGTAATGGACGGTACTCGTCGTCTGCAGTATCCTGAGACGAAGGCATTGTCAATAGTTGTAGACATCTAGTGGTAGATCCCTAGTGGAAGGACAATAGATCTTTGGATCTCTGAACGTCCTCGCCTTAATCTATATTTATGGCTGACATCAACCAATCACATTCCAGTGAGGGGGGACCAAGGTGTATACATATTCATTACCTATTCAGTACATCAAAAATCATTTAAACAACAAAAAGAAAGAGAAAGTACGAAAGAACAACAAAAAAGAAAATGAACAAAAAAAGGACACAAAGAAGAAGAAGAAGAAGCAGGAAAATAAGAAGAAGAAGAAGAAGAAGCAGGAAAAGAAGAAGAAGAAGAAGAAGAAGAAGCAGGAAAAGAAGAAGAAGCAGGAGGAAAAGAAGAAGAAGAAGAAGAAGAAGAAGAGGAAGAAGAAGCAGGAAAAGAAGAAGAAGAAGAAGAAGAAGAAGAAGCAGGAAAAGAAGAAGAAGCAGGAAAAGAAGAAGAAGCAGGAAAAGAAGAAGAAGAAGAAGCAGGAAAAGAAGAAGAAGAAGAAGAAGAAGCAGAAGAAGAAGAAGAAGCAGGAAAAGAAGAAGAAGAAGCAGAAGAAGAAGAAGAAGCAGGAAAAGAAGAAGAAGAAGAAGAAGAAAAAGCAGGAAAAGAAGAAGAAGAAGAAGAAGAAGAAAAAGCAGGAAAAGAAGAAGAAGAAGAAGAAGAAGCAGGAAAAGAAGAAGAAGAAGCAGGAAAAGAAGAAGAAGAAGAAGAAGAGGAAGAAGAAGAAGAAGAAGAAGAAGAAGAAGCAGGAAAAAAAGAAGAAGAAGAAGCAGGAAAAGAAGAAGAAGAAGAAGAAGCAAGAAGAAGAAGAAGAAGAAGAAGAAGAAGAAGAAGAAGAAGAAGAAGGAGAAGAAGAAGAAGAAGGAGCAAGGAAAAGAAGAAGAAGAAGAAGCAAGGAAAAGAAGAAGAAGAAGAAGAAGAAGAAGAAGAAGAAGAAGAAGAAGCAGGAAGAAGAAGAAGAACAAGCAGGAAAAGAAGAAGAAGAAGCAAAAGGAAAAGAAGAAGAAGAAGCAAAAGAAGGAAAAGAAGAAGAAGCAGGAAAAGAAGAAGAAGAAGAAGAAGAAGAAGAAGAAGAAGTATATAAAACCTTAAAGGAGGCCAACCCCGGTACCCACAATCGTTCAGCTATTAGTTAAAGTTTTCTAAAGGTTCTAATGAAGTTCGAAATGTGTTAAAGATTAATGATTAATCTTAAATTAATGTTCGAGATTCATTCTTCACTTTATCTAAGTCAACGCTTTGCTAACGTTAACCAAAATATAATCGTGTTTTATTGTCTAAAGGTCAAATAAGTTTAAGTGTGAGACTATATTGAACAAACATCTCATTGTGTAACATTGACTTTCTTTGTGTGTGACTGATTTTACTTGGGTGTCGAATTAAGTGAACATTTTTACTAGTAATTTACTGTAGGCGTATAAAAAATATTGAATTAGGCGAACTGTCGATTTAAAAGAAGTCGAATTATGTGAACTGGATCATGTACAAAACATAAGAACTCTGCCAAAAAAATGTCGAATGAGATGAAGTGTCGAATTAAGTGAAGTCAAATTAGATGAATTCTACTGTACAATGTTATATCTTGATCTAAAATGAATTAATATTTCAAGGAATTTTTTGATATTATTAATAAATATTGATAAATTGCAAGAAAAATGATAAAAGATAACATGATAAATTTAATGCTGAAAACCGCACTCAAAAATATTATAAAAAGAAAATCTGGAGAACCCGAAGGAAACTCGAACCATCATCTTTAAATTTGTTGTTTTTCATTGTTTTTCACTTTTTCAACGCAGTCTTATCGGTTATTACATAGTTTCCGATTATCGAAAAACATTTGAAAAAATTTCAATATTTAATCAATTTTAGGGGGGCTCAATTTCTTATACAACGTTATAGCACATCGAGTTTGGAACCACACGCGGTGAGGCCTGTGTGTGTGTGTGTGTGTTTTTTTTTTTGTTTTTTGTTTTTTAAACGAGTTGTTGCTCTTGTTTCTGTCATTTTCAAGTTTTCTTTCGTTCTTACGATGGCATTTTCGTCGGAAATTCCTAGAATGGCTTTATTCAAAAATTTCGCAAAGGATTCAGTTGCTGAATATGCGCAAGCAAAAATGTTAATTGCACAGGATCGATTTACTATAACATTGTATGAAAAACTGAACCCCTACTCCAAATTGTTTAGATATTGATATTTTTAGTAATTTTTTTTTTTTTTTTTTTTTTTTTTTTTGTCAATTAGAAAGTTTAGGGTTAAATCGATAAGACTGCACTGAAAAAAATTTAAAAAAATTGATAACCAACCAATTTAGAGGTGGTGGTAATGTCGTACTGGCGAGTGGCTCTAAAATGGAGGATTGATTTACTATAACGCTGTACGAAAAATTAAGCCCCCACCTAAAAATGTTGAAATATTGAAATTTTTTTTTAATTTTTTTTTTTTTTTTTTTTGTCATTCGGAAGGTTTAGGGTTAAATCGATAAGATTGTACTAAAAAAAGTAAAAACAAAATGAAAAACAACAAATTTAAAGATGGTGGTAATCTCCTTCAGGTTCGCCTAATACTGTTACGTGCAAACAATAATAATAAACAGTGTGCAAACACTATGGAAAATATGTGAAAAAAACACTGATATGAACATCACCCAACACCGGTTAAACAAATAGCCGATGACAACATTCTATGGGATTGCACCATTTACAGGAACATTGAAGCAAATAAGCTAGACATTATTGTCAAAAACCAAAAAGAGAAAAATTGCCGACGAATTGAGTGGGCTTGTCCAGCAGATTGTAGCAACCAAGGATTTTGAAAAACTATCAAAGTATAATGACCTGGAAATTGAAAATAGAAAAATGTGGAAATTGAAAACAAGAGTCGTGCCAGTGATAGTAGGTGCACTTGGAATGATAAAAAAATGGAATAAAACATGACATTGAAAGAATCTCTGAATACCTTAGTTTAAGAGACATACAAAATATTGTCTTCATAAGTACAGACCACACAGAAAGAAGAACTTTGACCATATACGCTAGTGATGTTATCTAAATCTCTCTAAACTTATTTATAAATGGAACATTGTGTGTGTACGTGTGTGTCTGTGTGTGTGTGTATCCGTTACCTATAGACTCCAAAACGGCTGAACCGATTTTATTGAAAATTTACACAGTTGTACTATAAGCGTCTGCAAATATTCTTAGCTAGGTTTTGTGCCGAGGTACCCCCGATAAATATCGAAAATCGATAATCGAAAAAATCGGGTTAGAGAAGGAGTGGTCCGATTTTAATCAAATTTGATACACTCATAGAGAAGGACATGAGAAACGATATTCAGAAGTTTCAAGGTTGCAGTTCTTACAATAGTGCAGAAAATCGATAATATATATATATAAACGGTAAGATGTGTGTGTCTGTTTATCTGCCTGTATGTCTGTATTTTTTTCAACCCTTTTATTTTAGTTTTTGCTTCGGGTTTGGCTCTAAGTAGGTATAATTGTAGTTCTTAGTCTCAGCCATGATACCATTTACTCAGAGGACTTATTTAGCCTTCAAAATTCAGTTTACGACGAAAAAATCTTATTTGATATCGATACCAGGAAATCAAAATTTGACTTACATCCATTTATTTTTCTTTCAGTGTACGGTTTCGCTTTAACTGGAAACAACTATTGCTTTTTAGTCTTTCGTGCGAACGTCCAAAGAGTCTGAGCTCCAGGACCATGGATTAGTTTTAAAGATTTCATTACACCCGAACAACGCCGGGCTATATGCTAGTTGTATATAGAAAAACAAATGACATGTAGTTATAACACCACACCACAATCAACCTTAAGTCCTTCCGCAGACTTGGTAGGTAGTGTGACCATAGCAGAAATCGAACTATGATGAAAATGAAATAATAATGAATATAATAACATTAAGAAAAGGACTCTTCCACAATTTTTGCGGCTTAATTTTTAATACTATTCACTTATTGTAACTATATACATATAAGTCATCCACATACAAGCCCGTTTCGCTGTATCACAGCACATCAGTGACGCTAGTCATATCCACTTGCTTCTGGCCGGGATCGAAACTCGCCCGATTTGGTGTCAGTCGGAGTCTCTACTCCCTAAGCCATCGGCGCATGACATCGGAGAAGGGAAATTTTAACGTCTTGTATATAAGCAGTGTATACAGACGCCAGTCACCGAAAGAACTCAATTCATTTCTGAAGAGCCACACATATAGCCGAAGTGGAAACTGTTTTTAAAATTTTCTTCTCCAGAGAGCATGTCATAAAATAAGTAAATAAAATGTAACAATAGTAACATTTATGTGATGCAGCTAACAAGCCGTCCTCTTAAAGATCTACTTTTCTAAATATCATGATAACTCAAGTTGAAGAAGAGATCGTCTAAGTTATCATAAATAACAAACCCAAGCAGCCGCTCTCACACCGGCGTGATGTGGCTTCCCTGTGCCTCTTCTACAAGTACTTTCATGGCTTCTGCTCCGATGAGCTTAGATCACTGGTGCCACCTAAGCACGAATTTACACGAGATACTAGATTAGCAACTAGGTCCCACCCTTTTACAGTTAAACAAATAAGATGTAACCGTAAATTCTACTCCAACAGCTTCTTTTCTCGCGCTTCCCGCCTGTGGAACTCCCTTCCACAAGTCTGCTTTCCCGACAGTTACAATCTCCAGGTGTTTAAATGTAGGGTCAATAGACACCTCCTATCACACTAACTCCCAACTATTCTCACAACACTCTCATCTACCCAACCCTCATTCTCGGTATCCTCACCCGCCTATCACCCACCCTCTGTTATTTCCTATATTTAATCAGCCTTTCTCCACTCTACGTAGCCCCCTGCACAGTAGTGGCAGTGACATGCCTTGCTCGGGGTGAAACGCTTATAAAAAAAAAATCTTAAAAAAAACTCAAAGAAATAGTGAAATGAGGATGATCCAAATTTAACAAAAGGATGATAAAAGCACATATTGAATGTATTTTTAGAAAAGCAATAAAGGGAATCAGGATAGACGAAGAAATTATATTGATCCTGAAAAATAAACATCTGTAAAAGAACGTATTCAAAATGGTTAAGTGTTTGTTCACACTGAAAGAAAGAAAATATTTTGTTTTGTTTTGGAGAAATCGTTTAGAACCATGTGAACCAGATAGGGTCATTCTATAAATAAGTTGAATTTTTCGGTATAAGGAGTTCTAAAACAGATAGCTTTTTTTTATATTTTTCAACATAGTCTCTCAGCAGTGTCACACACTTTTCCCATCTGCGCACAAGCTTCCGTATTCCCTCAGCGAAAAAATCTTTGGACCGATGTCTCAGCCAATCGCTCACAGTACTTTTGACTTCATCGTCACTTTCAAACTTCGTGTCTTTTGTGAACGCTTTCAAGGGACCAAACCGGTGAAAGTCTGAAGGGGCAAGGTCCGGGCTGTAAGGGGGATGAGGGAGAAGTTCCCAGCCAAGCTGGTTGCTGGTCTGCAGCGTTTGGACTGCTGTGTGAGCTGACCTTCGAGTAGGCAAGGTCAACATGGACAATTTTGTGTGCTGATCCAACAGATAGGCTCAAAGTCCTTGCAATGCCATCCACTGTCTCCCTTCTGTCAGACTGAATGAGGGTCATTAATTAATTCGATCATCTCAGGAGACCTCACTTCTGCAAGCCTCACAGGCCTGTCTTCATCCTGAACATTGCTCCGTCCTTCTTTAAACAATGTATCCCACTTGTAGATATTTTTTGGCAGAAACATGTGACACCATACACAGTTGACATTCGCCTATGAATTCCAACTGGTTTACACCCTTCAACAACCAAACACGTAATAACTGACTTAGGTTCAATCCTGGAGCATAGTTCTTGATCGGCCATCCAAAACTCTCAAAGTTTTTTCAATCTGCAAAAAAAATTAAATCCCTTTGAAAAAGAAGTAAAGGAATTTAAAAAATAAACAAAAGTAAGCTTCAATTTCTATTAGCAGTCTTTATACCTACAAATTCACTTTATTTATTGAATGACACTCGTAGAAGTCCTTATACCGACAAATTCACCTTATTTATTGAATGACCCTCGTAGAAGTCCTTACAACGAAAAATTCACCTTATTTATTGAATAACCGTCGTAGAAGTCCTTATAACTACAAATTCACCTTATTTATTGAATGACCCTCGTAGAAGCCCTTATACCGAAAAATTCACCTTATTTATTGAATGACCCTCGTAGAAGTCCTTACAACGAAAAATTCACCTTATTTATTGAATAACCGTCGTAGAAGTCCTTATAACTACAAATTCACCTTATTTATTGAATGACCCTCGTAGAAGCCCTTATACCGAAAAATTCACCTTATTTATTGAATGACCCTCGTAGAAGTCCTTATACCGAAAAATTCACCTTATTTATTGAATAACCGTCGTAGAAGTCCTTATAACTACAAATTCACCTTATTTATTGAATGACCCTCGTAGAAGTCCTTATACCGAAAAATTCACCTTATTTATTGAATAACCGTCGTAGAAGTCCTTATAACTACAAATTCACCTTATTTATTGAATGACCCTCGTAGAAGCCCTTATACCGAAAAATTCACCTTATTTATTGAATAACCGTCGTAGAAGTCCTTATAACTACAAATTCACCTTATTTATTGAATGACCCTCGTAGAAGCCCTTATACCGAAAAATTCAATTTATTTATTGAATGACCCTCGTAGAAGTCCTTATACCGAAAAATTCACCTTATTTATTGAATAACCGTCGTAGAAGTCCTTATAACTACAAATTCACCTTATTTATTGAATGACCCTCGTAGAAGCCCTTATACCGAAAAATTAAATTTATTTATTGAATGACCCTCGTAGAAGTCCTTATACCAAAAAATTCACCTTATTTATTGAATGACCCTCGTATATGACGTAAAGGAAAACAATTTTTAAAAAAATTAGCTTCTGTCCGTATTAGAAATCCTTATACCGAAAAATTCACCTTATTTATTGAATGACACTCGTATAAAAGTTTGTTTTTGTTTTTTTTGTTTTTTTGGATTGGGATGATTCAGAGAAAATGGCTGATAAAAACCAGAGCTTCGATGGTCGACCTTGATTTCGCCTGCTTTCATTTCTGACAAAACTGACAACTCTTCAATCTGCTGACCCATTGTAGCTGAGGTCAATTCTTGTAGAGTCGAGGAATATAAACAGGGAAGAAGCTTGGAAGAAAAAAAATATGGCATGAATCCAAATTTTCTTGTTTACTTCAAACTGACAACGAAATCCATCACCCGCAAGGTGAAATTACAAAGTACAAATATCCTACCTTACAAAATTTTCCCCTTCTTGAAAGAAAAGAATAGGTTCTGTCTTGTAAAAAGTAGCGGAACTATTGACTATATATCTACTGTGGCAACCAGAATTTGGTGTTTGATTTCTACTAAAACTCACTTTAAGCATTTTACCTTTCATCCAAAGCAGTATGCTCCTCAAGATTAGAAATATTTTGCTACTTCTTCTACGTGACTCGTCCCTTCAGGACGTAGGCGATCATTGCCTTCCACGTTTCCCTATCCCTGGTGGCTCTGAGCACGCCTTCTCCTGTTATAACATGCAATCCTCGTTCCGTCATCCACCTGATTAGGTCCTTCAAATATGTTATCCGTTGCTTTCCCCTGTATATTTCTCCCTCTATCTGGTCTGTTAGTATCAGGTTCTCCAAGCCCTCCTTCCTCATTGCATGTCCCAGGAACTTCAGCTGTCTCTTCCTGATGCTCAGTATTAATTTCCTTTTGTTTCCATCCTTTTCAAAACCTCATCATTGCTCACATGCTCGATCCATGATATTCGCAGCATTCTTCTGTAGAACCACATTTCAGTTGCTTCAAGTTTTTCCTTCATCTTTGATGGTATTGTCCAGCATTCAGTGCCATATTGAAGGACGGACATCACCTAGCAATCCAGTATTCTCTTCCTAGTTTCTAGCGAAATTGTCCTGTTTCTTAATACTTTACTCAACTTCTGGAATGCTTCCTTCGCCATGCCAATTCGCCTTCGGATCTCTGTGTCGCACTTTCCATCTTCTGTTATAACTTCTTCCAAATTTCGAAAGTTTTTCTTTGTTTAGCTTTTATAGATGTCGATGAAGACTTTTTGACTGACATGCTTTTTGCATCTACTTTTCTTATGTTCTATAATAATTGGTACATTAATTATATAAACGAGTATCTTTACTCTTGTTATTACTATCACTTCATTTCAGTAGATATACGCTCTCAAACTGTTTCAGTATTGTCCGAATTTCTTAACATTTGCTATTATTTTGTGAAACTTTGTTTTATTTTACGCCTTTATTATCTAAATCTAAACTTATTTTATAAATGGAACTTTGTCTGTGTGTGTATGTTTGTGTGTGTGTGTGTGTGTGTGTGTGTGTGTGTGTGTGTGTGTGTGTGTGTGTCTGTGTCTGTGTCTGTGTCCGTTACCTATAGACTCCGAATCGGCTGAACCGATTTTCTTGAAAATTTACACAGTTGTACTATAAGCGTCTGCGAGTGTCCTTAGCTAGGTTTTGTGTCAAGATGCCCCCGATGATATCGAAAATAGATAATCGAAAAAATCGGGTTATAGAAGGATTGGTCTGATTTTAATCAAATTTGATACACTAATAGACAAAGACATAAGAAACGATATTCAGAAGTTCAAAGGTTGCAGTTCTTACAGTAGTGTAGAAAATCGATAATATATATATATGTATGTTCTTTATACAAATCCACAATTTTTGTCCGATTCTCGTCTAACTTCAAAATTTGACTTACATCCATTCATTTTTGTTTTAGTTTACGGTTTCGCTTTAACTGGAAACAAATATTGCTTGTTAGTCTTTCGTGCCAACGTCCAAAGAGTCTGAGCTCCAGGACCATGGATTAGTTTTAAAGCTTTCATTACACCCGAGCAACGCCGGGCTGTACTGCTAGTTCAAATGTATAAACTAGGATGGGCAAGTGTTTAGAATGTTCGCTTTTTGACCGAATCTCGCAATGGTCACACCTATTCCTCAGGTAATGGTGTCTCCCTCCTATATTAATAAGATGTAACATGAAGTTAACTCGAAATGTTCTTGAAAAGTTTATAGGAGTTCTTAGAAGTTCGAGAGAGTTCTTTAGAGTTCTATTAGAGTTCAGTAGAACCACTAGGCTGTTGATATTAGTCGGCACTTAGCTGAATACTAAGGAGTCAGCTTAGAGTTGAAGATTACCAGGTTCCTAAGATAAGATTACCAGGTTCCTAAAACAAAAATGAATGGATGTCACTCAAATTTTGAAGTTATACGAGAATCGGACAAAAATTGTGGATTTGTATAAAGAACATACATATTATATATATATATATATATATATATATATATATATATTATCGATTTTCTACAGTACTGTAAAAACTGCAACCTTTAAACTTCAGTATATCATTTCTTATGTCTTTGTCTATGAGTGTACGTTGCGTTAAGTCAATTAGCAACAGACATAGCACTATTATAACTGTCAGTGCGTAAACTACTCCACGACACTTTGTCAGGAAGGTGAATTCTTTATGTCATCGGTCCGGAGGAGGCGATTCCACTTTGAAAAGTGCCTGGAAACCATTCGACTGGTTGTCGTAAGACTTGTGACTGAAATTTGGTATATGGATAGATGGTATCATGCCCGTGCTCAGAGTGTTGTTCAGACCGGATAACGCGGTCGATCCCAGAAATTGTAACTAATATTCACTCAGCACAGTTGCAGTATAGAACACAAGTGGTTTCTCTGGGTGTTGAACAAAAGAAATGTGACTGAGCTGGCATCAGCAACAGTTTAAAAATCAGTGACAGAGTTAGTAAACTGTGCACTACTGAATGTTACGTTACAATGATTGAGTTAGCATCACGTCATCGTGACCGAGGGTTTAAGAGTCCTGGCCTTGTTCACCTGTTAATACGCCAGATAATGCGCTCACTCCCAGACACTGTAACTACAGTATGCTTAGCATTCAGTCAGTTAATTGCCGTATGTAATACACTCTTCTGCCAAGTCTGTCATGTCTCTTTCGAGACATGACTGACTTGGCAGATGATTATTCCGCAGTAGGTTGACATTACTTTCTGCCTTAGACTGATTGCCAGCCAAGTCTATAGAAACTAATCCCTCCTGTTATTTAACCCATGATTAAAGGGAAGAGACGGGTTAATACCTTTCTTAACGGCATTTGTGCATAAGTGAATACAAGATATTCAACTGGAATTCGAACTCAGCTTCTCGATTTCTCGTTCCGAGCCGATATCCGCTGCACCACGGCTCTCAGCATAGTTGCAGTATAAACAGCAAGTGGGCTCTGAGATTGTTGAACTTAAAATTGCAACGTTCAAAACATTAATTTAAAACAGAGCCTCATATAATAATAGAGCAACAAATATTTGTTACTTAACATTTACATAAATCATGTTGAAAATCAGTGATAGGTTGCAAATCTCAGTACTTGAAGATTACTAAAACATCACAAACCTAAATATCAACTAAAATCACCCACTAGGATTATAAACCCAACTAAATCTGAGATTGGTAAAACAAGTAAAGTAATTTTACAACGGGTAAACAATCAAATAAATGGTCAACTCAACACAATACAGTGGAGAAGTACTTTATAAATAATTAAAGAAGACAATGATAATTGTATATTGTCATTTACATGTTCTAATGAAAATGCTAAATTATATATATATATATATATATATATATATATATATATATATATTCTAAGAATAGTATTGTTTTGAAACATGAAAAATTTTGTATAGTGTTATAATGCTTTTATAAACCATAGTAATAACAAAATTTCAACACACACATACATATATATATATATATATATATATATATATATATATATATATGTATACATTAAAACCTGTCGTATGCGATCATATACGGCAGGTGGTTGCTCACTAAAAGCTCACGGTCTTGACCTATTTACGCTAGGAACGTATATTCCACTCATCAGAATGTACATATCAGAATTTTACCATGTAATCTGGTAATAAATAAATGAGAACATAAGAAAATGGCCTAACTTTAAAGAAATTCATTCAGCATAATTCATTTTAAAATTTAAAAAAAAACGTATTTACAACGGTCAACAAGAGACCAAAATATTTATTCACAAAATACATTTATTTAGTGGATTTAAAAAAAAAGTATACAGTTTCAGTTTTTTTCTTTGAATTGAGTGATAGCAAAAGAGAATCTGTAATAATACATGGAAAATAAACCATTCAAAAGACTGACATCGATCGTGGGTTGGGGTAGAGAAACAGAGAGATAGCTATAGATATACCCAGATAGAAATAGAGTAGATAAATACACAAAAAATAAAGGAACGAAAGAGATAGAGATTTTAGAAAGGGACATAATTATGATTTTACCATTCCCTGAATTTATTCAAGTCAGTACAGAGGCTGCGATAAATTCCTTGAACATGTCAAATGCAATACATGTTGTACAGCAGATGTTTGACCGTGAGTTGAACACAGGCAATATACATTTCAACAATAAATAACAGTTTGATACAGCACTACAATAACAAAACAATGAGGAAGTGTTCCTAGCTTAGATAAAAAAAAATGAAATATATTACTCATTTAATTTCTCCTAATTTAGAAGTTCGCAGTGTACGACCAAAATGGATTTTTTTAAGCGGCCGTTTGAGCTGTGATTTTCACTTGTTGATGTTAGTCGCTGGTCGCTTTCTGGAGGGGGTCGCTCACTAAGAGTCAGTTAACATTAGCAAATTGTCCGTGCATAAAAAATCGGGTGGCCGCTGAAGAAGAGGATCGCATACTGCAGGTTCCATTGTATATATACTTTAGAAGAGTTCGTTTTTATATTTTAATATCTTAAATTTGTATTTTCACTCATTGTTTGTGCAAGGCCAAAGTCTCTTCACCAGGAAATTTCAGGCAAATATTATACATAAACACCAAGAAACAATAGACCATCTAATCTCAAGATGGTCTGTACTTGCCTCAAATGAATATAAAAATCGTCACGATAGAGTGAGGCAATATTTACATTGGACAATGTGCAAACACTATGGAAAATATGTAAACAAACAATGATATGAACATCACCCAGCACCGGTTATAAAAATAGAAGATGTCACCATGCTATAGGATTACACCATCTACACAGACAGAAAAATGGAAGCAAATAGGCCGGACATTATTGTTAAAAAAAAACTTGCTTATTAATTGATATGGCTTGTCCAGCGGATTGTAACATAGCAACCAAGGAATTCGAAAAACTGTCTAAATATAAAGACCTGGAAATTGAAATAGAAAAATGTGGAAATTGAAACAAGTATCCCACCAGTGATAGGGGGTGCATTTCAAATGATAAAAACTGGAACAAAACAACACATTGAAAGAATCTCTGGAAATACCATCTTAAGAAATATACAAAAATTGTTTTGTTACGTACAGCCCACAAACTTCGTGCAGACTTGGTAGGTAGTGCGACCATAGTAGAAATCGATTTATAATGAAAAATGACATAATAATAAAGTTTATGCTAAGAATGACAATGAACTGGAAGGTCTTCTGCCAACCGTAAAATGCTTCAGTGAAACCATTGGAATGAAATTGAATTTGAATAAATGTGCTAAAGCTACAGTTTTATGAGAATCGCTACAACAAACATCCTCATTTAGCTTACACCCTGTCACAATAAAAGATTTAGATCAAGAAGAATCATATAAGTACCTCGGAGTAAATGTGAGTTAAAGAATTCACTATAAAAAAATGAAAGAAATCGTGCGTAAAGAATACTATAGAAAATTTCGACTGATATTAAAAACCTAATGGAATTCTCAGAACAAAATTATGGCCATTAATATCCTTTCCATTCCAGTGGTCTAATATAGTTTCAACATCTTCAACTGTACTAGAAATAACATCAGACGAATGGATTCTAAGACAAGAAAGTTTCTTTCTAAGCATAAGATGCATCATCCAAAGGCTTATGTAGACAGTCTATACATACCCCGTAAAGAAGGTGGAAGAGGTCTTTATTCAGCTAGAATTGTCATACAAGACAACAACTATTGGCTTACTAACATACATAGAGAAAACAAAAGACTGGATGATACAATTAGTCAAAAAACATGAAAACAGAAATAAAAAAATATTTAATAATGAAAGAAGGCAGTATATACAAAGAATATTTATATTTAGTAGATTTTGTAGAAAAGCGAAACAGAAGCCAAGAACCAATTATTGCGGCCAAATATATGAGAAAGAAAGCCAAGGATAAAGCTCTTGAACAGATGAAGCAACACTAGAAAAACAAACCTCTTCACGGCTAATATGCAGAATGTGCTAATAAAACCAATGTGGATGAAGTTAATACTCCTCGATGGTTACGAGGATCTATCTTAAAGTCTGAAACTGAAGGCTTTCTTCTTGTAGCACAAGACTACAGTCTTTTCACTAGGAACATTCAGGCAAATATCATGCATAATAATATAGATCCAAAATGCAGGTTCTGTGATAAACACCAAGAAACAATAGACTATTTAATCTCAGGATGTTCTGCACTTGCCCCAAATGAATTTAAAAATCATGACAATAAATTGGGGCAATATTTACAGTGGACAATGTACAAACAGTTAGAAACTATGTAAACAAACAAGAGTATGAATATCAGTCAGCACCGGTTAAATAAATAGATGTCAACATTCTATGGGGGATTAAACAATGTACAACGACAGAAAAATTGAAGCAAAGATACAGGACAATATTGTCTAGAACCAAAATGAAAAAAAAAATTGACTACTAATTCATAGGTCCTGTCCTGCGGATTGTAACATAGCAACCAAGGAATTTGAAAAACTGTCAAAATATAAAGACCTGGAAATTGAAATAGAAGAAATGTGGAAGTTGAAAACAAGTATCGTACCAATGATAAGGGGTGCACTTGGAATAATAAAAAATGGAACAAAAAACACGTTAAAAGAATCACTGGAAACCCCAGTTTAAGAGGTATACAAAAAATTGTCTTATTAAATACAGCCCACACACTAAGGAGAACGTTGTTTATGTAATGCTAGGGATGTTAGGGAGATATGAAAAAACATGAAATGGAGTCATAACAACACACCACGACCTGCCTTAGGTCTTCCTGCAGACTTGATAGGTACTGTGACCATAGCAGAAATCGAATTATAATGAAAAATGAAATAATAATAATAATAATAATAATAATAATAATAATAATAATAATAATCCCTTACTTCTGCATATCATTAATAGCACTAACCAGTCAACTTAATAAGACAGAATGTGGTTATAAAATAGGACAAAAGAAAATAAGCCATCTATTTTACATGGATGACTTGAAGTTATATGCTAAGAATGATAATGAACTGGAAGGTCTTCTGCAAACTGTAAAATGCTTCAGCGAAGACATTGGAATTAAATTTAATTTGAATAAATGTGCTAAAGCTACAGTTTTACGTGGATCAATACAAGTAACATCCTCAATTAGCTTAGACCCTGCTGTAACAATATAGAATTGAAACCAGAAGAATCTTATAATTACATAGGTGTAAATGAGAGCGAAAACATTCACCATAAAAAAATGAAAGAAATAGTGCGTAAAGAGTACTATAGAAGGCTACGAATGATATTAAAAACTGAATTAAATTCACAGAACAGAGTTATGGCCATTAATAGCCTTGCAATCCCAGTTGTCCAATATAGCTTTAACATCTTAAACTGGACTCTAAACGACATCAGGCGAATGGATGCTAAAACAAGAAAGCTTCTTTCTAAGCATAAGATGCATCATCCAAAGGCTGATGTAGACCGTCTATACATACCCCGTAAAGAAGGTGGAAGAGGTCTTATTCAGCTGGAATTGTCATACAAGACAACAACTATTGGCTTACTAACATACATAGAAACAACAAAGGATTGGATGATACAATTAGTAAGGCAACATGAAGAAAGAAAGAAAAAATATTCAATAATAAAAGAAGGCAGTAAATTCAAACAAGATTTACAGTTAGTAGATTCTGTAGAAAAGCAGAGCGGAAGCCAAGAGCCGGCTATTGCGGCAAAGAATATGAAAATGAAAGCCAAAGATAATGCTCTTGAACAGATGAAACAGCGCTGGCAAGACAAACCTCTGCATGGCCAATATCCAGTACGTGCCAATAAATCCAATGTTGACAAAGCTAATACTCATCGATGGTTACGTGCATCTGGATTAAAGTCTGAAACTGAAGGATTTATACTTGCAGCACAAGACCAAAGTCTTTTCACGAGAAACTTTCAGGCAAATATTATGCATAATAATATGGATCCAAAATGCAGGTTTTGTGATAAACACCAAGAAACAATAGACCACCTAATCTCAGGCTGTTCTGTGCTTGCCCCAAATGAATATAAAAATCGCCACGATAGAGTTGGGCAATATTTACATTGGGCAATATGCAAACATTATGGAAAAGCTGTAGGCAAACACTGGTATGAACATCACCCAGCACCGGTTACAGAAATAGAAGATGTAACCATTCTATGGGATTACACCATCTACACAGACAGAAAAATTGAAGCAAACAGGCCAGACATTATTGTTAAAAACCAGAAGGAGAAAACTTGTCTATTAATTGATATGGCTTGTCCAGCGGATTGTAACATAGCAATCAAGGAATTTGAAAAACTGTCAAAATATAAAGACCTGGAAATTGAAATAGAAAAAATGTGGAAATTGAAAACAAGAGTTGTGCCAGTGATAGTAGGTGCACTTGGAATGATAAAAAATGGAACAAAACAACACACTGAAAGACTCCCTGGAAACCGCAGCGTAAGAGATATACAAAAATTGTCTTATTAACTACAACCCACACACTAAGGAAAACTTTGTATATGTAACGCTAGGGATGATAGGGAAGATAGAAAAAAAATGAAATGGAGCCATAACAACACGCCATGACCTGCCTTAGGTCTTCCCGCAGATTTGGTTGGTAGTGCGACCATAGCAGAAATTGAGATATGATGAAAAATGACATAATAATAATAATTTTAACAAGCATAGCCAATATCTGGCGTGAAGATTTGTCCATTAATATTTATTTTAATTACATGGCAACTACAAAAACATTCTTCGGATGCCTTGGTTCATTGATAATCACCTGGAATAGGATTATAAAACAGACGCAGCTCAAAATAAGGTTTTTTTAATAATTCTAAAATTTCTCTAGAACGTTCAAAAGACCTCCTGCCAAAAAGAATGCTTTAGAATTATTAATGAAACTAAATAAAACTACATTCCACCTCGATCATCTGACTCGGTTCGGGTATTATCTTAACGAGTACTGTCTCTACAGATATTTTCTTTACGGGTACTGTCTCTACGAGCATTGTCTATACACCGGATTATTCCAAATAATATCCCAACGGCACCAACATATACAAATAACGACAGGAAAGTAAAAAATGTTATCTAAATTAGAGATAATTATAAAGTAACCGTATGAGTAAAATAATAATTTCTGTTTATATTTCTGAAATTCTATTTCTCAAATGTGGATGTACGTTCTGGTGCAGTGGATATCGGCTCAGAACGACAAATCGGGGAGCGAGTTCGAATTCCAGTTGGAATCCTTGCTTTCACTTACGCACAAATACCCTTGGGAAATGTATTAAGCTGTCCCTTTCCTCCAGTTTTGGGTTAAATAATAGGACAGATTGGGTTCTATAGCCTTGGTCGGCAACCAGTCTACCGCAGAAAGCAATGGCAACTTACTGCCAGATAATCTTCTGCCCGGTCAGTCATGTCTTTTTCGAGACATGATCGCCCAAGCGTGTATCACGTATGGCACTTAACTGACTGACTGAATATGATAGTTGAAATCATGATTAAGTCTTCTACTGGCATAAAGTAGGGGATCTGTTTTCTATTGTTAAGAAGTAATAAACTGAACCCCCACTAATTACTACTCAGTAATATAATACATCGCTTCCCCATCTATCTATGGGTCAAATAACATGACAGATTGAATTTTTTAGCCTTTTGCTGGCAGCCTGTTTACCGCAGAAAGCAATGGCAACATACTGGGGGATAATCTTCTGCCCAGTTAGTGATATCTCTTTCGAGACATGATCGCCCAAAGCGTGCATCCCGTACTGCACTTAACTGAATGACTGATTTTTACGAATAGAAATAAATACGTTACAGGAGCCGTTAATATAGGCAAAGAGCAACATCACTAAGTGTAGTCAAGTCTGGTAAAAGGCAACTTCAGTCTTAGTGTAATATAACAATCTGGCCCCATCCGAGGAAGTGATGCAAGCGATGGTGTTTCCCGTCGGTGAAGGGGGCGGCGAAGCGACAAGACAGGTGGTTGTGAAATACATCCTGTCGAGGCCGGAGCGGATGTCATTTGACCTTATTTCCGACAGCGGCGGAAATGGCTACAGAGGCAAACAGATCAGGTGTCTCTTAGAATTACGTGGGCGTTGCGTGGGCGAGGCAAAACCGGAAGGAAAGTCCCGGTTCTAGAGACTATAAAAAGACCTCGACACACGGATTCGCCAGCAGAGAACGGCCAGTGGAAGCAGAGAAACACCACGGCAAGACTACACTCCCGTCAACCCATTCTATGTGCCTCTCACCCTTCCGTTCTCTATTCCACACGGTTCGTCGTTATTAATAAAAATATAACCTTATATTTTTATATATGCGTGTTTGTTGTTTTGTCGTCGTACGGCGATATATAACATTAGCAGCAGGCAAAAAATCTCGATAGATGTGTTCCTCATGATCTCAATAAAAATCATAAACTTAGGCGCTTTGAAGTATGCTCGATGCTCTTTCTGCGTAACAGCAATGATCCCCCTCTTCGCCGAATAATCACTTGTGATGAAAAGTGGATCCTTTAAAATAACCGTAACCAGTCAGGTCAATGGCTTGATCGTGATGATTTCTACTAAGATTTCCCTCAGCTAAAGTTGCATCAGCAAAATATTATGGTGAATGTCTCTGGGTCTGCAATTGGTGTTATCCACTGCAGCTTAATGGAAGCCAATTAGAGCATTAATGCAGAGCTTTACTGCAATAAACTTGCTGAAATACATGAACACTTCCAAAAAAAATGAGATCATATTTCTTAAAAGGTGATTTTATTTATAAAATTTATTTCTTTTCTCACGATCACTTTTTCTTTGTGCATTTAACAGGACACGTTGCTTTGGAATCTCTTGTACAATTTGTATGTCTTATATTTTTCTTCATTGCATTGGTGAATTGACGTGATCCAATTCTGCTCGACGATAATGCCATATTTTGCAAGAAAGACGTTGCAAAATCCCCAAGACTTGAAATACGAGAGTTTACGACATCCCCCAATGTCTCCTGATCTTTCCCTCGCTGATTGTCATTTTTGAGCGCTTAATCACATTTTAAATTGGTAATGGTTTTAGGTCCAAACGTGAGGTGGAATCAACTTTCAAAGATTTTGTTGCATCACAACCAATAACTTTTTTCTATCAAGGGATGAATAAATAATCTTATCGATCGATAGCAGAGCTCAAGTCTCGTATTTTTACTTATTTCAACAATTCTACAGTTAATATTCCAAAAATAAAATAATGTTTCTGAAATCGACCATAATTTTGGCAAAAACGTAATATTTAAAATATATCGACTTGAATTCAAGTAATCCAAGCAGCAGTATTCATAATGTCGGTGCCAAAACCATGAAAAAAAAGCAAACTCACGAAACATGAATCGACATTTTGATAAAGAGAAATAGATTGCGGAGATCGTTTTCATTATTTAGATGAATTGTCAAAACGATTAGAATTTAAGAGAAGATTGTTGTTCAAAAATCAAAGAAAAATATAAGGCATACAAATCGTACAAGAGATTCCAAAGCAACGTGTCCTGTTAAATGCACAAAGAAAAAGTGATCGTAAGAAAAGAAATAAATTTTATAAATAAAATCACCTTTCAAGAAATATGATTCTATCAAGAAATGGACAGAAATGGAGAGATCAAGAAAACCTATAAGAATTATTAAAGTTATGAAATGAGATACAAGAAACTGAAGTTATATTCAAGAATAGCGTAAAATAGATTAAGAACGCTTAACAGAGAGATTGCTGAACAAAAATGGAGGAGGCTTGACGTGAAAAGAAAGTGAAACCTTCGAAAAATAAAAAAAAATTCTTCACAAATAGATAAATTATTCAAGTTCAAGTTATATATATTTTTCTATTTATGTAAAAACTAGAAGTATAACCCGTCGTTGCTCGGGTGTAATGAAAGTGTTAAAACTAATCCATGGTCCTGGAGCTCAGACTCAGCCTAAAGAATATTTGAAATAATAAAATAATTGCGACAATTTACCAATGGCACCTAATATATATATCTACTAGCAGTATAACCCGGCGTTGCTCGGGTGTAATGAACGCGTTAAAACTAATCCATGGTCCTGTAGCTCAGACTCTTTGGACGTTGGCACGAAAGACTAAAAAGCAATAGTTGTTTCCAGTTAAAGCGAAACCGTAAACTGAAAGAAAAATGAATGGATGAATGTCAAATTTTGATTCCCTGGTATCGATATCAAATAAGTTTTTTCGTCGTAAACTAAATTTTAAAAGTTAAATAAGTCCTCTGAGTAAATGGTATCATGGCTGAGACTAAGAACGACAATTATACCTACTTAGAGCCAAACCCGAAGCAAAAACTAAAATAAAAGGGCTGAAAAAAAATACAGACATACATGCAGATAAACAAACACACACAAACATCTTGCCTTATATATACATATATATATATTATCGATTTTCTGCATTATTGTAAGAACTGCAGCCTTGAAACTTCTGAATATCGTTTCTTATGTCTTTGTCTATGAGTGTGTGGAATTTGATTAAAATCGGACCACTTCTACTATAACCCGATTTTTTCGATTATCGATTTTCGATATTTATCGGGGGTACCTCGACACAAAACCTAGCTAAGAACACTCGCAGATGATTTTAGTACAACTGTGTAAATTTTCAAGAAAATCCGTTCAGCCGCTTCGGAGTGTATGAGTAACGTACACACACACACAGAGACACGCACACACACACAGAGACAAAGTTCCATTTATAAATAAGTTTAGATACATCATATCCAAATGAAAATAGCGTTCATAATACATTAGTACTTGATGTGTAAACCTTTACTTTCAATAACAACTTGACATTTTTTGCTACATGAATGAATTAATGTCTTGCATTCAATTACGGATATTTTCTCCCATTCTCCTTTCAGATTAATTCATAGCTTTTCGACGTTTGTTGGATTCTCTTCCTTAGCTCTTTTATTTAGTAACTTCAAAATAATCTCAGTAGGATTCATGTCTGGGCTTTGAGCAGGCCACTCCATAACAGTAACATTATCTTCAGAAAGCAACGCCTTAACAGACTTCTCTATGTGACGTGGCACGTTATCTTGCATAAATACAGCTGGTTGATTAATTGCAGTTCTCATATTAGATACATGTTTCTTCAATATCTCTTTGTATACATTTGCGTTAATTTTACCCTATAGAGTAACAAGAGGTCCCGTTCCATCAAAAGAAATCATGCCAAACACCATCACACTTCCTCCTCCAAATTTAACGCTACTTTTAGTGAACTGAGGCAAATATCGTTCCTTAAGACTGCGTCCAACGAATCCTCTCCTGTCACAACCGAACAGGTTAAACTTTGAATCATCGCTGAAATGAACACAATCTCACTGTTCTTTTGTCCATATGAGGTGCTCAGCGGAAAATTTCAATCGGCTCGTTTGATTCTTTTTAAAAATGTAAGGCTTCGTAGAGACTGTTCGGATTTATTTCATTAAGTCTTCGGGAAGTCTTAAGTGTGCCTTGATATTTTAATGCCAAGGTTAACATTAGCTCTTTTCTTATTCTTTACCAATTCATTTGTCTTTTTTGCAGTAGTTTTCCTATGTCTGTCAGGTCGTTTCCTATGTCTGTCAGGTCGTTTCTTATGTCTGTCAGGTCGTTTCTTATGTCTGTCAGATCGTTTCTTATGTCTGCCAGGTCGTTTCTTATGTCTGTCAGATCGTTTCTTATGTCTGTCAGGTCGTTTCTTATGTCTGTCAGGTCGTTTCTTATGTCTGTCAGGTCGTTTCTTATGTCTGTCAGATCGTTTCTTATGTCTGTCAGGTCGTTTCTTATGTCTGTCAGGTCGTTTCTTGGATTCACATGACCCAGTTTCCTCAAGTTTTCTTAAAATACTATGAATAACATTTTTAGATTTCCCCACACGCTTTGAAATATCCCCATTCGAGAGTTTATCTTCATTACGTAACTTGACTATCAGTTTTCTAAATTACAATGACGTCACAGAGTTTTTCCCTATGTTTACAATGCAAGACCTCGTACCAGCAGCTGAAATCCTGCCAAACACCATCACACTTCTTTCTCCAAATTTAACGCTGCTTTTAGCGCACTGAGGTAAATACAGTTTCTTAGGACTGCGTCGAACAAACCTTCTCCCGTCACAACCGAACAAGTTAAACTTTGACTTATCGCTGAAATGAACACAATCCCACTGTTCTTCTGTCCATATGGCGTGTTCAATGGCAAATTTGAATCGTCCCATTTGATTCTTTTTATAAATGTAAGGCTTTGTAAAGGCTACTCGACTGTTCAGATTTATTTCATTAAGTCTTCGGGAAATAGTGTGCGTTGATATTTTAATGCCAAGGTTGGCATTAGCTCTTTTAGAGATAGCGGTTGCTGTCGCAAATCGATCCTGTTTTTGATTCTTTACCAATCCATCTATCTTCCCTTGCAGTAGTTTTCCTTGACCTGTCAGGTGGTCTCTTGGCTTCACGTGACTCAGTATTCTCAATTTTTCTTAAAATACTATGAATAACACTTTTAGATTTCCCTAGACTCATTGAAATTTCTCCAATCGAGAGTTTATCTTCATTACGTAACTTGAGTTCAGTTTTTCTAAGTTCAAATGACGTCACAGATTTTTTTTCGCCATGTTTACAATGCAAGAGGCAGTAAAGAGCCGGTGTAATCTCGTAAAACATCCGATTTTATATTCTTATTAAAAAAAAATTCAATAATGCAAAATAATTATTAAATTTTATGAATTTATTTAATCGTTCTGATGTTTTTGATCATCTACTTTTTTCGAATGTTATATAAATATTCTTATAACTTTATCAAAATAAGTTTATTGGGGTTTAAATTTTGGAATTATATAATTTACCATTATGTCTTTATTTTTCCTTCGTAAAATGGTCTATGAAGCATTAAAATAAAAAAAGTTATTTCACATTTAGACTTTCTTGATAATCGTTCTGATCATTATACTCGCTACTGTATATCGGTAAGTTAAGTGCTATACATGATACCCGCTTAAAGATCATGTCTCTTTCAATCAATGACTGACTAGGTAGAAGAATTTCTTCAGTAGGTTGCCATTTCTTTCTGGTTGCCAACCAACACTGTAGAATCCAGTGTGTCTTGTTATTCAATCCATAGCTGAAGGGGAAAACATTGATTAATACCCCACCACATATATATATATATATATATATATATATATATAATAACTAAATAGACTCTGTAAGTATGTAGGTTGTAAATTTATACTAAAATAAACCTCCAAAAAAAACATTAACAAACAGAACCTAAATCCGTTACAATCCGATGCAGTAAGACGTCGGATAAGTGAGGAGAAAAAAAGAAACCCGCGGAACAAGAACAAAACATTCAATACTCCGCAGTAAAGAAAAAACCCCAAACGGAACTAAACACAAGAAAAAGTGCTCGATACAAAGTACAAAAGAAAATATACAAAAGTAGAGCAAAGACACACAAAAATCTAGAGTGAGCCAAAACCTACCGCGGTTTCACACTACGGAGCCTTTGCCCTGACGATCCGTAGTGTGAAACCGCGGTAGGTTTTGGCTCACTCTAGATTTTTGTGTATATATATATATATATATATATATATATATTGACTAAATCTAACTTTATTTTATGTCAGAAATGTGCAAGTCTTACACACCTTGGAAATGCATTTTTTTATATTATAAAAATGACCGAAAAATACATTTTTTCCTGTAAGTAGGTTAGTTAATCGCTAATCTAGTGCGACCTCAAGGATCCTTTCTCTTTCGCTGTTACATGCGCAAATCTGATCACTGGATTATCCCCACTGATTCTCGATCCTTGTGCAACTCTTATCCCTGGATTATCAACACATACCGATGATTCTTGCACAATTCTTATCACTGGCTTATCTACACTTACCCTTGATCCATGCGCAACTTTTATCTCTGGATTATCTACACTTACCCTTGATCCTTGCACAACTCTAATCACTGGATTATCTACACTTGCCCTTGATCCATGCACAACTTTTATCTCTGGATTATCTACACTTACCCTTGATCCTTGCACAATTCTAATCACTGGATTATCTACACTAGCCCTTGATCCATGCACAACTTTTATCCCTGGATTATCTACATTTGCCCTTGATCCTTGCACAACTCTAATCACTGGATTATCTACACTTGCCCTTGATCCATGCACAACTTTTATCCCTGGATTATCTACACTGGCCCTTGATCCTTGCACAACTCTAATCACTGGATTATCTACACTTGCCCTTGATCCATGCGCAACTTTTATCCCTGGATTATCTACACTTGCCCTTGATCCTTGCACAACTCTAATCACTGGATTATCTACACTAGCCCTTGATCCATGCACAACTTTTATCCCTGGATTATCTACACTTGCCCTTGATCCTTGCACAACTCTAATCACTGGATTATCTACAGTTGCCCTTGATCCATGCACAACATTTATCCCTGGATTATCTACACTTGCCCTTGATCCTTGCACAACTCTAATCACTGGATTATCTACACTTGCCCTTGATCCATGCGCAAATTTTATCCCTGGATTATCTACACTTGCCCTTGATCCTTGCACAACTCTAATCACCGGATTATCTACACTTGCCTTTAATCCGTGCGCAAGTTTTATCTCTGGATTATCTACATTTACCCTCGATCCTTGCGCAATTCTTATTCCATGGATTATCTACACTTACCCTTGATCCTTGCACGACTTTATCACTGGATTATAGATATTAACCCTTAATCCATGCGCAAGTTTTATCTCTGGATTATCTACACTTATCCTAGATCCTTTCGCAATTCTTATTCCATGGATTATCTACACTTACCCTTGATCCTTGCACGACTTTATCACTGGATTATCGATATTAACCCTTAATCCATGCGCAAGTTTTATCTCTGGATTATCTACACTTACCGATGATCTTTGCCCATCTGTTATCAGTGGATTATCTACACTTACACTCGATCCTTTCGCAACACTTGTTCCTGGATTATCTACATATAACTTCTTCAAGTCTTATCCCTGGATTATCTCTATTTCCACAGAAAGAAATGGCAACCTACTTCGGGATAATCTTCTGCCCAGTCAGTCATGTCTCGAAAGAGACATGATCGCCCAAGTGTGTATCACGTATGGCACTTAACTGACTGACTGAGTATCTCTATTTACGCTTGATCCTTGCGCAACTCTTATCCTTGGATTATCTACATATACCTTGTTCAAATCTTATCCATGGATTATCTCTATTTACTCTTGGTCTTTGCACAACTCTTATCACTGGATTATCTACCCCTTATGGCCAGAAGTGTATATTATAAGGGATGAAGTAGATCAAAAGTGATATTTCTGAATTAAGGAGAATATTGATTAAATATGTGACTTCTAAAGACAAATGGATTGTGATAGAGTTACGATAGGGTAGGTCAACCCATTCATTAGAAAATAGGCCAACATCACAATCTATCGAAAACACTAAAAAGATAACAGTTTAACTTTGCTCCGCGACTATAGCATACATACCGACTAAACTAAAGAAGCTGATAAACAAGATATTTTCATAAAAGGCTATCATCTACTTCATATCTTTTCTTTCAGTCAGTTAAGTGACATGCTTGATATATGCTTTGGGCGATCATGTCTCTTTCGAGACATGACTAACTGGGCAGAAGATTATCTCGCGGTAGGTTTCCATTTCTTTCTGCGGTAGACAGGTTGCCAGCCAAGGCTATAGAACCCAATCT
This sequence comes from Ascarosepion bandense, assembly GCA_037127315.1. Classification (NCBI taxonomy): domain Eukaryota; kingdom Metazoa; phylum Mollusca; class Cephalopoda; order Sepiida; family Sepiidae; genus Ascarosepion; species Ascarosepion bandense. Next base: position 1,798,132 of record JBBBDQ010001872.1, read on the forward strand.
GTTCTATTATTTAACTCATAGCTAGAGGGGCAAATTATGTATTATATTATTAAGTTGTAATTAGTGGGGGATCGTTTTATATTGTTATTAAGTAACAAACTGACCCCCACTTTATGTCCAGTAGAAGCCTTAATCATGTTTTCAACTATTAATTTCTGTCAGTCAGTTAAATGTCATACGAGATACACGCTTGGGCGATCATGTCTCGAAAGAGACATGAGTGATTGGGCAGAAGATTATCCCGCAGTAGGTTGCCATTGTTTTCTGCGGTAAACTGATTGCTGACCAAGGCTATAGAACCCAATTTGTCCTGTTATTTAACACATAACTGGAGGGAAGAGACGGATTAATACCTTTCCCAATGGTATTTGCGCGTAAGTGAATTCAGAGAATTCAGCTGGAATTCGAACTCGGCTCTCCAATTTCTCGTTACAAGCTGATATCCACTGCACCACCAGGCACATCTTTTCGTTAAACTATTGTAATTGTATCATCATATTTCAGCCGTAGTGCCCTTGGGCCTTCGTCAGGTGTAGGCCGAACCGGGTAACCTACAGTGAATTAAGATCTGAATCCTCAATTAATTCAGTTGTGCGTTCTCATTCCCCTGATCATGTCCAGGGATACCCTGTCTAGATCGTATGTTTAGTATTGCCCAGTTATTGCTCGCCATGATTCTACTGAGTCTAAGTACACACTACCAGACGAAAGGGATTCTGAACTGAATTATCTGGAGCTGTCTGTTCTCGTTCCCCTGGTCATGTCCAGGGATGCCCTGTCTAGATCGTATGTTTAGTATTGCCCAGTTATTGCTCGCCATGATTCTACTGAGTCTAAGTACACACTACCAGACGAAAGGGATTCTGAACTGAATTCTCTGGAGCTGTCTGTTCTCGTTCCCCTGATCATGTCCAGGGATGCCCTGTCTAGATCGTATGTTTAGTATTGCCCAGTTATTGCTCGCCATGATTCTACTGAGTCTAAGTACACACTACCAGACGAAAGGGATTCTGAACTGAATTCTCTGGAGCTGTCTATTCTCGTTCCCCTGATCATGTCCAGGGATACCCTGTCTAGATCGTATGTTTAGTATTGCCCAGTTATTGCTCGCCATGATTCTACTGAGTCTAAGTCCACACTACCACCAGCGATTCTGAACTGAATTCTCTGCAGCTGTCTGTTCTCGTTCCCTCTGGTCAAATCCAGGATGCCTGTCTCAGACCTGTTTAGTATTACCAGAAGTTATTGCTTTCACAGCCATGATTCCTATCTGGCCTGGAAAACAGGCTCATTAACGAAAGGGATTCAACTGAATTTCCTGGAGCTGTCTGTTCTCAACTCACTGATCAGTGTCAAGAATGCCCTGTCTAATGTATACTTGAAGGCTGCCCAAATATTGCTCCTGCCATGATTCTACTGAGTCTAAGTCCACACTACCAGACGAAAGGGATTCTGAACTGAATTCTCTGGAGCTGTCTGTTCTCGTTCCTCTGATCATGTCCAGGGATACCCTGTCTAGATCGTATGTTTAGTATTGCCCAGTTATTGCTCGCCATGATTCTACTGAGTCTAAGCACATTAATTACCAGACGAAAGGATTCTGAACTGAATTCTCTGGAGCTGTCTGTTCTCGTTCCTCTGATCATGTCCAGGGATACCCTGTCTAGATCGTATGTTTAGTATTGCCCAGTTATTGCTCGCCATGATCTTACTGAGTCTAAGTCCACTTACCAGGACGAAAGGGATTCTGAACTGAATTCTCTGGAGCTGTCTGTTCTCGTTCCCCTGTTCATGTCCAGGGATACCCTGTTCAGGTCGTATGTTTAGTATTGCCCAGTTGGTTGCTCGCATGATTCTACTTTGGAGTCTAAGTACAAACTAACAGACGAAAGGACTCTGAACTGAATTCTGGAGCTGTCTGTTCTCGTTCCCTGATCATGTCCAGGGATACCCTGTTTAGATCGTATGTTTAGTATTGCCCAGTTATTGCCTGCCATGATTCTACTGAGTCTAAGTACACACTACCAGACGAAAGGGATTCTGGAACTGAATTCTCTGGAGCTGTCTGTTCTCGTTCCCTGATCATGTCCAGGGATACCCTGTCTAGATCGTATGTTTAGTATTGCCCAGTTATTGCTCGCCATGATTCTACTGAGTCTAAGTCCACACTACCAGACGAAAGGGATTCTGAACCGAATTCGAGCTGTCTGTCTCCGTTCCCCTGTTCATGTCCAGGGATACCCTGTCTAGGTCGTATGTTTAGTATTGCCCAGTTATTGCTCGCCATGATTCTACTGAGTCTAAGTACAAACTAACAGACGAAAGGGATTCTGAACTGAATTCCCTGGAGCTGTCTGTTCTCGTTCCCCTGATCATGTCCAGGGATACCCTGTTTAGATCGTATGTTTAGTATTGCCCAGTTATTGCTCGCCATGATTCTACTGAGTCTAAGTACACACTACCAGACGAAAGGATTCTGGAACTGAATTCTCTGGAGCTGTCTGTTCTCGTTCCCCTGATCATGTCCAGGGATACCCTGTCTAGATCGTATGTTTAGTATTGCCCAGTTATTGCTCGCCATGATTCTACTGAGTCTAAGTCCACACTACCAGACGAAAGGGATTCTGAACTGAATTCTCTGGAGCTGTCTGTTCTCGTTCCCCCCGATCATGTCCAGGGATATCCTGTCTAGATCGTATGTTTAGTATTGCCCAGTTATTGCTCGCCATGATTCTACTGAGTCTAAGTCCACACTACCAGACGAAAAGGATTCTGAACTGAATTCTCTGGAACTGTCTGTTCTCGTTCCCCTGATCATGTCCAGGGATACCCTGTCTAGATCGTATGTTTAGTATTGCCCAGTTATTGCTCGCCATGATTCTACTGAGTCTAAGTCCACACTACCAGACGAAAGGGATTCTGAACTGAATTCTCTGGAGCTGTCTGTTCTCGTTCCCCTGATCATGTCCAGGGATACCCTGTCTAGATCGTATATTTAGTATTGCCCAGTTATTGCTCGCCATGATTCTACTGAGTCTAAGTACACACTACCAGACGAAAGGGATTCTGAACTGAATTCTCTGGAGCTGTCTGTTCTCGTTCCCCTGGTCATGTCCAGGGATACCCTGTCTAGATCGTATGTTTAGTATTGCCCAGTTATTGATCGCCATGATTCTACTGAGTCTAAGTATACACTACCAGACGAAAGGGATTCTGAACTGAATTCTCTGGAGCTGTCTGTTCTCGTTCCCCTGATCATGTCCAGGGATACCCTGTCTAGATCGTATGTTTAGTATTGCCCAGTTATTGCTCGCCATGATTCTACTGAGTCTAAGTCCACACTACCAGACGAAAGGGATTCTGAACTGAATTCTCTGGAGCTGTCTGTTCTCGTTCCCCTGATCATGTCCAGGGATACCCTGTCTAGATCGTATGTTTAGTATTGCCCAGTTATTGCTCGCCATGATTCTACTGAGTCTAAGTCCACACTACCAGACGAAAGGGATTCTGAACTGAATTCTCTGGAGCTGTCTGTTCTCGTTCCCCTGGTCATGTCCAGGGATACCCTGTCTAGATCGTATATTTAGTATTGCCCAGTTATTGCTCGCCATGATTCTACTGAGTCTAAGTCCACACTACCAGACGAAAGGGATTCTGAACTGAATTCTCTGGAGCTGTCTATTCTCGTTCCCCTGATCATGTCCAGGGATACCCTGTCTAGATCGTATGTTTAGTATTGCCCAGTTATTGCTCGCCATGATTCTACTGAGTCTAAGTCCACACTACCAGACGAAAGGGATTCTGAACTGAATTCTCTGGAGCTGTCTGTTCTCGTTCCCCAGATCATGTCCAGGGATACCCTGTCTAGATCGTATGTTTAGTATTGCCCAGTTATTGCTCGCCATGATTCTACTGAGTCTAAGTACACACTACCAGACGAAAGGGATTCTGAACTGAATTCTCTGGAGCTGTCTGTTCTCGTTCCCCTGATCATGTCCAGGGATACCCTGTCTAGATCGTATGTTTAGTATTGCCCAGTTATTGCTCGCCATGATTCTACTGAGTCTAAGTCCACACTACCAGACGAAAGGGATTCTGAACTGAATTCTCTGGAGATGTCTGTTCTCGTTCCCCTGATCATGTCCAGGGATACCCTGTCTAGATCGTATGTTTAGTATTGCCCAGTTATTGCTCGCCATGATTCTACTGAGTCTAAGTCCACACTACCAGACGAAAGGGATTCTGAACTGAATTCTCTGGAGCTGTCTGTTCTCGTTCCCCTGATCATGTCCAGGGATACCTGTCTAGATCGTATGTTTAGTATTGCCCAGTTATTGCTCGCCATGATTCTACTGAGTCTAAGTCCACACTACCAGACGAAAGGGATTCTGAACTGAATTCTCTGGAGCTGTCTGTTCTCGTTCCCCTGATCTTGTCCAGGGATACCCTGTCTAGATCGTATGTTTAGTATTGCCCAGTTATTGCTCGCCATGATTCTACTGAGTCTAAGTCCACACTACCAGACGAAAGGGATTCTGAACTGAATTCTCTGGAGCTGTCTGTTCTCGTTCCCCTGATCATGTCCAGGGATACCCTGTCTAGATCGTATGTTTAGTATTGCCCAGTTATTGCTCGCCATGATTCTACTGAGTCTAAGTACACACTACCAGACGAAAGGGATTCTGAACTGAATTCTCTGGAACTGTCTGTTCTCGTTCCCCTGGTCATGTCCAGGGATACCCTGTCTAGATCGTATGTTTAGTATTGCCCAGTTATTGCTCGCCATGATTCTACTGAGTCTAAGTCCACACTACCAGACGAAAGGGATTCTGAACTGAATTCTCTGGAGCTGTCTGTTTTCGTTCCCCTGGTCATGTCCAGGGATACCCTGTCTAGATCGTATGTTTAGTATTGCCCAGTTATTGCTCGCCATGATTCTACTGTGTCTATGTCCACACTACCAGACGAAAGGGATTCTGAACTGAATTCTCTGGAGCTGTCTGTTCTCGTTCCCCTGGTCATGTCCAGGGATGCCCCGTCTAGTTTTTATTTTCCTTTCTGCTCAATTATTGCTCGCCCTATCGCCACTGAGCCTAAGTACATACTTCCCAGTCTTACGGCCTATCACGTTGAATACACCGGTTCTCGCTCGATCACCGAAGTTAAGCAACGTTGAGCCTCACCAGTACTTAGATGGGTGACCACTTGGAAATACCAGGTGCTGTAAGCGCTTAATGACGGATGTGCGTTGTGGTGTAGTGGATATCGGCTTGGAAAGAGAAATCGGTGAGCCGAGTTCGAATTCCAGTTGAATACCCTGCATTCACTTAAGCACTGGTACCCTTGGGAGAGGTATTAATCCGTCCCTTCCCTCCAGTTATGGGTTAAATAACAAGGGTAAGACTTGGGGACCCTGCCCTTAAAAACAAATCCCAATGAATCTTGATACTCTAAAAGAAAAAAGTATTTCTAGACACAAAACTTATATAAAAAAACAATAAATTGTTGAAAGAAAAAGGTATTACCAGCAATAAATAAATAAAATTTAGTTGGCAATAAATGACCCGCTGAGGTTGATCTAAACTTATTTACAAATGGAACTTTGTCTCTGTGTGTGTGTGTTTGTGTGTGTGTGTGTGTGTGTGTGTGTGTGTGTGTGTGTGTCTGTTACCTATAGACTCCAAAACGGCTGCACCGATTTTCTTGAAAATTTACACAATTGTACTATAAGCGTCTGCAAGTGTGCTTAGCTAGGGTTTGTGTCGAGGTACTACCGATTAATATCGAAAATAGATAATCGAAAAAAATCGGGTTATAGAAGGAGTGGTCCGATTTTAATCAAATTCGATACACTCATAGACAAAGACATAAGAAACGATATTCATGTGTTTCAAGGTTGCAGTTTTTACAATAGTGCAGAAAATCGATAATATATATATATAAAAGGCAAGTTGTGTGTGTGTGTGTGTGTGTGTGTGTGTGTGTGTGTGTGTGTGTGTGTGTGTGTTTATCTGGTTTTTTTTTCTTTTATACAAATTCACGATTTTTATCCGATTCTCACCAAACTTCACACAAGTATTCTTTAGGCTGAGTCTGAGCTCCAGGACCATGGATTAGTTTTAAAGCTTTCATTACACCCAAGCCACGCCGGGCTATACTGCTAGTATGCCATAAAAACAAAACAACCAACCAACAACATACTTCCCAAGCCATCGATTGTATTCACAATTACTCTGTTACTAACGCCACGAACCAACGCCTTAATTCACTAGGCGATTGTCCATTGGGAAAGTTGTGTGTGAAGTCCTAACCTTTGTATCTCTTGGCAATCTTTGTCATTTTACTATTCACCGGTGTAATCTTTGCTCAGCTTTCCATTTACACAAGATCGGAACTAGTTTAAATTGTTGTCATGTTATATCTCTAATTTCGTGTTGATTGCTTTTGCTTTTGTCAACTTTTTCTTTTTCTTTTTTACTTATCTCACCCTAAGCAAGGCATTCCACTGCCACTATTGCGCATGGGGCTACATAGGGGAAGGTAAAGAGAAGAAGTGGTTAGACATAGAGAATGTTAGGAGGAAGGTGACAGATGAGTAAGGATAGCGAGGATGAGGGTTGGGCAGATGGGAAGAGTGTTTTTATTTTAATCATTTCACCCCAAGCAAGGCAATCCACTGCCACTATTGCGCATGGGGCTACATAGGGGAAGGTAAAGAGAAGAAGTGGTTAGACATAGAGAATGTTAGGAGGAAGGTGACAGATGAGTAAGGATAGCGAGGATGAGGGTTGGGCAGATGGGAAGAGTGTTTGATAGAATGGGAGCAGGTTAGTGTGTTAGGTGGTGTCTATTGACCTTACATTTAAACTCCTGGAGATTGTAGCCGCCAGGGAAGCAATAGTTTGGAAAAGAATTCCACAGTCGGGAAGTGCGAGGAAAGAAACTGTTGGAGTAGAAGTTACGGCTGCATTTTATCGGTTTCACTGTAAAAGGGTGGGATCTAGTTGCTAATCTAGTCAGTCAGTTAAGTGCCATGCGCGATACACGCTTTGGGCGATCATGTCTCGAAAGAGACATGACTGACTGGGCAGAAGATTATCCCGCAGTAGGTTGCCATTGCTTCTGCGGTAGACTGGTTGCCGACCAAGGCTATAGAACCCAATCCGTCCTGTTATTTAACCCATAACTGGAAGGAAGAGACGGATTAATACCTTTCCCAAGGGTATTTGCGCGTAAGTGAATGCAAGGAATTCAACTGGAATTCGAACTCGGTTCCCCGTTTTCTCGTTCCGAGCCGATATCCACTGCGCCACAACGCACATCCGTAATCTAGTATCTCGTTCAAATACGTATTTAGGGGGCACTAGTGATCTAAGTTCATCGGAGCAGAAGCCGTGAAAGTATTTATAGAAAAGTACTGCACAGTATAGTAGGGTCAGTTGGGAACCATCTATAGGAAAAAGAGCACCATGACATAATTCACTCCGCTGGAAATTTGTAAACGGATTCAGTCTTTCTTGGCTTTCCCAATACGATAATTTCAGAGTATTTGTGTTTCAATCTGATGACAGTTGAGAAGATTCAGAAAAAGTCGGATGAATCTAATTGTGATTACGAAGGTGTTTGGAATTATCACTAGTGATGGCGACGTTCCGCCTCTATTCATCTGCTCATAGGGTCTCAGAATCAACACGGAGACCTATATCAAATATCTTGAAGAGGTAGTGCTGTCCTGGGTCAAGAGGGTGGTTGCTAAAAGACCCTATATCTGACAACAGGTTTCTGTACATACCATTTTCTGTGACCACATTACCCCTTACATCTGGCTACCTAACTCTCCAGACTGCAACCACCTTTAGTTAGTGATATACGAAGTTAGGCGAGATACCCACAAAATTCCTTTTAACACCATAGATAAGCTGAAGGTAAGTATTACGGCAGCATTCTCTAAATAAATAGAGAAACCGTTCAAAAGAGTTGCAAGAGATTTCGAAGTGCTCTGTAAACCGAGGTTGACGTCAATGGCGAGTTTATTGAATACGTTTACTCTTTAGTATTTCAAGATATTTTTGAGTAACTTCGGTAAATATATATGCTAAAATGAAATATCTGTTATTTTTCATTTTTGAGTCATTTAGACGATAATTTATTCATTTCCCCTGAATAAACTTCATTCCTTATTAAGTTTCCGAGAAATTCTAACGGTCTCTTTCTGATTCCTAATAAAATGTCTTTTTAATCCTCTCTTGTTGCAGTCAGTGATAATCTCAGTATCCTCTAAAGAACCACATCTCTGTTTCCTTGTTCCCTCGTCGTCTGTGAGGAAAATGTTCAATGCTATGCAGCGGTATTAATATCACATAGCAGTTCAACTTTGTTACTGAATGTTCAGGTTTCTTGAAACTTTGTTAAGTTACTAGAAGACCTCTTTTGTTCGGATACAGTCACTTTCTCCCCGGCGCAATGTAGCTTCCCTGTGCTTCTTCTACAAATACTTTCATGGCTTCTGCTCAGATGATCTTATCTCACTGGTCAATGAATTTGCTCGAGCCACAAGATTGTCAACCAGGTTCCACTCTTTTACTGTGAAACCAATAAATTGTATACTCAAATTCTACTCTAGTAGCTTCTTTTCTCGCACTTCCCTCCTGTTGAATTCCCTTCCATTTACTTACTTTCCCGACAGCTACAATCTTTAAGAATTCAAAGGTAAAGAGACAATAATCATTTCCTTTCTCACTAACCTGCATCTTCTCTCTCTCTCTCTCTCTCTCTCTCTCTCTCTCTCTCTCTCTCTCTCATGCTCCTGCTCTACACTCACCGGTATTCCCATCCTTCCCCTATCCACTTCCTGACACCCCCTGTAACCTGTCACTCATTTTCATAACTTACCTGCTATGTAACCCCTTCTCAACAGTGGCAGTAAAATGCCTTGCTTGGGGCGACACGACTATAAAAAAATTTTTTTTAATCAAATACGCATTCGGATTTCAGTGTTAGATGATCCGCCATCTTTAAATTCCTGTGCTCGTTTGATTTTGAAATCCCTACTCCGTAAAAAACATTTTATTTTCTTTGCTAACAATATACTCATGCGGGAGACCGCCAAGAGCTTTCTCTTTCGTTCCATCGGTTTTTCTCTTTTAATTTTATTGTGCTACATATGAGGGTGGCTTCAAATAGTCCTAAACCTCACTCATACAGAGTTGGAGAAACAAGACTTGTGATGCAACGGATATCGACTCGGAACGACCAATTGGAGAGCCGAGTTCAAATTCCAGTTCAATTCCTTGCATTCCCTTACGCACAAGTACCCTTGGGAAAGGCATTAATCCGACTCTTATCTCCATTTATGGGTAAAATAATAGGTTCTGTAGCCTTGGCTGGCAACAAGTCTACCACAGAAAGTAATGGCAACATACTGTGGGATAATCTTCTACCCAGTCAGTCATGTCCCTTTCGAGATATGATCGCCCAAGCGTGTATCATGTATGGCACTTAACCGACTGACAATATAATAGTTGAAAACATGATTAAGGCTTGTATTGGATATAAATTCGGGGATCAGTTTTATATTGTTATGAAGTAATAAACTGAACTTCCACTAATCACTGCTTGATAATATAATACATCTCTTCCTCCTCTGCCTATGACTCAAATAGCAGGACAGATTGTGTTCTATAGCCTTGGCTGGTAACCAGTTTACCGCAGAAAGCAATGGCAACCTACTGCGGGATGATCTTCTACCCAGTTATGGGTTAAATAACAGGACAAATTGGGTTCTATAGCCTTGGTCAGCAATCAGTTTACCGCAGAAAGCAATGGCAACCTACTGCTGGATAATCTTCTGCCCAGTCAGTCATGTCTCTTTCGAGACATGATCGCCCAAGCGTGTATCACGTATGACATTTAACTGAGTGACAGAATATAATATTTGAAAACATGATTAAGGCTTCTACTGGACATAAAGTGGGGGTCAGTTTATAACTTAATAACAATATAAAACTGATCCCCCACTAATTACAACTTAATAATATAATACAGAATTTGCCCCTCTAGCTATGAGTTAAATAATAGGACAGATTGGGTTCTATAGCCTTGGCTGGCAACCTGTCTACCGCAGAAAGAAATGGAAACCTACCGCGGGATGATCTTCTGCCCAGTCAGTCATGTCTCTTTTGAGACATGATCACCCAAAGCGTGTATCACGTATGGCACTTAACTGACTGAAGCTCCTTTTTAAGATGAACCTCAAGAATGCTGGATCCAGAGCAGAAAATGAAAATGGTTGACATTTCCAGGACACACCTGATTTGCTTCCAGATTGCAGATTACTAGGTCAAATTTGAACCTGGCTTTAACAACAACAGTTGGAGGAGAATGCTGAACAGCTCAACATGTCAGCATCCCCACGATACCTTCTGGGATTAAAGCCGAACAAAAAAGTTATTCGAGTAGTTATAGGAGCACTAGAACTTATGAATAATTTTGAAACACACATTACAAAAATCTGTTCTTTTTTGTTCTGAGATTCAGAATAGTTTACTGATTATGACGATAAATTACATCCGGCAGCAAGGTCATTAATTAAGCGATGGGAGATTTTGAGGAGCAGGGAACATCCTCTTAACTTCTGTAGTTCACAGGTCTACCCTAACTGAATAGGCAACACTTGTTATGGTTCAAGCAATACGCAAATTGTGACCCACTCAAACAAAAATCAGCTGCAGTTTTATAATAAAATGAGCGACAATAAATTTTAATAAATCAACGCAAAATATATATATATATATATTATAGTAAGAAATATATGAAATATATATTTATAAAAACATACCTTTTACCCTGAAATTAGAAATAATGTGCAAAATCTTTGTAGCTGAAACCATAAAATCACATTAAAAATATTTAGCTTTCGGCATTAAATAACCCATAGAGATGTTGATATGCCGCTAAACAAAAATCAACTAACCATCTCAATAATTTCTGATTTCAGTAACATGTCCAGTCCCTGATATTCTGATCATTTTCCACGTTGCTAACATGTCCAGTCCATGATATTTTGATCATCTCCCACTGTGTTAACATGTCCTGTCGCTGATAATCTGATGATTTTCTACGTTGCTAACATGTCCAGTCCCTGATATTCTGATCATCTTCCGCGTTGCTAACATGTCCAGTCCCTGATATTCTGATCATCTTCCGCGTTGCTAACATGTCCAGTCCCTGATATTCTGATCATCTTCCGCGTTGCTAACATGTCCAGTCCCTGATATTCTGATCATCTTCCGCGTTGCTAACATGTCCAGTCCCTGATATTCTGATCATCTTCCGCGTTGCTAACATGTCCAGTCCCTGATATTCTGATCATCTTCCGCGTTGCTAACATGTCCAGTCCCTGATATTCTGATCATCTTCCGCGTTGCTAACATGTCCAGTCCCTGATATTCTGATCATCTTCCGCGTTGCTAACATGTCCAGTCCCTGATATTCTGATCATCTTCCGCGTTGCTAACATGTCCAGTCCCTGATATTCTGATCATCTTCCGCGTTGCTAACATGTCCAGTCCCTGATATTCTGATCATCTTCCGCGTTGCTAACATGTCCAGTCCCTGATATTCTGATCATCTTCCGCGTTGCTAACATGTCCAGTCCCTGATATTCTGATCATCTTCCGCGTTGCTAACATGTCCAGTCCCTGATATTCTGATCATCTTCCGCGTTGCTAACATGTCCAGTCCCTGATATTCTGATCATCTTCCGCGTTGCTAACATGTCCAGTCCCTGATATTCTGATCATCTTCCGCGTTGCTAACATGTCCAGTCCCTGATATTCTGATCATCTTCCGCGTTGCTAACATGTCCAGTCCCTGAAATTCTGATCATCTTCCACGTTGCTAAAATGTCCAGTCCCTGGAATTCTGATTATGTTTCACGTTGCTAACACGTCTAGTCCATGATATTCTGATCATCATCCTTGATGCTCACGCGTCTTAGTCACTGGTATCTTGATCATCTTTTACGTTGATCATCTTCCACGTGGTTAACACGTCCAGTTCCTGTCATTCAGATCATCATTCTTGTTGATCACATGTCCAGTCCCTGATATTCTGATCATCATCCTCGTTTTTCATATGTCCAGCCCTTGATATTTTGATCATCTCCGTCGTTGCTCACATCTGTCCCTGATATTCCGATCATCTTCCTCGTCGCTTACATGTCCAGCCCTTGATATTTTGATCATCTCCGTCGTTGCTCACATCTGTCCCTGATATTCTGATCATCTTCCTCGTCGCTTACATGTCCAGTCCTTGGTATTCTCCTCATTTTTCTGCATTGCTGTTTGTTCAAATCATTTCCTCACTGGTGACGGGATTTTCCAGCAATCATTGCCATATAAGAGCTCTGTTATTCAGTCAGTTATGTGCCACACATGATACACGCTTGAGATATCAAGTCTCAAATCAAACATGACTGGCTGGGTAGATAATTTTCCCGCACTAGGTTGCCATTATTTTCTCTGGTAGACTGGTTGTCAACCAAGGCTATAGAACACAATCTGTCCTGCTTTTCAATTCTTTTATCCAGATCAATTACTTAAGTGTCATATGTAATACAAGTTTGGGCGATCATGTCTCTTTCGGGACATGACCGATTAGGGGCAAGATTTTCCTGTAATAGGTTACCGTTACATTCTGAGATAGACTGGCAACTAAGGCTATAGAACTCAGTGTTCTGCATTTCAATTCTTGTATCCAAATCAGTTATTTAACTGCCATACGTGATACACGCTTGGTCGATCATGTCTTGAAAGAGACATGACTAACTGGGCGCAAGATTTTCCCGCAGTAATTTACCATTACTTTCTGCAGCAGACTGGTTGCCAACCAACGTTTAGAACCTAATCGGTTATGCTATTTAATCCATAGATTGAGAGAGAAACAACGGATTAATACATCTTCTAAGGATATTTTCCTTAAGCTAATACAAACAATTCAAGTGGAATTCAAACTCGGCTCTCCGATTTCTTGTTCCAAGGCGATATCCACCGCACATCCTGATAATAACAGTTAATGACTTAACAGTCCTCATTTCTTTGCTTCTAATGATCTATCTTTGTGCTTATCTTCACATAACTGAGTAAAGACTGGCTTGTATCCTTCAAGCAAAGCTTGTAACGTTCGATTGTTTTCTTGCAATTAACTAAATTTTCTTCAGTCATTATCTACGGTTTTACTCTCAATGAAGATTTTTTTCATCGAACGTCATTTGGAACTGAAGATTACTCCATACCTCAAATAAAACTAGTGTACATGATAAGTTATATGGCTAAAGAACGCGGAAAATAGTAGCTTCCTTTTGACAGCCCCACAAAAAAGCCTGGCTTCACCTGTAGTGAACAAAACAAATTGTAAATTTAAAATTAAAATTCTGACTCAAAGATTTTGTTAAAAATGTTTTTTTTTAAATAAAAAGAATTTTCTGGAATGTACAAACTTTGCACACAAACCTCGCGAAATTTTACACTTCGATGTAAAATGTTTTTCGGTAAATAGCAAACTATGAAACATCTAAAAAAATAAACCAAAATTTAAATAATCTTTAATTATAAAATATTATATACATATTTAAAATTCCTTTTACGGACCTACGGAAGTTTTTATATCGCGCAATGGGAAGCCCAAATTTATGTCCGGGTGTGCATTCCCAAATTACCCTTTTGGAGCCCCAGGAAACGAAATAAAAGGACGAGACAAGAAGATGCTCGCAGTAGAGAATATACGAGCATAATTAGCACGTCCCTTGACAAACGTCAAGCGACCGTATTCTCTCTCTCTCTCTCTCTCTCTCTCTCTCTCTCTCTCTCTCTCTCTCTCTTCATATCTGATATATATATATATATATATATATCAGTTCCGATCTTGAGATCTTAAACACACCCTGTATCGTACACAGGTTCGAATTATTCTAAGAGTGCTCCATACAAACGCTCTACGTTTGTATCGAGCACTCTTTATAAAAGTAAATGCATGAACAGCAGGTTAAAAAATCTACGAGTTCCACACCTTTGTTACAAATATATCTATATATATATATATATATATATATATATATATATATATATAATTATATGGTTATGTCAATTTTACATTGCGACATGGAAATTTCTATGTTTTCAGATCAATTCTCATCATCAGGCAATGTTGATGTGGTTGTGCAGACCATTTACATTTAAATGACAAATACTTTCGGTTTACCCTGAATGTATGTGGGTGTTTCTTTTTGTGGTTGTGTGTGTGCGTGGCTAATCAGAATGGAGATTCACTTTGAGGTTTGCCCCCGAAAATTTTCTGTGCTAACCAATTTTTGCCCTCCTCTTTTTTTCTTTTTCTTCAAAATACTTGCACTCAAAATATAAAAAAAACCTTGAGTCCTCTTCACTTGGGATATATATATATATATATATATATATATATATGGAAAGAGTTTCTGATCTATGTTGCATGCAAAAAAGCAGGTAATTTTTTAAAGTGCTTAAAAATCATGTCTCTTAGGTAACCAGTTGCACTATGTACTCGTAATATTTGGGCGGGGCGGGCAAAATTAATGAAAAATATTCAGTTTTTTTACTATACATGAAGATAGATAGATAGATAGATAGATAGATAGATAGATAGATAGATAGATAGATAGATAGATAGATAGATAGAAAAGTATTTCTGGGAATTTATGCCTGATCTTAGAAACGTAGATTTTAAAATCATAATTATTCCTTCTCTAAGGAACCATATATTTCAGACTATCGTCTAAATATTTCTGGGAATCAAAAGATAGAAAATTGAATAGAAGATTACAGAAAAATCACAAACTCCTATTAGTTTTAAAAATAGATGTAACCTATGCTCAAATGAAAATATAGTTATAATTAAATTTAGTGATAATTTTAACAAGATTTTAAACGAAAAGAATGAAGCCATTTTTAAATGTCGCCATAGAAATAAATTAAGATTTCCTTTTTTGGAAAATTTTGTAGAATTCTTTCCTTTTACCAATAATTTTCCAGTAAATACATACATACATACATACAAACAGACTGTGATAGATAGATAGATAGATAGATAGATAGATAGATAGATAGATAGATATGAACAGACTGAGATAGATAGATAGATAGATAGATAGATAGATAGATAGATAGATAGATAGATAGATAGATGTGAAAAGACTGAGATAGATAGATAGATAGATAGATAGATAGATAGATAGATAGATAGACCTAGACAGATAGATAGATAGATAGATAGATAGATAGATATGAACAGACAGATAGATAGATAGATAGATAGATAGATAGATAGATAGATAGATATGAACAGACTTAGATAGATAGATAGATAGATAGATAGATAGATAGATAGATAGATAGATAGATAGATAGACTTAGATAGATAGATAGATAGATAGATAGATAGATAGATAGATAGATAGATATGATAGACCAGATTAGATAGATAGATAGATAGATAGATAGATAGATAGATAGATAGATATGACCAGACTGAGATAGATAGATAGATAGATAGATAGATAGATAGATATGAACAGACTTAGATAGATAGATAGATAGATAGATAGATATGAACAGACTTAGATAGATAGATAGATAGATAGATATGAACAGACTTAGATAGATAGATAGATAGATAGATAGATAGATAGATATGACCAGACTGAGATAGATAGATAGATAGATAGATAGATAGATAGATAGATATGACCAGACTGAGATAGATAGATAGATAGATAGATAGATATGAACAGACTTAGATAGATAGATAGATAGATAGATAGATAGATAGATAGATAGATAGATATGACCAGACTGAGATAGAAAGATAGATAGATAGATAGATAGATAGATAGATAGATAGATATAGAACAGACTTAGATAGATAGATAGATAGATAGATAGATAGATAGATAGATAGAAAAAAATTCATTGCCACTACTGACAAGGTACTGCGACTAAGCTTTTTATTCAATTTTCCAGGCAAATTTTCCTTAAACACACGCAAACTAACTAAATTCCAATCGCAGCATGCTTGTCGAAACTACGACCATAAAATCCTCATGCACACGTAAAGAAATATCTGAAAAATTATCAACTATGAACACGGCCGCAACGTGCTGACCGTGTTCAGAATAAAACATTCCCATCTCTTTAGATACGCATAAGGTAAATAAAATAAAAAATCGATTATAATACCTAATAAAATAGCCGAAATCTGTTGGTTATAAAAAAGTTTTTTAAAGTTTTTGTTTCCTTTATGGGTCCTGGGTATGACGATAAACTGCATCCGGCAGCAAGTCCTCTGATTGGGAGGTTGTGAGGAGCATGTAATCAACCTCTTAATAGCTGCTGTTCACAGGTCCACTTTGACCTGGAGTGGTAGTACCTGTTAGGGTCCCAGCTATGGGTAAATAGTTAATCCCTAAACTGGGGTCAAAACACTATGTATGTATACAAATAAACATTTAGAAAATTATAAATTTTTGAAAGGCAAATATTACCAGTAATATATTTTTGAAAGAAAAAATTATTCTCAGCAAAACATTTTTAAATAAAAACTAGAAGACATTTTCAGTTTTCTAAAAAACAAAAAAAATTCATTAAAATCTGACTAAATCAACCTTTCTACTATAACTGAACATTATAAAATAAAAATACCTTAAAACCTCATTTTTTGGCATTAAATAACCCACAGAGGTGTTGATATGCCGTTAAAAAAACTCAAACTCGAAAATTCCTTTATGTTTTCTTATATAACTATTTCTCTCCAAGCAAGGCAGTACTGCCACTGGTGTGCAGGGGGTTACATAAGAGAAGAGTGATAAAAAAGAAGAACGAGTTACAGAGGGTGTCAGAGAATGGATAAGAGAAGGATGAGAACACTGGTGTGAAGAGAGCTGCATGAGAGTAGAGTAGAAAGGGAGAAGAACAAGATACAGAGGGTGTCAGAGAATGAGTAAGAGAAGGGTGGGAATACTGGTGTGAAGAGAGCTGCGTGAGAGTAGAGTAGAAAGGGAGAAGAACAAGATACAGAGGGTGTCAGAGAATGTGTAAGAGAAGGAAGGGAATACTGGTGTGAAGAGAACTGCGTGAGAGTAGAGTAGAAAGGGAGAAGAACAAGATACAGAGGGTGTCAGAGAATGAGTAAGAGAAAGGTGGGAATACTGGTGTGAAGAGAGCTGCGTGAGAGTAGAGTAGAAAGGGAGAAGAACAAGATACAGAGGGTGTCAGAGAATGTGTAAGAGAAGGAAGGGAAAACTGGTGTGAAGAGAGCTGCGTGAGAGTAGAGTAGAAAGGGAGAAGAACAATATACAGAGGGTGTCAGAGAATGAGTAAGAGAAGGGTGGGAATACTGGTGTGAAGAGAGCTGCGTGAGAGTAGAGTAGAAAGGGAGAAGAACAATATACAGAGGGTGTCAGAGAATGAGTAAGAGAAGGGTGGGAATACTGGTGTGAAGAGAGCTGCATGAGAGTAGAGTTAAAAGAGAGAAGAACATGATACAAAGGAGATGGGAAATGGCAATTGATATTGCATTTAATTTCTTGGAGATTGTAGCTGTCAGGGATTAAGAGAGGTAGAGAAGGGCAAACATTGCTAAGAAGTATAAGGGATAAGAATTTATGAAAAAACATGATTGCCTACGTCCTAAAAGGACACGGCTAATAAAAGAATACGCCATCCGACATATTTTTTTTTTTACAGAAACGGTCTATGATTCTTAATGAGATCCAAGAAACGTGTTTAAAAATAATTTACACACACCCACATTTTTTCTTTAAAAAAATGACAGGATGACTTAGTAAATCTGAATGCTTATTTTGATCAGATCTTTTATTCAAGATGCTATTGACCCGAGGCCAAAGGGCCACATCTGGCCATGACCATCATTATTTATTAAATAATGCGTTCAGAAATATTCGAATTGAAGCGGTTTACAACAAAGTGCTTAAACGTATTCATTCCTCATTTGGAGAATGTTCATAAATTTAAAATTATTTAGATGTGACAGAATTTAGACTGCCCACAAGTCCAATTAATTCTTATCGTTCCACTAAAATAAATAAATGAAGCTGCGTACTCTTCCCTATCTGCTCACATTCAGGGACATTTATTAATTACAAATTCACCCAGATAATTTCCAACCAAGCCGCCAGATCGTATGTGAAATTATAATGGCTGACAAATAACGGGTGGAATTTTCAGCATTGGGATGGTTACTTATTCATCCTATACCGGTAACCAGTTGAAAGCCAAGATTCCTAATGCTGATTTTCGAGTCAAGGCATTTCTTCTTTTATGTGCCCTATCCTTTCAGGACGTAGGCGATCATGGCTTTCCACATCTCCCTAACCCTGATGGCTCTTTGCACGCTTTCTCGTGTTCCACCTCGCAACCCTCGTTCCGTCATCCACCCACTCAAGCCCATAAATCTAAACTATAAATGTATAGAAACGAGTATGGCCACAAATTGAGGGATCAGTTTATATATTCATTATAATAGAGATTTGATCCCCCACTTTATATCCACATTATAATTTCTTAAAAACAGTTGGCATATATATTCTTTTATGTGACCTTTCTTTTCAGGACGTAGGTGATCATGGCTTTCCACATCTCCCTATACCTGGTGGCTCTTTTCACGCTTTCTCCTGTTACAACACGCAACCCTCACACCGTCACCCACCTGATCAGGTCCTTCAAATATGTTATCCGTTGCTTTTCCCTGTCTCTTTTTCCCTCTATCTGTCTCTGAGTATCAGCTTCTCCCAGCCCTCACTGTATGTCCCAGGAACCCCATCCGTCCCTTCCTGATGAAAAGAGATAAATGAGGAACAGAGTTAAACGCCACATTTTATTGGGATATAACACTTGAGGAGAGACAAGTTAAGATTGTTGGAATCGGGGAAGCATCCTCATGGGAGTTGGTTTCACAATGTGGCCTCCCTCTGTCTCTTCTATAAATACTTTCATGGCTTCTGCTCGGATGAGCTTAAGTCACTGGTGCCTCCTCAACAGGTGTTTACTCGTGCAACCAGACTGGCAACTGGGTCCCACCCATTCACAGTCAGGTTAGCCAAACGCAGACGACAATTCTACTCCTGCAGCTTCCTCTCTCGCACTTCCCGCCTGTGGAACTCACTCCCGTATTCTTGCTTTCCTGACGGCTACGACCTCCAGAAATTTAAAAGCAAAGTTAATACTCACCTACTAACCACTGGACTCTAGCTCTCTCCCCTCCCCTGTATAATCTTCACTTTCTCTCCGCCCATGTATCTGTCATTGCACCTGCTTTCTCAGCTTTCTATTGTTCCTTTTTAACTAGCTTGTACTCCTCACTCTTTTCTAATTAATCTTTCTACATTTATGTAACCCCCTGCACATCAGTGGCGTTTCTGCCTTGCTCGGGGTGAAATGATTAAAAAAAAAAAAAGTAGATAGACTAAACTATCGCCCGGTTCACACTTCACCCACGTCTATTGAACAGGTGAAGATGCTCATCCCTTGTTTCCTGTTTAGGATGCGGTTTCCGGTTTTCTCTTTTCCAATCTTTTCACTCCTATGTAGCCCCCTGCACATCAGCGGCGTTACCGCCTTGCTCGGGGTGATATGATTAAAAAAAAAAAACAAAAACAGTGGTTTGTTGGGAGAAGCTTCTCGGGTAGATCTTTCATTGTAAGTTTATCATGGCAAAAGTAAAGAATGTAGAAATAGGGATGAAGTAAGGGTCAGTGGGAAAGGAGTTGTTAAATAGGTTACCCGGATCAACAAACAACTGAAGAAAACTGAAGAGCATAACGGCCGAAATGTGATAGTAACAACAACGATGAGGACAACTGTTAGACTGTAAATAATGTCAATAATTATAATTCCTCATCCTAGAAATTCAACAACAATTTTCTTCTAAAACTGATTGTTGTTGTTTTTGTTGTTGTTGTCGGCACCCGTTTCCATCTGATCATTGGGATCGTCGTCCTCTTTCCCCTTCTTTCTCCTGGTGACAGAGGCGTAGGTGGCTGTTAATTAAATAGAGATTTGATGATGCTATTTGCGTAAATCTGATTTTGGTGGACAACTGTAGGAGTGCGTCGGCCATACCTGGTACAAGGCCACTTCCAAATATAGTCGACAATCCGGGCATTTTGAATATCTGATCAGCTTGTTGAAAAAATAAGTAGAATTTTGTTTGCCGTTAATGCTATAACATAGTTATGTAAAGAAAAATATTTGATGGAGAAAATATATGCAATTGATTTCTTAAATGAATTGTAGTAAGTAGATTGTTCGAAGAGAAATGTAAGTATTTAAAATGTTTAGAGTTCATGGTTGTGTAGTAGCAGAAGGTAAAGTCTTTGTTCCTTCCTCCTTTTGGTAGGTTGGTGACAGAGTGAGAGAGAAGGTTAAACAAATAAAGAAAATGGAAGAAGAGGGCGACGAGACGTGACCGAGTCAGCTTGAAGATTCTTACATTGTGAGATGCTATCAGATACCGATCCCATTTTGACTGTCTTTGAAATTACTTTTGTTATATTTCCACCAGGTTCGTCAGCTAACTACTCCCATGCTGGACTGACTTTGACCGGTCAAGGACCGTGGTTTAAATAGTGACGTTTCTCATGCCTCAGGTCCAGCAGGCATTTTCGCTTCTAGATGTGAAAAAATGTCATATATGAAGTTTCTATGTGTATGAGAGAAAGAACAGTTAAAACACACTGAGACTATTTACTAATTTATTTCTCAAATGTACAAATATACTGATAAACTTATAGTTACAGAGTAAAGTGGATAGAGAGCAGTTTGTAACAACTAAACATAGTCATAGAGAGCGGTTAGTAACAAACAAAAGGACTTTTGCTTGCTCTTCTACTTCAGAATTAAATTAGTGAGAAGGGTGATGCTGCTTCTTGTGCACCAGTGTATCAATATCAGGGTTAGTTCTGGCAAGAGCGCAAAATATGTCACATTCCACCTCCAGTCAGTTTTGTGCTTTTGGGCTTGATTGTGAGTAAAGTAGAAAAAACAACCCTTCAGGGCTCATGTTAGAACGTGAACCAACTGGTAGATACGGCGCCGCCCATCTACAGCGTGCGTGCGTGCGTGCGTGCGTGCTCTCTCTCTCTCTCTCTCTCTCTCTCTCTCTCTCTCTCTCTCTCTCTCTCTCTCAGACATGAGAAAATCCATCTTAGATTTTTTTTTATTTAGTAGGCAGTGTAATTATTTCCCCACTGGTAGCTTCAAATTTCCCCCCAGAGGTAAGTTTCCCCCAGTTTGGGAATCGATGGTCTAGACGATAAGGCGTATTGAGTACCAATAGCATCAATATTAATTGGTTTAAATTGAATGAATTGATGTGTATGAGAGAAAGGGCAGTTAAAATACACTGAGATTATTTACTTATTTATTTTTCAAATATACAAAAATACTGATAAACTTATATTCCAGAGTAAAGTCGATAGAGAGCAGTTAGTAACAACAATGCATAGTCATAGAGAACGGTTAGTAACAAATAAAAGGACTTTTGTTTGCTCTTCTACTTCAGAAATAAATTAGTGAGAAGGGTGATGCTGCTTCTTGTGCACCAGTGTATCAATATCAGGGTTAGTTTTGGCAAGCGCGCAACGTATGTCACATTCCACCTCCAGTCGGTTTCGTGCTTTGAGCTTGATTGTGTGTAAAGTAGAACATCCTGACTCACAAAGGTAGGTTGTGGAAAGCACAATGAGGATTTTCAATAATTTTGCCACCGGTAGCTTCAAATTTACCCCCAGGTGGGGATTTCCCCCAATTTTGGATTCGCAGTTTTAGACGATTAGTCATGAACGTCATGAGATTATTAAATAAATACAGGTCATTTTTTAATAATAATAATTTACTTACAAGTGCAGCTCACACCTTACAAATGCCTTTATCTATGTAAGACTAGCAGTATAACCCGGCATTGCTCGGGTCGAATGAAAGCTTTAAAACTAATCCATGGTCCTGGAGCTCAGACTCTTTAGACGTTGGCACGAAAGACTAAAAAGCAATAGTTGTTTCCAGTGAAAGCGAAACCGTAGACTGAAAGCAAAATGAATGGATGTAATTTTGATTTCCTGGTATCGATATCAAATCAGTGTTTTTCGTCGTAAACTGAATTTTGAAGGCTAAATAAGTCCTCTGAGTAAATGGTATCATGGCTGTGACTAAGAACTACAATTATACCTACTTAAAGCCAAACCCGAAGCAAAAACTAAAATAAAAAGGCTGAAAAAATGCAGACATACAGACAGATAAACAGACAAACACACAAACATCTTGCCTTTTATATATATATATATATATATATTTTTAATCATTTTACCCCGAGCAAGGCGGAAACGCCACTGATGTGCAGCGGGTTACATAAATGTAACAAGATTAATTAGAAAAGAGTGAGGAGTACAAACTAGTTAGAAAGGAACAACAGAAAGCTGAGAAAGCAGGTGCGATGACAGATCTGGAGCTTGTCAAGAACACTGAGAAGAACGGCAGGGGCACCTGACCATAAATGGCAGCAGTACTCCATGCACGGATGGTTGACTTGTATATATGCAGGATGGATTCAGGTGGAAAAAAAATCCTGGATCGACATAGTGACCCATTCTTCTTAGCAGTAGATTTTGCTATGGATTCAAGATAGTGGTTCCATTTGAGGTCTGAGGACAGGGTAAGTCCGAGGAGGTGTTGTGTATTACTGTCAGGGAGAATCACTTGGTCCATGCTTATGGGAGGCAGGAGAGGTTGCCTGTAATGGTTGACAGACAACAGCTTGGTCTTAGATGAATTGAAGTTGACAAGCCACTTCTTGCCTCAGTTCACCACAGAGTGTAGATCCCGCTCAATGTCAGCAGCGAGATTATGTCTGTCCGCCACGACAGGTTTCTTACTGGAGCGGGAGTATATTGTAGTGTCATCTGCGTAGATGCCTACTTGGGACTTGATCTCATCTGAGAGGTCGTTGATGAAAATGAGGAAGAGCGTCGGGCCCAGGATAGAGCCCTGTGGGACACCAGCAGGACGAAGAGGCACGCCCATTCAGAACGACCTTCATTTTGCGGTTATTTAAGAAAGATTAGGTCAAGCAGGCGACCGGTAATACCATAGCCGCGTAGTTTGCATAGGAGGCCAGAGTGCCAAACCCTGTCGAAAGCCTTGGAGATATCCAGAGCAACCGCGCGAGCCTCGTAAGACTCATAAAGGGCTTGTAGCATGTACTCCGTTACGGTTGTTAGCAGGTCGGCCGTGGACCTGTCGAAGCGGAATCCATATTGCCTGTCGGAGAACAGTTTGTGGGCGGTGAGATGATGAACTATTTCAGCATTGATTATAGCCTCGAATACTTTCCCGAATATCAGGTAGAAGACTGATAGGGCGATAGTTGGATGGGTCGAGGGTTCACCACAATTCTTAAATACAGGAACGACTGAAGAGAACTTCCAGCATGCAGGAAAGCAGGAAGCAGAAAGGCAGTAGTTAAATAGTTTAAGGAGGACAGAGTTCAGGAGCAAGTCTCTTAAGTACTATCACCGGGATTCCATCGTCACCACACGCCTTATGGGAGTCGAGTTTTGAAATTACTCTGGATACTACTGTCGGGGTAATATATACGTCGTGCAGTTTGGCCTCAGTTCTAATAGGGAAGTCGGGTGGGTGTACTCCGGACGAGTCGAATGTGGAGTTGGATGAGAATCTGTGGGCAAAGCACTCAGCTTTGTCCGCAGATGACGTGAGAACCTCAAATCCATGGATTAAAGGAGGTGTTGAGGATTTCCTATTGTTGAGCACTCGTTTACAAATCCTCCATTAATCCTTGGAGCCGAACTTCCGGTCAGCTATGTGCTGTCGCATTCTCCCAGCAAACAACTGTTTGTCGTCATTTAGGGTTCTCTTGCACTCATTACGAGCAGATGTGAACAGGCTCCTATTGTGATCAGTTGGCTGTCTCCGGAATAGACGGAAGTAATGGTTCCTGTGGGCAATGGCGGCTGAGCAGGCCGGGGAGAACCACGGAGAGGAATGAGGTTTTAAGCAATACTTCCTGGTGGGTATGAAGGCATCACTGCCAGCTTTCACCCATGACGAGACCTCAGAGGCACAGTCATCAACTGATAGGTCAAACACTTTTCCCCAAGGGACGTCGCAGAGGAAATCGCGAAAGGCATCCCAGTCAGCTTTTTGGTAGAGGTAGGAGGTTCTATAAGTAGGGGGCTCCTGGGGGGAGTGAGATTGGAAAGAAATACTGAGAGAGACTACAGCGTGGTCGGAGTTGCCGAGAGGGCAAAGCTGCGAGACTTGACAGGTGTCAGGCGCAGAGGTGAAACATATATCTAGCAGTGAGGAATGACCCGAGGGAGTGCTTGGGAAGCGAGTGTGGAAGTCGATTTTCTGCACTATTGTAAGAGCTGCAACCTTGAAAATTCTGAATATCGTTTCGGAGTCTATAGATAACGGACACACACACACACACACACACACACACACACACACACACACACACACACAGAGAGAGAGAGAGAGAGAGAGAGAGAGAGAGAGAGAGTTCCATTTATAAATAAGTTTAGATGTGTGTGGTTTTAGGTTGCATCTTTTTAATTTGCGGATGTGCGTTGTGGTACAGTGGATATCGGCTCGGAACGAGAAACCGGGGAGCCGAGTTCGAATTCCAGTTGAATTCATTGTATCACTTACGCGCAAATACCCTTGGGAAAGGTATTAATCCGTCTCTTCCTTCCAGTTATGGGTTAAATAGCAGGACAGATTGGGTTCTGTAGCCTTGGTCGGCAACCAGTCTACCGCAGAAAGCAATGACAACTTACAGTAAAGTCGCTTCTATGGACATTATTTTATAGATATTTTAATACAATTACACACTGTGTTATCGTTATTTTATCATCCAATACCTTTATGTTTGAAGACGTTACTATCATTTGTAGTATGACAAAGTAAAATTTTTCCAGGAAATTATAATTATCCTTCCGTGGAAATTCCACGGGTTCCGCTAGTATATATCAATAGCAAAGGGGACACATTCTTCTCTTCATATTGTGCGCATGTATCTTGTTTGTTAATTCTCTACAAGAAACACTTTTCTTTATGTAATCTCTAAGTTAGCCTCTTAAGTTAGGGATAATAATGAATCAGGTCAAAACGCAATTTGCATTAAAAATATTTTCTTTTTCTTCTTTTTTCTTCCTTTTTCTTTTCTAACTTCCACTGAATATGCCACCCGTCTACACATATTGAGACGTGTTGGGCACCCCGAAGTGGTGTAATGGTTAGCGCTTGAAAAATTACGAGCAATGAGTCCGATCCTCACCAGGTTTTCCATAATTTCGGCCTCAAATCACAGCTAAGCTACTCTTAACAGATGACCATTCCGATACGTGTGGTTTGTGGTGATACCGAGCAAAGCGATGGACCGGATGTTTGCCCTCAGAGATCCAGAAAGCAAATGACCAAAACTGCTCTTTGCGCACCCGGCTCCACGCATATGTTCCGGCAGAAAACCATAAATTAATTAAATATCAAATTCCTGTTCGCGAGCCGACGGAAATTTTATTTATCATCCAATGGGAAGCCCAGAATTAAATACGGGTGTGAATTTCCAAATGACCTGCTGGGATCCACAAAGACGAAATAAAAAGCCGACACAGAAAGCATCGCCAGAGTTGAGAAAGTGCGAGCATAGTTAGCACATCCCTTGACCTCGTCAATGATCTACTATGCTCGCCATGCCTTTCCCTCTCACCTTCTTCTTCGCTGTCCCCTAATCTACTTACCGGACTAACGGACGGAGACATCAAAGACATTCCTAACGGACAAACGCTCCCACATATACATACACAAAAACTCTCTTTTCAGCATTTACTGCTATAAACATTTTAACCTCCGTTGGACCCATCCTAAAGACATTATTTTATTTGTAAAAAACCTTAATTGATACCTGTGTATATATAAAATGTTGTTTTTATACTTAACTTGATTTTCTTGTTTTATAACACCTTTTATAACTTATAGTGGGCCATCTACTAACGAGGCCAAATTTAGTTAATCTGTTTCAACATACAACTACGTTTCACTAGAACGGATAACCCACTATAGATTATATAAATAAGAGAATTTATCTTTCGCCTAATTTTGTCAATCTCCAAAGTTTTCTGCACTTCATAGACTCCAAAACTGTCTTATAACATCTTCTTTGCTACGGCAATATTCTCCGTCTTTTCAATTGGATATTAACTCTGTTTTTTGTTTGTTTGTTTTGTTTTTTTTTGTTTTTTTGTTTTTTGTTCACTTTTCTTTACTCTTTTTTTTGCCTTTTTGTTTTCGTTCATTCAAGTACTAATCTCAACCCATATACTGGCCAACTTAAGGACTGATCTGCTGCAGGTATCCTTAGCCTCTTCTTTTTTTTTTAGTAAGTTTGTTATCAATTTTGCGTCATCACCCAACTCCTTTGTGATATCCTGAAAAGAAAACCTTAAAACAAATAAATAAATAAATTGTAGTGAACAAAACAAATTCAAAATTTAAAATTCAAATCTGATTCATTGATTTTGTTAGAAAATAAAGAAAAAATAATATGAATTTTCTGGAATGTACAAACTTTGCACACAAAACTCGCGAAATTTCACACCTCGATGTGAAATGTTTTTCGGCAAATAGCAATGTAGGAAACATCTAAAAAATAAATAAAAATTCAAATAATGTTTAATTATAAAAAAATAAATATCAAATTCCTTTTACGGACCTTTTTCGCGAGCCGATGCGAAGTTTCTTTATTGTCCAATGGAAAGCCCAGAATTATATCCGGATGTGAATTCTCAAATGACCTGTTTGGAGCCCAAGAAAATGAAATAAAAGGACGAGACAAGAAGACGGTCGCAGTAGAGAAAATACGAGCATAATTAACACATCCCTTGAAAATAACACACAATGCACTGAACAAAAATAGTGAAAGCGCACCTATTATTTTCTGCTATCATTTTTTGGGGTTTCCTTCTTTTCCTCTTTTTTTAAAGAACGTCAGATTAAGTTCTGTAATGTCTGAAAAGTTCGTTTTTTGTTTCTTCTTTCATATATTTTCGAAGAATGCACACATCAAGGAAGTTCTATAATATATATATATATATATATATATATATATATATATATATATATATATATATATATGAGCGTTTGTTTGGTAGGAATGTCTTTGAAGTTATCTCTTCAGTGTGAATGGTGAAAGGCAGGAGGTAAGAGTCGAACAATGCAGAAGAAGTAGGTGAGAGAGAAAGAGAGAGGCAATAATAATAGGATCGCTTGACATTTATCAAAGGTACGTAAAAATTGCTTGTCATCTTAACTCTCTGAATAGTGTCGTCTTATCTCGTTTATTATATCGTTTAGGAATCCATCCTGGATGTGATTCTAAGCTTTCCATTAGACGACAAACATTTCACATCGAGGTGTGAAATTTCGCAAGTTTTGTGTGTGTTAAGCAGAGTTTGTAAAATCCAGAAAATTCATTTATTTCGAACAATGAGTCAGATTTTAATAACTTGTTTTGTTCGCTACAGACACACACATCAAGGGAGTTCTACACTTTCAAAAGCTCGTTTTTTTCTTTTCTTTTTACACCCACAGACATCCCAATGCGATGAGGAAAAAAAGATGGCCAAGACAGTTTCCATGAAACTGTTTGTAAAAGAAAGAAATGGAAGCCACGTCACGTCAGTGGGAATGTGACTGAAGTCGAAATGCCAAGTCAGGATCGATTATATTGCAGATCCTTCCCTATATTTTGTCGAAAACCTCGAGAGAAATAGCAAGAACAACTGACCAGATCTGGCAATAGTTTTCAATGCACGGATGAAGAGTAGATTTATAAACACTCTGAGGAGAAAAACTTTCTGACACGATACACTTGTTAAATATTCGTTGATCGATATTTTTGAGAATCATGAAATTTGTGGCAACAAAGTGTATTTCCGCTTGTTGACATATATTTTGAAATTTGAGTGAAATGTATTATGTCGAACAATGTCAGCCAGGTGCGCAAAAGGGAAAACATTTTCGAATTGGGATTTTTATTTTGTCTACTGGGGTCAGAGGTTTATGTCCCACGTTCAAGTTTAAACCTTCATTGGCTCGGAAGTGACGTCAAGCTGACAGATGGAAAAATTTTAGTAGGAATTTTGATTTTGATTTTGAAGAGTCTCGACACAACCGTTCAAGTGTACGGTTGAGTAAAATCTGTCTAAAACAAGCTCTTATTCCAAGGCATGTCACCGAAGATGTATTTAAGAAAGAAAAGTAAAATATATTTTATATTTTCTTTACAGCTGGGTTCGGTCTATTCTTTTCGACGAGTCGTTTGTTGCAGTTAATTGTTTCACAGTGAGGAGGACGACAAAGATGAAGAATATCGTGACATGTTCAAGTGAAGCTGATTTGTGTGAAGAAGTCAACGAAAAGCATTTATGATTTTAATTGAAAGTATTAAGCGTCGCTTCAGAAGTTTTGATAAGTACATTCGTCGTAACAGTTACAGTGAAGGCCGCAGAATTTATGAAGTCTAATTTTCGTTCTCGTGGTTTTCAACATTCGTCCAGTCGTCACTGATTGATCCAGACAACGTGAGGCCCAAACAAACAGATGTGTTTTCGAGAAGAATTGTCATTGTCGAATCTAATATATTACACAAAGACCCAACGTTCCTAACAGTAGATGCAGCTATTAATTCGATGTCTTCTCTGTGCCATGTCCCTTAAGGACGTAAGCGATGATGGCTTTCCACGTCTCCCTATCCCTGGTGGCTCTTAGCAAGCTTTCTCCTGTTAGAACGCGCAACCCTCGTTCCGTCATCCACCTGCTCAAGACCATAAATCTAAACTATAAATGTATAGAAACTAGTAAGACCACAAAATGAGGGATCAGTTTATATATTCATTATAATATAGATTTGATCCCCCATTTTATATCCACATTGTAATTTCTTATAAACAGTTGGCATATATATTCTTCTTCTATGTGCTATGTCACTTCACGATATGGGAGATCATGGCTTTCCACATCTCCCTATCCCTGGTGGCTCTTAGCACACCTTATCCTGTTGCACCATGCAACCCTCGTTCCATCATCGACCTGATTAGGTCCTTCAAATATGTTATCCCTTCCTTTCCCCTGTTTCTTTTTCCACTCTATCTGGCCTGTTAGTATCAAGTTCTCCAGACCCTCCTTCCTCATTGCATGTCCCAGGAACTTCAGCTGTCCCTTCCTGCTGCTCAGTATTAATTTCCTTTTTGTTTCCCTCATTTTTAATACCCCATCATTGCTCACAAGCACGATCCATGATATTCGCAGCATCCTTCTGTAGAACCACATTTCAGTTGCTTCCAGTTTTTCCTTCATCTTTGATGATATTGTCCAGCATTCACTGCCATATTGAAGAACGAACAGCACATAGCAATCCAGTACTCTTTTCCGTGTTTCTAGCGATATTGTCCTGTTTCTTAATACTTGACTCAACTTCTGGAATGCTTCCTTCGCCATGCCAATTCGCCTTCGGATCTCTGTATCGCACTTTTCGTCTTCTGTTATAACACTTCCCAGATATTTAAATTTTTGTACCTGCTTCTAGTTTCCTTTCCGTGTCTGCTATCAGCACTGTATCATCTGCATACCTTAGTCTGTTTAAATTGTGGCCTCCGATGACGAATCCAGGCATAACTTCTAGGGTCCTCAAAATATTCTTTTTGTACAAGTTGAAAAGACACATTCTTGTCTTACGCCCCTTTCTGTCTT
The DNA here is from genome assembly GCA_037127315.1 of Ascarosepion bandense. NCBI lineage: Eukaryota > Metazoa > Mollusca > Cephalopoda > Sepiida > Sepiidae > Ascarosepion > Ascarosepion bandense. Next base: position 1,828,008 of record JBBBDQ010001872.1, read on the forward strand.
TGTATATCTGCTGAATTCGTTACCTGTCCGTATACAAGCGATTTGCTGCCAGTAAAGATTCTTGATTGCTCTTCAGTCTTTCCCAAATATCTCAAGACTGCCTAGCATCTCCATCTTTTCTTCCTGGCGTATTTTGTCAAACGCCTTCGCATAATAAATAAAGCACAGGTATTATTCCTTCTTCCTTTGTATTGTCTTTTCAGATAGCATCCTAATCATAAATTCGATGTACTCGTTCCATTTCAAGATGTACTCGTTCCATTAAAAAAGTGACTACCCACTGGGGTATATGAACTTCAGAATTTCATTCCTTGCGTAGTGGTGCCTCTACTGGTAGTCATGAGTAATTTCCTTTCCGTGTCTGCTATCAGCACTGTATCATCTGCGTACCTTAGTTTGTTTAAATTGTGGCCTCCGATGACGAATCCAGGCATAACTTCTAGGGTCCTCAAAATATTCTTTTTGTACAAGTTGAAAAATGGAACGAGTACAAATTCTGGCATAGCATCGAGGGTTCTCAAAACATTCTCGCTGTACAAGTTGAACAGATCCGGTGAAAAGACACATCCTTGTCTTACGCCCCTTTCTGTCTTTGTGAATCTGCTGAATTCGTTACCTGTCCGTATACAAGCGATTTGCTGCCAGTAAAGATTCTTGATTGCTCTTCAGTCTTTCCCAAATATCTCAAGACTGCCTAGCATCTCCATCTTTTCTTCCTGGCGTATTTTGTCAAACGCCTTCGCATAATAAATAAAGCACAGGTATTATTCCTTCTTCATTTGTATTGCCCTTTCAGAGAGCATCCTAATCATAAATTCGATGTACTCGTTCCATTTTTCAACTTGTACAAAAAGAATATTTTGAGGACCCTAGAAGTTATGCCTGGATTCGTCATCGGAGGCCACAATTTAAACAAACTAAGGTACGCAGATGATACAGTGCTGATAGCAGACACGGAAAGGAAATTACTCATGACTACCAGTAGAGGCACCACTACACAAAGAATGAAGTTCATATACCCCAGTGGTATATAAAGGGTTCGGTTCAAAATTCCTAGCATCTGAAGAAGGCCGGAGCGTACAACGGCCGAACGTCGTACAAATGGCAACAAAGATGTGGACAATAGTCCGAATAATGTAAATACAGTATAAAGAGGCTTAGCTGGATAGGTCCGACCTGTTGAAACTTAGAAATGTCGTTCGTTGGAACGTTTGCCATGGAAATAGCGATTGATTTGAGATTTGTGGTAATTCGGTTTGTAGAGCTGAAAATAATTGAACGCTCTTGAACATCTTCAAGGCTTGAAGTAAAGGATCAAGGAGTTCCAGCCGCGATGTGACAGTAATACTCCATTCTTGCTCTGATCTGGCCCTTGTCAAAAACGTGTATAGTAAAAGTGTTGTTGTGAAATATCCTGTCCTACCCAGGACAGGTTATAAAAGACGGGTACTAGAACGAACTACAGAGCGATCATGATTATACGAGAGCCATCGTCCTTAGACGAGAGTTATACGTCATTCCCATCTTAAATGTTATTCTTGTTAACTGTTCGTTGGTGTACGTGTATTTGGTTTATTGTACTGAAGTATAATAAATCTCTATTTATATATCCTCAGTGTTAAGAATTATTTCTTGCACTATTCTTTCTCTGTTTATCCCCTCCGGGGATATACCAAAAATTAAGAGCATAAGGCAGGAATTACAGAGTTAGAAAATGTTTTATTGTTTGTTTCAAATCCACCAAAACAGTTCCAAGGTATCATTGCTTGAACAAATATTAAACACTGAATCGCAATGTCACCTTTCCTTCATGACGTTTTCCATCGTCTGCATTTCAAAGGCAGACAACATATAACCGCTAATCAACGCAGATAAGGATGGTTGGTGTTTATCACTCTCTTAATAAAAGTTTTCAACAAAAGTATCGAGTGCAAGAGACCCGAAAAGAAACAAATAAATCCTTAATTTATCGGTAACAGTTCAGAATAGAAGCAACCAAACAATAAAACAATCATTCAGTTAAATGCCATACGTAATACACGCTTAGGCGATCATGTCTCGAAAGAGACATGACTGACTTAGTAGAAGATTATCGCTCATTAGTTTGCCATTAATTTCTACGGTGGACTGGTTGCCAGCCAAGGTTATAGAATATGTGCTGTTATTTAACCCATAACTGGATAACAGGATAAAAGAGACGGATTAATACCTTTCCCAAGGTTATTTGTGTGTAAAGGAATGCAATGAATTCAACTGGAATTCGAACTCGGCTCTCCAATTTCTCGTTCCACAACGCAGAAACAGACAACTAAACTTGCGGTCTTCAAAGATTGAAGTGACTTCATTCAATGTCGAAACTTTTCAGTTGGACTTAAGTCTATAGGTAAATGCTTTTTTAAAGGTAACAACTATTTACAATATATTTTAGCTCATTCATTGACGATTTTTTTAAACATTTTCTATATGAAAATGCCTTCTTATTTCTTTAACGTAAAGCCTATAGGCAAATACTGTTTTAAAATTTTAGAAACGAAGAAAAGAGTGCTAGACTGCTACGTGATGTCAGTTCTTCAGTACGGCTGTGAATGCTGGACAATATCATCGAAAATGAGGAAAAAACTGGAAGCGGCCGAAATGTGGTTCTACAGAAGGATGCTACGGATATCGTGGACTGAGCATACAAGCAACGACGAAGTGTTAGAAAGAATGGCAACAAAATGGAAATTGATGCTGAGCATCAGGAAGAGACAACTGAAGTTCCTGGGACATGCAATGAGGAAGGAGAGCCTGGAGAACCTGATACTGACTGGACAGATAGAAGGAAGGAGAGACAGAGGAAGGCAGCGGATAACATATCTGCAGAGTCTGATCAGGTGGATGACGGAACGGGGGTTGCCAGGAGCAACAGGAGCAAACATACTAAGAGCCACAAGGGATAGGGAGACGTGGAGATCCATTATCGCCTACGTCCTGAAGGGACAGGGCACATAGAAGAAGAAGAAGGCCCAAAGAGGATTCAGTGTAGAGGGATATTAAATTTGATTGTTGTAAGTGATCTTGACGGATCTTGTAAGATTTATATCCTTCATAAGAATATGAAGGATATAAATTGGTTGATCCTAGACTTGAAAAGGTTAAGATTGCACTGGTTAGGGAAGTATCCACTTATCTCATGCTAATAGCTCTGAGAAAGAGGCAGAACTAACTAACTTATTACCAAAAAGGGGCGAAATTATTGTGGATGATATGTCACCGTGAACATAGCATGCTGGGAATTATCTTTGATAGTTTGAGTCAGTGGGTTCTGTGTGGATCTAGTATGACTCTCATGAAGCATACCCATCAGGGGGCCTTTGCTGATAGGTAAATTTTTCAACAGAATCGATGGTTTTCTTGTAATTGTTTGTTAATAAAGTAAGTATATTCTTGCAACGGTTTGTTATTAAACTAAGGCTATTTTAGTGACAAAATTATAACCCAATTGAAGTGGCGAATATTGATTTCAAATTTTACCTTAATACTCATTTCATATTGATCTTTAAATACTGTAATTGGGTAAAATTCAAAGTTTTCTTGGCGCTCGAGATACACAAGCTCCTAGAAGTACGGGCTCGTTGGGTTCACAAAAATCTATTAATAGTTTACGCTTTGGCAGTTGGATCCTCGAATCTATTGTTGATACTTGCGATAAGGCATATACAGGGTGGCCCAAAAAACGGGAATTATTTACGTGTGTATTGGCAGACATGAGCAAGGGGTAGCACTGCGAAACAGTGGCCTCACGAAGTAAACAGTCATTTCAGTAACCATGGATCAAGATCAATTTCTAAGCAAGTTATGGATGTCAGATGGGGCCCATTTTCATCTCACAGGTTACGTGAATAAGCAGAATTACCGTTATCGCGCAGACGCAAATCCTAATGAAGTTCATGAGCGCTCTTTAAACGCTGGTAATGTGCCAGTATGGTGTACTGTTTCATTACATGTGATCATCGGACCATATTTTTATTTTATTTTTATTTTTTGAAAATGAACTCAGTCACTGTTACTCCGAATCGTTACGTGGAGACACTTGAATTGAACAATTATTCACAGTTTCAAGAAACCTGGTTTCAACAGGATGGAGCGATTTGCTTCCAGGTTGACCCTGAAAAAATCCACCACAGATTACTAATTCATGATAAAACCTGGGTTCACCACTTCGAATATGAATTAAAGATTTAAAGCAAAGTGTGGAACCACTGTGGTTCAACACCCCAAAGAAGTTCAAGATGGCAACATCTGTTCGTTTCTGTTTTTGGAGATTCTGAAAGGGCTAATCCTGGTAAACTACTTGGAAAATAGAAAAACTATTTATAGACAATACTATACAACAAAATTAAGACAGCTAAAGGACGTAATCAAGTTGAAGCGCAGAGCGAAGCTGAGGGCTGATATGCTCTTACTTCAAAATAAGGCGCCCGGTTACACTGCTCAGGTTGCAGTAGCTGAATCAGTCACCTGCGAATCGCTACCCCCATCTCTCTTATTAACCGAACTTGGTTATATCTAGCTTACTTTTGTTTCTTAAACGCTAATGCCACCTGTGTGGTCGCCATTTTGGAAACAATAATGAAATCATATGTGTGGTGGAAGAGTTTTTGAAACAACAGGACGCCATCTTCTCTGATGGGGCTAAAATGCTTAAGCATCGTTGGCTCAAGTGCATTGATCTCAAGTAGGGGAGGACTATATAGAAAAATAATGAAAAATTGTCTTCATACTTTTTATGACATTAGATTTTTGTTACGTTATTCTAAGGAAATCCTTTTGTAACTTGTTATTAGTGTTATAATATTTCGGTATCTTAGCATAAAGTTAACGTACTAAACAAATCCGTCGAATAATACACAATAATGCTCTTGGAATAATTCTCTCGAGTTATTCACTTAGAAACAATCTTTTTAAGAACGCACAACACAGAACGATATTTATCTACCTCCCCACGGAGGAGTAATGTGGCACAAGGACTTTTTAATGTGAGTAATTCGAACCATATAGCTCGCTCAAAAACTTATTGTCTAATGTTCCCTAGCCAAGAATCTGCTCTTCAGCGGAGTCTTGATTGGTTTATTCCCCGCCCCAAGGCATAGAGGCCGACAAGACATGTGCTCGTGCTGATGCACAATACCGAACGATATTTACCTGCCTCTCCACCGACGCAGAATGTGGCACAGGCCCTTTTTAACGTGGGGTATCCGGGCCCTAACGCCTGGCCAAAAGTTTATTGTCTAATTTTCCTCAGCCGAGACTCTACCCATTGGCCGACTGGGTTATTACTCTCCGCCCGAAGGCAGAGAGACTGACAAGGTAAGTGTTTGTAAAAATGCACGACACAGAACGATATTTATCTCCCTCCCCACCGTGGTGGAATGTGGCACACGACTTTTTTAACGTGGGGAATCCGGGACCTAAAGCCCGGGCAAAAATTTATTGTGTAATATTTCCCAGAGGAAACTCTACCCTTAGGGGGAGTCTCGACGGGGTTACTCCCCGCCCGAAGGCAAAGAGTCCGACAAAGCATGTGTTCTTGCTGATGCACGAAACAGAATGATATTTATCTACCTCCTCACAGAGTTGGAATATGGCACACGGCCTTTTTAACGTGGGAGTATCCGAGCCCTAAATCCTGTACAAAAGTTCATTGTCTAATATTCCCCAGGCGAGACTCTATCTCTCGTTGGAGTTCCGACTAGGTTACTACTCTCCGACCGAAGGTAAAGAGTCCGACAAAGCATGTTTTCGTGCTGATGCACGACACAGAACGATATCTGCCTCCCCACCCAGTTGAAATGTGGCACACGGCCTTTTTAACGCAGGGTATCCGGGCTCTAACGCCCGGCCAAAAATTTATTGTCTAATTTTCCACAGACGAGACTACCCTTCGGCGGAGTCTCGACTGGGTTATTACTTTCCCGCTGAAGGCAGAAAGTCCGGCAAATCATGTGTTCGTGCTGATGCATGACACAGAATACACTTAGATTTCTGTCTAAGTAAATTATATACTAAATATCTAAAATCATTTGATCACTCTAGCACAATTCGTTCAACCGTTATGGTGATACATGTTCGACCACACGTATCAGAATCCATATTTTCTTCCTACGTAGCATTACTCCAACTCTTTCTTGGTGAGGCTTAGAAGTTTTTGAGCGACCCTTGTAATATAGGATAGAGAAACTTTTTGACAGAATTATTTTCTCGTCCCTTTCATTTTATTTTACCTGAATCTTTAAACTGAAAGACGTCAAAGTTATTCTCTTTCCAATTATGACGTTTGACAATTCTACAAAGACGTAAACTAGAGAAGAGACCCCTGAGATACTTGATTAATTTTAGAGATAAATGAATAAGCGCGCTTACGTGTGTTTGTGTGCGTTACTTAATTCCAGAATTCTAGGTCCTTTCGTATATATGACGTACTTTTTACTTCATGAAAGAAGGTCTTTCATGAAAGAAGCTTGTATTCGAAATTAACAAGCGTGTCAAGAAAAAATTGCAACCTTATTATTTTGCTTTCAAACGCAAGTCTTTGACTCGCCTTTGCCGAAAAAATAGACTCTGGGGAAATCAACACGGGCAGGTATCGTTTACGTCTGACTTCGTATCGCTTTCCGGAGATTATTGATATCAAAAGTTGCTTTTTGATTCAAATCTCTATTATACATTTTAAGATTCTCTTGAAGGCTTGTAATTATGTAACTTCTGAGGTGACCCTAAATAAAATTATATACTGACAGGAAAAGCCGTATTACGTCGGAACCTAACCAACCGCAAAGCTACTAACATCAAAGAGTGATATTATGATATCCTTCAATCACAAATCGGATATTATTTTGGGGGAGATATTCAGCATTTAAACCTGGAATGGTTGGAAATTACAACTTGGTCTCTTTCTTTTTCTCCCAGTACCAGATTAAATTGCATAAATGTTGGAGGATTTTGACGCAACCTGTGAACTTATTGGGAACTGTTTTTTTTTTTTTTTTTTTTTTTTTTTTTTAACCTGCAATCTTTGTAAGGAGTAGATTTCTTTAACCAAATTACTGATCTACATCGAGAGAGTTTGGGGAAATTAAACGTTAGCGTAAGAATTTTTGATGTCTAAATTCACCTAATTTTAGGGGTCGCAATTTTCATGAGTCAAGCTACCAATTACGGATTATTTGTTCCTAGAATTGTCTCAGCAGGTTTTCCTGTATTTATCTCTCTAACCGGTTATTTATCTCTCTCACTCACTCACTCACTCTCTCTCTCCATATATATATATATATATATATATATATATATATATATATATTGCGGTCTGACTCGATGGAGATCAAAATTTTAGAACGCTAACGACACCTTGAAATTTTTCAGAACGAGTAGAAAAATATATATATTAACACTCCACAAAGTCAGGGATCAGTTTATGTATTGATTATAACATAGAATCCGTCACCCCACTTTATATCACCTATATCTATATATGTTGCCCCTCCCCCCCTAATCCAATAGAGACATTGTACAATGTTATCTATATCTATAAAAGTGACGAGGGTGGACGTTGTGTAAGTATTTGCTCTGTAAATTCATCATGTTTTTTTATTCTTATTATTCCTTAAACTGCCCGAGTGAAACCAGGCTAAACTGCTAGTATATATATATATATATATATATATATATATATATAAAGAGAGATGGGGAATTAGATTTAATAAACTAAACTTATTTATAAATGGAATTTTGTATGTGTTTCTATGTGTGTGTGTCCCCGTTACCTATAGACTCCGAAACGGCTGAACCGATTTTCTTGAAAATTTACACAGTTGTACTATAAATGTCTGCAAGTGTTCTTAGCTAGGTTTTGTGTCGTATAATTGTGGGTATAATTGTAGTTCTTAGTCTCAGCCATGGTACCATTTACTCAGGGGACTTATTTAGCCTTCAAAATTCAGTTTACGATTAAAAAACCTTATTTGATATCGATACCAGGAAATCAAAATTTGACTTACATCCATTCATTTTTCTTTCAATCTACGGTTTCGCTTTGACTGGAAACAACTATTGCTTTTTAGTCTTTCGTGCCAACGTCCAAAGAGTCTGAGCTCCATGGATTAGTTTTAAAGCTTTCATTACAACCGAGCAACGCCGGGTTATACTGCTAGTATATATATATATATATATATATATATATATATAAGGTGCGATTGGTAAATTGTCGCAATTACTTTATTATTTCAAATATTCTTTAGGCTGAGTTTGAGCTCCAGGAACATGGATTAGTTTTAAAGCTTTCATTACACCCGAGCAACGCCGGGCTATACTGCTAGATATACATATATGTATAAAAATATACATATATAAAAAATTATTCAGATGGTGATTAAACAGGGCTTCATATCATATAAACAGTGTTATTATATATTAATATAACGAATCGAAAAAAGAAAACGTGAATTGATTACCACATCAGTTAGTCAGTTAAGTGCCATACGTGATACACGCTTTGGATGATCATGTTTTTTTCGAGACATGACTGACTAGGCAGAAGATTTTCCCGCAATAGGTTGCCATTGCTTTCTGCGGTAAACTGGTTACCAGTAAGGCTATAGAACCCAATCTGTCCTGTTATTTGACTCATAACTAGAGGGGGAAGAGGTGTACTATATTATTTAGTAGTAATTAGTGGGAGATCAGTTTATTACTTTATAACAATATAAAACTGACCCCAATTTATGCCCAGTAGAAGCCTTAATCATGATTTCAACTACTCGGTCAGTCAGTTAAGCGCCATACGTGATATATGCTTTGGGCGATCATGTCTCGAAAATGACATGACTGACTGGACAGAAGATTATCCTGCAGTAGGTTGACATTACTTTCTGCGGTAGACTGGTTGCTAGCCAAGGCTATAGAACCCAATCTGTTCTATTGTTTAAACCATAACTGGAGGGAAGAGACGGATTAATACCTTTCCCAAGGGTATTTGTGCGTAAGTGAATTCAAGGAATTTGACTGGAATTCGAACTCCGCACTTCGATTTGTCGTTTCGAGTTGATATCCACTGCACCACAACGTACATCCGCCACATGCTGCTATAAAAAAAGTTTTTACTCAAGTACTTAGACCCAGATTAACACAGATTCTCCTATGGCTTTGTTACTTTCTTTTTCATTCCCTTGCTGTTTTCTTTTCTTTCTTTTTTCAGCAAATATTATTTACTATTCATAATAAACGTGAATTACCCACTTCTCCAAAGAATTTTAATACCTTTTTAAATTAGAACTTTTTTTTTTAAATTTTAATTTTTCTATCGTCATATGATTGTTTCTATTTGTGTAATTTTTTCGTTGTATTTATATTATACGATTGCTTACCCTATTATCATAAGATTTAACTTCCAGGAACATCGATTAAACTTAAATTCAAATCACTTAAACGGCCAGTTTGTAATGCGCACCGACGTTGATATGTTAAAATAAAATTTATTTTAACATATCACCTGAAGAAGAATAGTATTGTTCTATAAAAACAAATGCTTGAACTGTGGGTTTAGATCTACGTCTTCCTTCACTTTTTTGTAATATATATATATATATCTCCACCCACGTCTATTGAACAGGTTAAGAGGCTCATCACTTGTTCCCTGTTTAGGATGTGGTTTCTGGCTTTTCTCTTTTCCAATCTTCTCACTTTGGTTTCTTTTTTTTTTTTCGATTGGAGTAGATAGATCTATCTATCACCCGGTTCACACTCCACCCACGTCTATTGAACAGGTTAAGAGGCTCGTCCCTTGTTCCCTGTTTAGGATGTGGTTTCTGGCTTTCTCTTTTCCAATCTTTTCACTATTACGTAGCCCCCTGCACATCAGTGGCGTTACCGCCTTGCTTGGGGTGATACGATTAAAAAAAAATATATATATATATATATATACGCATCGATCATTCCGTAATGACTTAGAGCACTCTGGCTATTGGACGTGTATAATGACAGTGTATACGCTAAAATGTCTACCTTCTTCTACCGAGCGCCCATAGCCCAGAGGTAGAATCGCCGACCGACGCCAATTCCGCCGGGTTTCAATCCTGAGTTAAAAGCAACCGGAGTCTAACCGTACTGATGAGCTGTGATATTGAGCACTCTTTATAAAAGTAAATGCTTGAACAGTGGGTTTTTAATCTACGTTTTCTTTCACTTTCTTTTTTCTTTCTCAACGCAAGGACATTAAAAAACAAGAAGGGTGAATGATGGTGAAAACACAGAGGTGCCTGAATTTTTGTCATTATTGGTATGTAATTAGTAGTTTTTTGTATGCTTAGATCTTTCTCTGTGTGTGTAAATCTCCGAGTCCTGTTATAGACGTACGAAAATATGTATATTTATTAATATATTATTAGTATCTCTGTTATATTAGACTGAGCACAGTTTTATTCCCGCCAAAATAAAGAAAATTATATGTGCGTGTACTTGTGTGTATATGTACATTTATTGATATCCATCGCGTATTACACATGAATTGAGTTCTGTTGGCTGCTGGCGCGTGTATACACGGCGTATATATAACACATTAAAATCTCCTCCTGTTTCCGTCGTGCGCCGATAGCTTAGGCGTAGGCTCTCTGACTAATATTAAAGTTTCGATCCTGGCTGAAAGCAATCGAATGTCTTGCTACACTGATCAGCAGTGATACAGTGAAACAGGCGTATATATATATATATATATATATATATATATATATAATTTGTCAAGACACATCTGTGTCTTCATATCTACCTGTCTAACTTTGGTCATATCCATCCTTTTATATTTATGTATTTATTTACACAGACAGGTCAGTAGTCTAGGGTTAGCAGCATATAAGGTTAGCTCTACCATAGCCTAAGTTCATGAAAAAATTTCATCTTGTTAATAATTACATCTTGTTAATAATAACGCTGTTAATAATTACATCTTGTTAATAATAACGCTGTTAATAATTACATCTTGTTAATAATAATAATAATAATAATAATATATTTTATTTGTAAACGAGTTATATTACGCAACACAGAGAGTAGAAGCCCGGGTTGCGTAATATCACTCGTTTACAAATAAAAAATCTTCAGAATTCTACAATGTACTTGTACTGAACACTTTTTAACACAACTGCGCACTGGTATAATTTGATCATGACCAAAAACTTAGTAATTAAATTATCGTTCATTCAGCAATGAATTAGAACACTAAAAAGTCTGCCTCCTTCTACCGAGCGCCCATAGCTCAGAGTTAGTATCGCCGACTGACGCCAATTCGGTCGGGTTTCAATCCTGAGTAAAAAAACAATCGGCTGTCTAACAGTATTGATGAGCTGTGATACAGCGAAACAGATCTGTCTGCGGATGACTATATATATATATATATATATATATATATATATATATATATATATATATAATAAAAAGTGTGAGAAGCCGCGAATGTTTTGTTTAAAGTGTATATTTCTTCTTGTTATTATTATTTATATTACGTGCTTTTTGGATGATACATTAAGTCTCCATAATTGTATTTGTGAGGCTCTTGAAATAGAGGCATTGCTGGGTGTCTGTGTTTATGGTAAATGTCTATGATGATGTAATTGGTTTTTTTTTATGAGTATGTCTAGAAATAGCAATTCTTTATAACTATATTCTAGTGTGAACTTTTTACGGACTCCCAAAGATACACAAATCAAACAAAATTAAAGCTGCTACCCATTAACAAAAATCGTAATATATCCACACCCCAAACCCCAGTGACCTTAAATTCAGACCAATTGTAGCAGGGCCAGCCTGCCTTACAAGCAGACTGAGCAACTTAATTGATAAAATATTGCAACCAGACACAACAAAAATAAAAAAAAACTACATCAGAGACAGCATATGTTTTCTAAGTTTCATATCACAAAAATAGACCCAGGTATACTCATAGTAACATTTGACGTGAACTGCTTGTACAGCAACATATCCCATAAACTAAGAAAACAAGCCATTCCATTTTGGATTGAGAAACACAAAGAAATACTTCCCACAGGCTTCACAAAAAAAAAAATAATCATGCAAAGTATAGAACTAATTTTAGACAACAATTCCTTCCGATTTAATAAGGAAAATTGTATTCAAACAACAGGTGCCGCGATGAGGACATAATGTTTGTTTTGTATTCATTGGTTTGGCTCTTGCGAAAAGATTTGGCGAAATGGGTTGAATTAAGTACTTCTTGGAGTGGTGCAATTTCTAATGGATTTAAATCAGATTCGAACTTCCACATTTGCTGCATACACCGTCCATAGTATTTTCAGCATGTTTTTCAAGTCTTTAATTCATTTGTAATGCAAGTGTGTAGCATTTGCTGCCATAAATCATGGCACACATTACATATATTTTCACAACACGTTCATTCGATTCTCATGTCATTTTTTATTTTTGCCTTAAATCTTCTTCTTCTGTGTACCTTGTCCCTTCAGGACGTAGGCGATCAAGGCTTTCCACGTCTCCCTATCCCTGGTGGCTCTTAGCACGTCTTCTCCTGTTACACCACCCAAACCACGCTCTGCCATCCACTAGCTCAAGACCATAAATCTAGAATATAAATGCATAGAAACTAGCATGACCACAAAATGAGGGATCAGTCTATATATCATCTACCTGATCATGCCCTTCAAATATTTTATCCGTTGCCTTCCTTTGTCTCTTTTTTCTTCTGTCTGACCTGTTAGTATCAGGTTCTCTAAGCCCTCCTTCCTCATTGCATGTCTCAGGAACTTTAGTTGTCTCTATCTGATGCTCACTATTAATTTTCTTTTCGTTTTCTTCCTTTCCAAAACCTCACATGCTAGGTCCATGATATCAGCAGCATCCTTCTGAAGAACCACATTTCCGCTGCATTAAGTTTTTTCCTCATCTTTGATGATATTGTCCAGCATTCTCTGCCGTATTGAAGAACTGACATAACTTATTTCTGAAAAATATTTCATATAATTTACATTGTTCGGACTGTTATCCTCGTCTTTATTGCCATGTTTACGATATTTCGGCCGTTATACGCTCTGGCCTTTTTCGGGGCTAGGAATTTCAAACCGAACCCTTATTTCGGTCACTGGAGTAAACATTTATTTCTGGTACTGCTACGTATCATATTTCATTGTAAATAACATTATCACTCATCCGGCATTTGAATCAGTGATGTACACATTTTTTCTTATAATGCTACGTATCAAATGTTATACTTAAATACATTATCTCTCATCCGCCATTTGCATTATTGATGTAATCAAACTACCTGTGACGCCACGAACATCATGCAGTGAACTGTGGTCCCGTTACACTTTTCACACTGAGGTCAAACTCAGTCAGTCAGTTAAGTGCCATGCGCGAAACACGCTTGGGCGATCATGTCTCCAAAGAGACATGACTGACTGGGCAGAAGTTTATCCCGCATTAGGTTGCCATTGCTTTCTACGGTAGACTGGTTGCCGACCAAAGCTACAGAACCCAATCCATCCTGCCATTTAGCCTATAGCTGGAGTGAGAAGAGATGAAATGTAACATATCATTATATAAATAAGTAGCAATTAATGGGGGATCAGTTTATTACTTCATAACAATAGAGAACCGATCCCCCACTTTATGCCCAGTAGAAGTTTTATTTGTTTTCAACTATTATATTCAGTCAGTTAAGTGCCATCCGTTGATACACGCTTGGGCGATCATGTCTGACTGGGCAGAAGATTATCCCGCAGTAGGTTGCCATTGCTTTCTGCGGTAGACTGGTTGCCGACCAAGGCTATAGAACCCAATCTGTCCTATTATTTAACCCATAACTGGAGGGAAGAGACGGATTAAAACCTTTCCCAAGGGTATTTGCGCGTAAGTGAATGCAAGGAATTCAACTGGAATTCGAACTCGGTTCCCCGATTTCTCGGTCCGAGCCGATGTCCAATGCATTGCAACGCACATCCGAGGTCAGACTACTTTTTTTTAATGGACACCTTTTATAATTGACATATCTATAAAGGCAATTACCGGTACCAATCGTGTAACCCAAGTGGTCTTCCTCCTTGTATCTTCCCTTTTTAAGCCACCGGGTTTACGGTACTGTAACTATAAATAGTTTATCCTGATGGCTCCACTGGTAAAAAGGACGGAATATGACGCTAGTTTCAAACACAATCTCTTTAGACAAATATTCTGCAGCAGGGAAGTTACGGATCAAATCAAAAAGAGCGTGACTAGAATAAATTTGCTGCAAGGTCTGGGGTCTGTCGTCGGCCTGAATCGAAGAATTACCTAAATGACTGAAAATTTACTCAAGCACTTAAGGGCCAAAAACAGGTAGATGTGCATTGATATGCAGTGGATATCGACTGGGAACGAGAAATCTAAGAGCCGAATTCGAATTCTCCCAGTTATGGGTTAAATAAGACAGATTGGATTCCATAACGTTGGTTGCCAACCAGTCTACCACAAAAAGTAATGGTAACCTTATACCAAAAACACTTCTGCCCTTACATCATATTTCTTTGTAGACATGATCGTCCAAGCATATCTCATGTATGGCAGTTAACTGGCTTAATAATAAAACTTGATCCCAAAGATTAAAAAAAACGATTTTAAATAAAATAAAATTTCATGAAAAGGACAAGCTTGATTTTCTAAACGTAGCTTATATATGGCAAAAAGCCTAAAGTATGGGGCACCCAGTGAGGATCGAACTCACTTGTAACGCTTCTAGCGAGATAAGGTTACTAACCATTACACCATGGCCAAGTTACTGTTATGTCAAGGTGTCTCAAAGACAGAACTAAATTAAATCCAATGATTAAATTTAAACGATAAACGATGCGAAAAATTTCCTCCAGGTGTCTTTGTCCGCGTACATGAGAACGGTTGGATGAATAAAGCTAGCGTATATTTATGGATTGACAATAGGCTTCCAGGTGAAAGGAAAGGATATTGTTAGTGGGGGACAGGTTTAGATATCACTTAACGGAAAATGTAAATAAACACCAGCAACGAAACAACGAAAGTCGCGGTAAGGATTAGCATCTTCAACCTCACGATGTCAGTTAAAATAAATCTTTTAAAGACAAAATTTGTTTGGAGTGGAATAAATGGATGATGGGCGGAGAAAGATCTTTCATGACGCGTGGTAATATGCGTGATTTGTCACTGGAAATGTTGTATGATTTAATGGTAAAATCTTGTGAAGTTGCTCGTGAATAAATTGCCATACAACCTTTCAAAGATGTTGCATTTCAGATTCAATGGCTGGGATAAAAGACGATTAGTTGGGGCAAAATTATGAAGACGACAACAGAGATTCTGTTGGGACGCCCGCGCCTATTCGGCTATAATGGACTATTCCATTACTATGTAAAGTAATGGTGGCATCTACGCAAGAGGGTGTGCCGAGCAGCCGATCGACAAGTCAGTCAGAGACTTCCGGTGACGACCCGGAAGTACTCATTGCTCATTCTACGTCTTACGACGATTAACCCTTATTTCTTGTATTGTATACTAATAACCTTTGTAAATACTATTTTCACGGAATACAACAATTAACCTATTCCTCTTGTTGAGTTATTTATTCTAACTCACGACATAACAGATTCCCCTGACAAAGTTAGAATTTTCAGTGATACATATCCATATGCAGACTCTCTTTACATCAGATGAAGAACAATATTTGTAGCAGAATTTTGAAAGATTTTTAAAACCTGATCATACAAGATTTTATTGTGAATAAAATAATTATTTTTAATCATTATTACCCTTGGAGTCTAAATTTTAAAAAATACCGAATCACAGAAGTATGGAACCACCTCTTAATTGATGTTATTCCCAGGTCCACCCTGACCCAGAGTGGTAGCATCTGGTAGGGTTCCAGCTATGGGTAAATAGTTAACCCCCAAACTGGGATCAAAACACTATGAAAGTATAACAATAGACTTTTATAGAAATATATCCATAAAAAAGACATTTATAGAAAAATACATTTTTGAGGAAAAAATATTATTGTCAGCAATGCATTTCTGAATACAAAACTAGAAGACATCTTCAGTTTTCTAAAATTAAAAATTTTTTTTTTTTAAATTTTGCCTGATCATACAAGGTTTTATCGTGAATAAAATAATGATTTTTAATCAATATTAACCTTGGAGTCAAACTTTCTAAAAATACCTTCACTATGAATCACAGTAATGTTTTTAAAATTACATGTCATCTTAGATTTGAGGTTTTAATCATTAATGCAATATGGTTACTTTCAGTTAACCTTTAATGTAATGTGGTACCATAATTGCACAATAATTTTGTTTTTATAGTATGTGTATATGAAAGATGAAGGAAAAACTTGAAGCAGCGTAAATGTGGTTCTACAGAAGGATGCTGCGGATATCATGGACCGAGCATGTGAGCAATGATGAGGTTTTGGAAAGGATGGAAACGAAAAGGAAATTAATACTGATCATCAGATAGAGACAACTAAAGTTCCTGTGACATGCAATGGGGGAGGAGGGCTTGGAGAACCTGATACAGACAGGCAAGATTTAGGGGAAAAGAGACAGAGGAAAGCAGCGGATAACGTATTTGAAGGGCCTGAGCAAGTGGATGATAGAATGGGGGTTGCGTGGTATTACAGGAGAAAGCGTGCTAAAAGCAACAAGGGATAGGGAGATGGAGAAAGCTATGATCGCCTACGTCCTGAAAAGACAGAGCACATAGAAAAAGAAGAATAGTCAATATACTGTCATTATGTGTCATTATACTTTCGTTAAAATCAAGAAATTGCGCAAATGATATGCATGCCATATCTACTGACCTGAATGGCAACCGAATTTAAACGACGCTTCAGTCAGTGTTTACATTTAATAAGATACATGCTACGTTAACAGAATACAGAATTTGTCTTAGTATTTTATTATTTTATATAATCTTCTCTGTTACTTTATCAAATATGTTCTGGTTCTGGGTATGACGATAAACTGCATCCGGCAGCAAGACCTCTGATTGGCAGCGTGTGAGGAGCATGGAACCACCTCTTAATTGCTGTTGTTCCCAAGTCCAACCTGATCCAGAGTGGAAGCACCTGTAAGAGCCCCAGTTATGGGCAAATAGTTAACCTTCAAACGGGGACAAAACACTATGAAAATATGACAATAGACTTTTATAAAAATCTAAGCTTATTTATAAATAGAACTTTGTCTGTGTGTATGTGTGTCTGTGTCTGTGTGTGTGTGTGTACGTGTCTGTTACCTATAGACTCCGAAACGGCTGAACCCATTTTCTTGAAAATTTACACAGTTGTACTATAAGCGTCTGCGAGTGTTCTTAGCTAGGTTTTGTGTCGAGGTACCCACGATAAATATTGAAAATTGATAATCGAAAAAGTCGGGTTATAGAAGGAGTTGTCCGATTTTAATCAAATTTGATACACTCATAGACAAAGACATAAGAAACGAAATTCAGAAGTTTCAAAGTTGCAGTTCTTACAATAGTGCAGAAAATCGATAATATATATATATATATATATATATATATATATATATATATATATATATAAGACAAGATGTTTGTGTGTGTGTCTGTTTATCTGCCTGTATGTCTGTATTTTTTTCAGACATTTTATTTTAGTTTTTGCTTCGGGTTTGGCTTTAAGTAGGTATAATTGTAGTTCTTAGTCTCAGCCATGATACCATTTACTCTGAGGACTTATTTAGCCTTCAAATTTTAGTTTACGACCAAAAAATACTCATTCGATATCGATACCAGGAAATCAAAATTTGACTTACATCCATTCATTTTTCTTTCAGTCTACGGTTCCACTTTAACTGGAAACAACTACTGCTTTTTAGTCTTTCGTGCCAACATCCAAAAAGTCTGAGCTCCAGGACCATGGATTAGTTTTAAAGTTTTCATTACACCCGAGCATCGCCTGGCTATACTGCTAGTATATACATAAAAATAGACTTTTATAGAAATAATACATTTTTAAAAAAAAAAAATTATTGTCATAATACATTTTTGAGGGGGAAAAATTTTTTATCAGCAATTAATTTTTTTAATAGAAAACTAGAAAACATTTTCTAAAAACAAAACTCATCCTCAAACATGTTCGTCAAACAAAAGTTGTGTTTCTTGCAACCTGTTTGAGGCACGCCAAGTAGTGTACAGTGATTTTACATCTCGGTTTTCGGCTCGGAACGAGAAATCGGGGAACCGTATTCGAATGCCATTCGAATTTACGCTCAAATGCCCTTAGGAAAGCCTCTTTCCTCTAGTTATTGGTTAAATAGCAGGACAGATTGGGTTTTATAGCATTGGTTTACCACAGAAAATAATGGCAACCGACTGCGGGAAAATGTTCTACCTAGTCAGTCACGTCTCTCTAAACACATGATCGCTGAAGCTTGTATCACGTGTGGCACGTGATTGATTTAATATAATAGTTGGAAACGTTAATGAAGCTTCTACTGGCGATGAAGTGAGGGATCTGTTTTCTATTGTAATGAAGTAATAAACTGACGTCCCACTAATTAATACTTATTAATATATGAATATAATATAATTCGTCTCTTTTCCTTGCAGCTATAGTTTGAATAGCAGGACAGATTGGGTTCTACAGCCTTGGTTGGCAACCAGTCTACAACAAAAAGTAATAGCAACCTACTGCAGAAAAATCTTCTGCTCAATCTGTCATGTCCCTTTCGGGACATGATCGCCCAAGCGTGTATCACATATGGCACGTAACTCACTGATTGAATATGATAGTTGGAAACATAAGTAAAGCTTCTACTGGACATAAAGTGGGGGATCGGTTTTCTATTGTTATGAAGTAATAAACTGATCCTCCTAGAATTAGTATAAATTAATATAATCGGAAACGAATGCAATTAATGCTACCGTTAGACCTGAAGTGGGGGATCTGTTTTCATTTTCATGAATTAAGAAACTGATCCCCCACTTATTACTAGTTATTAATATATTAATATAATCCATCACTTCTCCCTTCAGCTCTGGGTCAAATAGCAAGACAGATTGGGCTCTATAGCCTTCGTTGGTAACCAGTCTACCACAAAAAGTAATGGCAACTTATAAAGGGAAAATCTGCTTAGCCAATCATGTCTCGAAAGAGTGTATTAAGTATGACACATAAATGATTGATGTAAAGAATTGCATTTAATACTCCCATATAACTCGTCTGCTAGTTTTGCAAAAATGTTTTTAATCTTGAAAACTCGAGACTGGAATTGACGGTATAAGTGTCTAAATATGTCATTGATCACAATGATAGTGTAATTGATAGCCGTATGGAATTAAAAATCTAAGAACTGAGTTCACATTCAAGTCGGGTTTTTACATTTACTTACGGGCAAATAATCTAGGAAAAGGTATGAATACATCTTTCTCACCAGTTATGGATTAAATAGTATTATCTGCAAAAATTAATATTCTCGAAAAAATAGATACACTACCGTATATGAGGGCAGATAATACATAGCAGTTGAGCACTTCTTTCTGTTGCTTCCTTTGATCCACCCAACTGACTTGTGAAATTTGCTTTGGTTTGGGTTTTTCCAAAACGTTTTTTGTCGTTTTGATCCAATTTTGCGGGTGTGCAATTTTACTTTATTTCGTTTGAGTTGTTAGATGATATAAGATTTGTATCTTATAATTCTTTCTAACTCTCCACGTTTTGTAAATAAATATTGTGTTTTGCTAAATAATGTTCCAACGGTATTAGTACGGAAAGGACCTTTGAAGGAGATGTCTAGGCATATCGTTGATGATTGGGGGTCAATTTAACAACGGAGAAGTATCAAATGTACTGGATTTCTTTCTGACAGATAAATATTTTTAATTATCTTGTGATTTGCTCATCATCAGAATCCGATGCTTTGCGGGGAAACATTTTACTTTAATTTCGACTGCAAATGCAATCTTATGCCGAGTATGCCAACCAGAAATAAACCTCTCGAATAAAATAATTATTATTATAGAATCACAAATGTCATTCCTCGTGCCGGGAATTAATCTTGGAGATTTCGTTGCTGCAGAGAAAATTATTATTTCTTTATTCTTTTATCTATTGGAATCAAATCTGAAGGGAGGAAGGAAGAGTTGCAACACACCCGGGAAAGTCACCCTATTTAATTTACCGCAATATTATATTATAGCAGTCAAATGCAACAGCCATCAGTATTTTTCATCTTTAGTAGCTACAGTAGTCACAAACTAAACTGTTTCAACAAATATTATTCTTTCTAACATTCTTTCTTTCTTTCACTTTACTTTATTCCCTACACACACACACATATATATATATATATAGCATAATGATGATCCACGCATACTGTCTTAATATGTATAGGAAAAACTACTAAAAATTTGTAAGTTTAAAAATGTATTTTTTGACAGTATTTATTTCTATTATTATATATATATATATATATATATATATATATATATTTGATATTTTAGACCGGCCTCGGCCTTTCATCAGAAACAAATGATTTTAAAATTCAAACTAGGTGGCGAAAGCTTCAAGTTTAAATTTTAAAATCATTCGTTTCTGATGAAAGTCCGAGGCCGGTTTGAAATATCAAATATATATATATATATAATAGAAATAATACTGTCAAAAAATATATTTTTAAACTTACAACTTTTTAGTAATTTTTCCTATATATATATATATATATATATATATATATATATATATATATAGTGTATCGAGGCAGCAGATAATTTTCTAAACATATACTGTCCAATATAAGATAGAATTTGTAAAAATATACTCAATTATGATCTGAGATTAAGGACAGAATGGTTAAATAACATAAAGACAAGAGGAAAACTGTATTTTAAATGAAAACATCAATTTGCGCCCCGGATTTTTCCCAATCTCACCTTTTCTTATGGAAATTATACTAAAACAGACTAACATACAAAATAAAAAGTTCCAAGAAAACGGTTGAATTCCCTTCATATTAACATCTCGTGACTTTGCACTGTACATGAAGGAATTCTACAACAGACTAACATACATAATAAAAAGTTTCAAAGAAAACGGTTGAATTGCCTTTCATTTTAATATCTCGTGACTTTGCCCTACACATGAAGGAATTTTAAAAACAAAAAATTCTGTTAATCTTTTGAAATGATTTGTGAGCGTCTTTGTGGTTGCCAACACTGTTTGTTTATAGATACGTAATTTAGAATAAAGCTCATTTCGTCTTTTTGCCTTGAAAAAGTCCATAACAGGAAGAAACGCGTAGGCGATTTAAAATACAGTTTTCCTCTTGTCTTTATTTTATTTAACCATAAGAGACAATGAGTGTCTATTATGTTTAAACATGAAATTAAAGCCAAAATACGATGTTTAGAACGGCTCATGATTAAACATTATAGACATTCATTATCCCTTATATTTAACAGTATATGTTTAGAAAATATTAAAATTTATGCACTATTAGGTCACCCTTGTTTTTTTTTTTAATTATGTATTTCATACTATTTTTAGTATTTATTGCCAAGTGGATAATTCTGAATAAAAATAGGATGGTTCTTTTGTTATTATGACTTTGCAAAATTTTACAAGGCAAATAACGACAATTTACCCATCGCACCCTGAATTTTTGCTATATACACTACCGGCCATAATTATTAGGCCACCCAGTTTTTTTTTTTAAAGAAATAATGTATTCCATACTACTTTTAGTATTTATTGCCAAGTGGATAATTCTGAATGAAAATAGAATGGTTCTTTTGTTATTATTACTTTGCAAAGTTTTACAAGGCAAATAATGACAATTTACCCATCGCACCCTGAATTTTTGCTATATACACTACCGGCCATAATTATTAGGCCATCCCAGTTTTTTAAAAGAAATGATGCATTTCATGCTATTTTTAGTATTTGTTGCCAAGTGGATAATTCTAAATGAAAATAGAATGGTTTTTTTGTTATTTTTAATTTTTTTTTATTTTTACTTTTTTTATTTTTACAAAATTTTGCAAGACAGCCAGCAGTCCTTTGCTTCGGACGGCCAATAAGAAGAAGAGACTAGCATGGGGAAGAGAGCACAAAAGCTGGACACCAGAACAGTTCATTTGATGCACATTTTTCTTGTGCAATTGTGCAATATTAACAAAAGAACCATTCTATTTTCATTTCCCGCAGTAGGTTCCTAGTGGTTTCTGTGGTAGAACCTAATCTGTCCTGTTATTTAACCCATAACTAGGAGGAAGAGACGGATTAATACCTTTTTCAAGGGTAGTTGAATGTAAGTGAATGCAATGAATTGAACTGGAATTCGAACTTTGCTCTCCAATTTCTCGTTTCGAGCCGATATCTACTGCACCACAACGCACATCAACCTAGATGTCTAGACAAAGCTCAAATAACTCATCAAACTTTTCAATTTGACCCCTATCATGAAAATATGGCTCAGTGATGATTTGGGCATCCATGTCCCAGAATTCTCTTGGCCCCTTACTTGTTTGGCATGGCAGTGTTAACGCTAAGTATTATCTAAATATTTTGGTTGATCATCTCCGATAGTACAAATCATCTTCCCTGATGCTAGCGAAGAATTTTAAGACTATAATTACCGAATTTACCCAGTTAATTAGATTCTCAAATCGCACGAAGGGCTTAAAACTATGCATGTCACTGAAATTGCCGCTGCACGTCGAACATGCAAGGTGCATTTTGAAGTTGCAGCATCCCGCCTGCACCGGTGTTTAATGCTAAAACCGAAAGAGTGCATTGATGGTGAATGATCTAAAGCAGGTTTTATTTGAATGGCTCAAATTACCACTGACTACTTTTTAGAATCTTTACAAGTTCATTACTCAACGTAACAAAACTGTAACTGTTGCAGAAGGTGGGTTAACGGCGTAAAAGTAATAAAACTTCCACTTAACAGGGTGTATCCATTGTTTTGTTCAATCTGGTTATATGCATATTAGAAGCGCGGCGGATAGCGACTTAGATTGTGGAATCGGTGTGCTGAGTCTAAATTCCAAGCAAGAAAAATTCTAAATACAGAATTTGAGAAGGGTCATTTGGATGTGCGTTATGTTACAGTGGATATCGGCTCGGAACGAGAAGCCGGCGAGCCGAGTTCGAATTCCAGTTGAATCCATTGTATTCACTTACGCGCAAATACTCTTGGGGAAGGTATTAATCCGTCTCTTCCTTCCAGTTATGGGTTAAACAGCAGAACAGATTGGGTTCTATAGCCTTGGCTGGCAACGAGTCTACCGCAGAAAGCAATGGCAACCTACTGCGGGATAATCTTCTTCCCAGTCAGTTATGTCTCTTTCGAGACATGATCGCCCAAGCGTGTATCACGTATGGCACTTAACTGACTGACTGACATTTGGGGAAATCGTCGCTTACTGCGCGCCAAATTCTTCTTCTATGTGCCTTGTCCCTTCAGGACGTAGGCGATCATGGCCTTCCACGTCACCCTATCCCTCTTGGCTCTGAGCACGCCGTCTCCTGTTACACCATGCAATCCTCGTTCAGTCATCCACCTGCTCAAGCCCATAAATCTAAACAATAAATGTATAGAAACCAGTATGTACACATAATGAGGGATCAGTTTATATATTCATTATAATATAAATTTGATCTCCCATTTGATAATCACATTATAATTTCTTTTAAACAGTTGGCATATATATTCTTCTTTTATGTGCCCTGTCATTTCAGGACGTACGCGATCATGGTTTTCCACTTTTCCTCATCCCGCGTGGCTCTGTGTACGCCTTCTCCTGTTACACCAGGCAATCCTCGCTCCGTCATCCACCTGATTAGGTTCTTCCTGTATTAATTTCCTTTTTGTTTCCATCATTTCCAAGACCTCATCATTGCTCACATGCTCGATCCATGATATTCGCAGCATCCTTCTGTAGAACCACATTTCAGTTGCTTCAAGTTTTTCCTTCATCTTTGAAGGTATTGTCCAGCATTCACTGCCAATTTGAAGGACGGACAGCACCTAGCAATCCAGTACTCTCTTTCGAGTTTCTAGAAAAAATTGTTCTGTTTCTTAATACTTTACTCAACTTCTGAAATGCTTCCTTCGCCATACCAATTCGCCTTCGGATCTCTGTGTCGCACTTTCCGTCTTCTGTTATAACAATTCCCTAGTATTTGTCTGGTTGGTTCTACACAAACCACAACCTCTAAAATCAAATGATATGTGTGAACAGTATGGCTGTTTGTTCTAAGAAATCAGCTGCTTGACATTCATATGTCAAAAACGACGGTTCATATATATATATATATATATATATATATAACGTAGAATACTTGGTATAGAAGTCTGGTAAATTCCGATAGAGACGAACTCAACAGAAATCAATGTTAAATGTATTTATTTAATTTAATATAGTTGTTGGTTGTTTTGTTTTTATGGCAAACTAGCAGTATAGCCCGGCGTTGCTCGGGTGTAATGAAAGCTTTAAAACTAATCCATGGTCCTGGAGCGCAGACTCTTTAGACGTTGGCACGAAAGACTAAAAAGCAATAGTTGTTTCCAGTTAAAGTGGAACCGTAGACTGAAAGAAAAATGAATGGTTGTAAGTCAAATTTTGATTCCCTGTTTTCGATATCAAATAGTTTTGTTTCATCGTAAACTTAATTTTGAAGGTTAAATAAGTCCTCAAAGTAAATGGTATCATGGCTGAGACTAAGAACTACAATTATACCTACTTAGAGCCAAACCCGAAGCAAAAACTAAAATAAAATGTCTGAAAAAATACAGACATACAGGCAGATAAACACACACACACACACACACACACACACACACAAACATCTTGCCTTTTATATATATATTATCAATTATCTGCACTATTGTAAGAACTGCAACCTTGAAACTTCTGAATACCTTTTCTTATGTCTTTGTCTATGAGTGTATCAAATTTGATTAAAATCGGACCACTCCTTATATAACCCGATTTTTTCGATTATCGATTTTCGATTATCGATTTTCGATATTTATCTGGGAGTACCTCGACACAAAACCTAACAAATAACTCTCGCAGTCGCTTATAATACAACTGTGTCAATTTTCAAGAAAATCGGTTCAGCTATTTCGGAATCTATGGGTAACGAACACACACACACACAGAGACAAAGTTCCATTTATATATAAAATCAGATTTAGATCAACCTCGGCGGGTCATTTATTGCCAACTAAATTTTTATTTATTTATTGCTGGTAATACCTTTTTCTTTCAACAATTTATTGTTGCTTTTATAAGTTTTGTGTCTAGTAATACTTTTTTTTCTTTTCGAGTATCAAGATTCATTGGGATTTGTTTTTAAGGGCAGAGTCCCCAACTCCTACCCTTGTTATTGAACCCATAACTGGAGGGAAGGGACGGATTAATACCGTTCCCAAGGATGCCAGTGCTTAAGTGAATGCAGGGTATTCAACTGGAATTCGAACTCGGCTCACCGATTTCTGATTTCGAGCCGATATCCACTGCACCACGAAACACATCCGACACTAGACACTTACAGCACCTGGTATTACCAAGCGGTCACTCATCTAAGTACTGACCAGTGTCAACGTTGCTTATCTTCGGTGATCGAGCGAGAACCGGTGTATTGAACGTGATAGGCCGTAAGCCTAATTTAATACAGTAATATAATTTAGAAATTATTTTTATATATTCTACAATTTCATGGGTAATACGTATTTCACAGCTTAAGAAAGCTGCTCGTCAGACCCAAAATATATAGCTATATATTTTGGGTCTGACGAGCAGCTTTCAATATATATATATATATATATGTATGTACACTACCGGCCATAATTATTAGGCAACCCCAGTGTTTTGAAAAAAAAATTATTTATTTCATACTATTTTTCAGTATTTATTGTCAACTGAATAATTGAAAAGAAAATAGAATGGTTCTTTTGTTAATACTGCATAATAACATGTGAATCAAATGAATTTATAAATATCTGATAATTATCTATATTGCAGTTCCATCAATAAAAGAATGAAAAAAAAATTAGGAAGATCGGACAAGTTCATCTTTGCTTCTATGCCTTGTAACATTTTGCAAAGTAATAATAACAAAAGAACCATTCTATTTACATTTGGCAATAAATACTAAAAATGGTATGAAATACATAAATTCTATTAAAAAGACTGGGGTAACCTAATAGTTATGGCTGGTAGTGTACTTCGCTGGCGTAACGCATTGTCGAAATTTACTTAACAGCTTCGGATCTAACTGTAGCAAGAAATAAATCGATTATCTTGTTTTCTCCTCCGTCGGTCTTTGTGTCTCTTAATTTGTTTTTATTCGTGCAAATGTAGCAAAAGTTCTTATCCATATTTCTATGTGTGTTGGGTCATCCAGCGAATTTAAGGTTCCTATCGGCGACGCCATTGTTATGTTTCGCATTTCTTTGCGCGTAGTGGCAGTTGTAGAACGTTTGTGACGGTAGGGTTTTCTCTTACTTACCTTGTGGTGATACCGACCGAGCAAAAGCTAGGGACCGGATGTTCGCACTTTCACGACCAAAAAGCAAATGACCAAAACTCATCGGTGCGCATCCGGGTTCGCGCAGATGTTCCGGTTGAAAAATAAAAATTAATTAAATATTAAATTTCCAGTTCGCGAACCTACGCGAATTTTATTTATCGGCCAATGGGAAGCCAAGAATCAATTACGGATATGAAATCCCAAGTGATCTGAAGCGATCCAAAAAGAAGATATAAAAAGCCGATACAGAAAGCATCGCCAGGCAGACACAGACAAACAGACCGATGCAGGCCGACACACATGGACTTTTCTCGCACATCCCGCCTGTGGAATTCCCTTCCATTTACTTTCTTCCCCGACAGCTACAATCTTCAAAAATTTAAATGTAAAGTCAATAGTCATCTCCTATCTCACTAACCTGTATCCTCTCTCTCTCTCTCTCTCTCATGCTGCTTTCTCCGTCCACTCGACTCTCAACAGTATTCTCATCCTTTTCTTACCCACTTCCTGACACCCCCTATAACCTGTCACTCTTTCTCAAAACTTTCCTCTGTAACCCCCTGCAAAACAGTGGCAGTAAAATGCCTTGCTTGGGGCGATATGATTATAAAAATACCCGTACTTGGAATCGACATTTGAAGCAATAAAAATATCGCATTAGATAGATAGATAGATAGATAGATAGATAGATAGATAGATAGATAGATAGATAGATAAGGACAGACATGAACGGATTCAAATAGATATCTTAGGATTTTCGGAAACTTTTTGTTACTCTCCTTGCATATATTTATTTATAAACAATGTGGGTTAGAAATCAGTCTTGCACGTTGACTGACAGCGTTGATTTCTATATACTTCCGATTTGATTTTAAGCTTCAGCTGCCATACAACCATCTCCAAACGTGGAAAATGCTATGGAAGTATCTCTACACAGACAACATCCGAAGTGTATCCACATAGGCGGTTGGCTTTCAACACTGACAAACTTCCGGCTCTGCTGCTGCCAAACCGGTCCAAGTGTAATAACTTCATTCCTTTGAATCTTGTCGGTAGAACCAAGAAACGGGTAACGTAGTCAGGGCAGCTAGGGCATTCATATACCTTCACTCAGTTACTCTTGTCTCATGACCCTGCGGAAATATCACATGAGAAAACAGCATTTTGTAACTCTGGTTACTGTTTACAAAAGGGTTTAATTTTAAAATGAACATAACGCGGCCATTATCCCCCACAGGAAATGAATGCCTACTTACTGTTTTTCTTTGTTTTTAACCGTATCACCCGAGCAAGGCGATAACGCCACTGATCTTCAGGGGGCTACATAAGAGTAAAAAGATGAGGGGGTTAGATAAGAGTAAAAATATTAGATATGAGGAGAGTGAAGAGAAAGACGAACAACTTAGAAAGGAGCAAGAGAAGGATGGAAATACAGATGTGGTGACAGATGCAAAGGTGGAGAGAAAGGAAAGGGTATACAGGGTGGTGTAGAAAGAACTAGAGTCAAGTGGTTAAGAGATGAGTATTGACATTGCATTTAAATTCCTGGAGGTTGTAGCCGTCAGGAACGCAAGAATATGGAAGTGAGTTCCACAGGCGGGAATTGCGAGAAAAGAATCTGGTGGAGTAGAGTTGTCGTTTGCATTTGGTTAATCTAACTGTGAATGGGTGAGACACAGTTGCCAGTCTGGTTGCACGAGTAAACACCTGTAGCAGGCGCACCAGTGACTTAAGTTCGCTGGAGCAGAAGCCATTAAAGTATTTATAGAACAGACAGAGGAAAGCCACATCCCGTCGGTGGGGAGTGTCTGAAGTCGATCCGCCAAGTCGGTACCTATCACATTACTGGCGCCTGACCATATATGATAGCAGTACTCGTTGCACGGGCGAATGGCTGATTTGTATATATGCAGGATGGATTCAGGTGGAAAAACATCCTGGCCCGACACAGCGACCCAACCTTCCTATCAGTGGATTTAGCTATTGACTCAATATAATGGTTCCACTTGAGATCGAAAGAGAGGTTAAGGCCGAGGAGGCGCAGTGTATTGCTCTCTGGGAGACTCGCTTGGTCCATGTTTATGGGAGGCAGAAGTGGTTGCCTGTGATGATTGGCAGACAGCAGAAAACGCTTCTCCTTTCTCTCGAACTATCTCCGCTCCTTAAATATAAAATAATTAAGCAATGTAATCACATAGCAACCTTTTATTAAAACATGTTTCATTGAATATGACAGACAAGGAAAATTTAATTAATTTTTTGTATATTTTTCCAGCATTCTTACATTTTTCCGTTTGTTGAGGGTAAGAGAGTGCAAAAATTGTCTGTATTTTCCATTGTACCAAGCGATTTTGGCCTTTTTTTTTTAGACATTTTCAAGAGAAGGTGTTTTAAAATGAGGTTAATTTGTCACTGAGCGTTTAGTCATCAACGCCATCATTATAAAAGAAGCGATCAGCAAAGAAGAAATTAAATTCTGGGATACGAAATCAAGATGACGACAATGTCTATTTGAAAATGTTTTATTCTCATATTTTATTTGTATGGAATATTAAATTGACTAAAGTAAATAAACATTAATCAATAGGGAATGGATGAAGGGAGCAGGTCTTGAATCAACACATTGGCGGTGGCGGATTTAGTCATCAACGCCATCATCATATAGGAAGCGATTAGCAAAGAAGAAATTAAATTCTTGGATACAAAATAAAGACAACGATGTCTATTTAAAAATGTTTTATTTACATATTTTTATTGGCATAGAATATTAAAATGACTAAAGGAAATAAACATTCATCAATAGGGAATGGATGAAGGTAGCAGGTCTTGAACCCGCACATTGGCGGCGGATTTAGTCATCAACGCCATCATCATAAAGGAAGCAATCAGCAAAGAAAAAAATAAAATTCTTTGATACGAAATATAAACGACGACAATGTCTATTTGAAAATGTTTATTGACATATTTTATTTGAATAGAATATTAAATTAACTAAAGAAAATGTATATTCATCAGTAGAGAATGGATGAAGGTAGCAGGTTTTGAATCAGCACATTGGCGGCGGATTTAGTCATCAACGCCATCATCATAAAGGAAGCTATTAGCAAAGATGAAATTAAATGTTTGGATACGAAATAATAGACGAAGATGTCTATTTGAAAAGGTTTTATTAACATATTTTACTTGTATGGTATATTAAATTAACTTAAAGAAATAAACACTCATCAATAGGGAATAGATGAAGGGACCGGATCTTGAATCAGCACATTGGCAGCGGATTTAGTCATCAACGCCATCATCATATAGGAAGCGATTAGCAAAGAAGAAATTACGTTTTTGGATACGAAATAATCGACGAAGATGTCTACTTGAAAATGTTTTATTAACATATTTTACTTGTATGGTATATTAAATTAACTTAAAGAAATAAATACTCATCAATATGGAATAGATGAAGAGACCGGATCTTGAATCAGCACAATGGCAGCGGATTTAGTCATCAACGCCATTATCATAATGGAAGCGATCATCAAAGAAAAAATAAAATTCTTGGATACGAAATAAAGACGACGACTATGTCTATTTGAAAATGTTTTAACATATTTTATTTTTATAGAATATTAAATTGACTAAAGGAAATTAATATTCATCAGTAGGGAATGGATAAAGGGAGCAGGTCTTGAACCAACGCATTGGCGGCGGATTTAGTCATCAACGCCATCATAATGGAAGTGTCAGCAAAGAAGAAATTAAATTCTTGAATAGGAAATAAAGATGACGACAAAGTCTATTTAAAAATGTTTTATTCACATATTTTATTTATATAGAATATTAAAATTATTAAAGGAAATAAACATTCATCAGTGGGGAAGAGATGAAGCCAGCAGGTCTTGAATCAACACATTGGCGGCAAATTTAGTCATCAACGCCATCATCATAAAGAAAGCCATTAGCAAAGATGAAATTAAATTTTTGGATATGAAACATAGACGAAGATGTCTATTCCAAAATGTTTTATTCACATATTTTATTTGTATGGTATATTAAATTGACTTAAAGAAAAAAGCACTCATCAATAGGGAATAGATGAAGGGACCGGGCCTTGAATCAGCGTGTTAGTGGAGGATTTAGTCATCAACGCTATCATCATAATGGAAGCGATCATCAAAGAACTATTTAAATTCTTGGATACGACTTAAAGCTGATAATGAATTTGAATATTTAAATATTACTACATAATAGAAATATGATAGCATTTCTAAAATGAGCATTGATTGCTGTAGAGATTGTTGGAATTCTGAGTGAACTTGCTGGCACTTTGTCTCTAATGAAATCAACCCGGTATTAAGTCTGTGAAAAATCAAAAAGGTTCGAATCAAAGAAGAACGGTAACGATAGAAGGGAAAATAATCAGAATGTGGCTTTCAATGCCGGATGTATCTCTATCACGAAATTGTCATTTGGACTGTCATGGAAGCGTTTGCCCGGAGCGCGCTTCGTGTTCTCTTGTCTTTAATGCACGCTGAACGAAAATCCTACGCTCATTCGACACTTGTCGATTTGCCATTGGATCATGCATTCTCCCTAACATCAAATATACGTAATTTACCGTCTTCTATTTCCTCTCTCTCTCACTTCTTCTTCTTCTTATCTCTCGTTGCTACTCTTTATTTTAGACTAGCAGTATAGTCCGGCGTTGCTCGGGTGTAATGAAAGCTTTAAAACTAATCCATGGTCCTAGAGATCAGACTCTTTTGATGTTGGCACGAAAAACATAAATTATTGAAAGATTGATCTCGAAGCCGTAGAACTTACTAAAATAAATGGATGTAAGCCAAATTTTGATTTCCGTTATCGATGTCAAATAAGTTTTCCGTCGCAAACTGAAATTTGAAGGCTAAATAAGTCCTCCGAGTAAATGGTATCATGGCTGAAACTAAAAACTACAATTATACCTACTTAGAGCCAAACCCGAAGCAAAAACCAAAATGAAAGGGCTGAAAACTTGGTTTGATCAGACCTGATAGGATATCAGGGTATCGATTCCCAATATCGGAGTCAAATAAGTCATCCAAGGATAAACTAACCTAAGTAAGTCCATGAAAACTTATCGTACCCATCGAGAGTAAAATTGGAGAAAATGAGCCATATTGGGGGTATCGATTTCTAATATTGGGGAAAATGAGTCGTCTGAGAAGATCTACTAATGTTAAAGACTAACAATTATAATTTTACCAAGTTAGAGCAAATTCTGCAGCAAGAAGCACGAGAAAAAAATGAAATCGTGATCTTGATTAGACCTGACCGAATATCGGGATATCGATATCCGATATCGGGGGGAAAATGGAAAAGATCGGGGGGAAAATGCAAAAAAATCGGGGGGAAAATGGAAAAAATAAGTTGCTTGACCGGAAGCGTAAAAAATATTTGTGTGAAGTTTGTTGAGAATCGAATAAAAATTGTGGATTTGTATAAAGGTTATAGAGAAAGAGAAACAGATACACAAACATCTTGCCTTTTATATATACTAGCAGTATAGCCCGGTGTTGCTCGGGTGTAATGAAAACTTTAAAACTAATCTATGGTCCTGGAGCTCAGACGCTTTGGACGTTGGCACGAAAAACTAAAAAGAAATAGTTATTTCCAATTAAAGCGAAACTGTAGACTGAAAGAAAAATGAATGGATGTAAGTCAAATTTTGATTTCCTGGTATCGATATCAAATAAGTTTTTTTCGTCGTAAACTGAATTTTGAAGGCTAAATAAGTCCTCTTAGTAAATGGTATCATGGCTGAGACTAAGAACTAAAATTATACCTACTTAGAGCCAAACCCGAAGCAAAAACTAAAATAAAAGGGTTGAAAAAATACAAACATACAGGCGGATAAACAGACACAAACATCTTGCCTTCTATATATATATATATATATATATATTATCGATAGTCTACACTGAACTGCAACTTTGAAACTTCTGAATATCGCTTCTTATGTCTTTTTCTATGAGTGTATTAAATTTCATTAAAATCGGACCACTCCTTCTATAACCTGATTTTCTCGATTATCGATTTTCGATATTTTTCGGGGATATCTCGACACAAAAACCTAGCTTAGAACACTCGCAAACTCTTATAGTATAACTGTATAAATTTTCAAAAAATTCGTTTCAGTCGTTTCGGAGTCTATAGTTAAGGGACACACACACAGAAACAAAGTTCCATGTATAAATAAGTTTGGATAGATTTGAGTAAATTGTCGGTCTTCTTTTTACCTTTGTCTTCCTTGCTCTTTACTCTATCTTTATTGTTTTGTCTCAATTCTCTTTTCGTTTTTAGTTCCCCTGTCGGGTGAGTTGCATACATGACCACACGAGCTTTTTCTTTACTGTCTCGTCTTCCTTTCTGTTGACCCTTATTTCTTTTGCTCTCTTATGTTTTTCTTTTAGATCGATATAATCAGCCGTATATTTAATTTCGTTATCAGCCCTCTTTTTATTTTAGTCTCTTTTTCACTAATTTTTATGTTATCTTTCATTAGATTCGAATAATTAACCAGATCATTTACTTTCCTTTTGCCTCTCTCCTTGCATTCTCTCTTCCTTTTTTTTCATCCTCTTCTGTTCTCTCTCTCTCTCTTTCTTTCTTCCTCTTTTTTCATCTTCTTCTTTTCTCTTTTTTTACATCCATATAATCGACCAGATCTTTACTACCCTTTTGTCTTTTTTTCTTCCTCCCATCTATCTTTCTCACTTCTTCCTTTTTCTCCCTCTGCTTTCTCTTTTTTTTTTTTTTGATCCGAGAAATTGACCAGAAATTTCATTTCTCGCTTGCCTTTCTTCTTCTTTCCGTCTCTCCTTCTCCCTTCTTTCTTTTTCTTTCTTTTCTTTTCTCTCTCTTTTAGATTTATATAATTGGCCAGATCTTACACTTCTCGCTTGGCTTTCTTCTTCTTCTCGTCTCTCCTTCTCTCTTCCTCCTTTTTCTTTCTCTTCTTTTCTCTCTTTTTTACATTTATATAATTGGCCAGATCTTTCATTTCTCGCTTGCCTTTCTTCTTCTTCTCGTCTCTCCTTCTCGCTTCCTTCTTTTTCTTTCTCTTCTTTTCTCTCTTTTTTAGATTTAGATAATTGGCCAGATCTTTCATTTCTCGCTTGCCTTTCTTCTTCTTTCCGTCTCTCCTTCTCTCTTCCTTCTTTTTCTTTCTCTTCTTTTCTCTCATTTTTAGATTTACTTTCCGTCTCTCCTTCTCTCTTCCTTCTTTTTCTTTCTCTTCTTTTCTCTCTGTTTACATTTATATAATTGGACAGATCTTACACTTCTCGCTTGGCTTTCTTCTTCTTTCCGTCTCTCCTTCTCGCTTCCTTCTTTTTCTTTCTCTTCTTTTCTCTCTGTTTACATTTATATAATTGGACAGATCTTACACTTCTCGCTTGCCTTTCTTCTTCTTTCCGTCTCTCCTTCTCGCTTCCTTCTTTTTCTTTCTCTTCTTTTCTCTCTTTTTTAGATTTATATAATTGGCCAGATCTTTCATTTCTCGCTTGCCTTTATTCTTCTTTCTGTCTCTCCTTCTCGCTTCCTTCTTTTTCTTTCTCTTCTTTTCTCTCTGTTTACATTCATATAATTGGCCAGATCGTACACTTCTCGCTTGATTTTCTTCTTCTTTCCGTCTCTCCGTCTCTCTTCCTCCTTTTTCTTTCTCTTCTTTTCTCTCTCGTTTAGGTTTATATAATTGGCCAGATCTTTCCCTTCTCGCATACCTTTCTTCTTCTCTCCGTTTCTCCTTCTCTCTTCCTTCTTTTTCTTTCTCTTCTTTTCTCCCTCTTTTAGATTTATATAATTGGCCAGATCTTTCATTTCTCGCTTGCCTTTCTTCTTTCCGTCTCTCCTTCTCGCTTCCTTCTTTTTCTTTCTCTTCTTTTCTCTCTTTTTTTAGATTTATATAATTGGCCAGATCTTTCATTTCTCGCTTGGCTTTCTTCTTCTTCTCGTCTCTCCTTCTCTCTTCCTCCTTTTTCTTTCTCTTCTTTTCTCTCTTTTTTAGATTTATATAATTGGCAAGATCTTTCATTTCTCGCTTGCCTTTCTTCTTCTTTCCGTCTCTCCTTCTCTCTTCCTCCTTTTTCTTTCTCTTCTTTTCTCTCTTTTTTAGATTTATATAATTGGCCAGATCTTACACTTCTCGCTTGGCTTTCTTCTTCTTTCCGTCTCTCCTTCTCTCTTCCTTCTTTTTCTTTCTCTTCTTTTCTCTCTTTTTTACATTTATATAATTGGCCAGATCTTTCATTTCTCGCTTGCCTTTCTTCTTCTTCTCGTCTCTCCTTCTCTCTTCCTCCTTTTTCTTTCTCTTCTTTTCTCTCTTTTTTAGATTTATATAATTGGCCAGATCTTTCATTTCTCGCTTGCCTTTCTTCTTCTTTCCGTCTCTCCTTCTCTCTTCCTTCTTTTTCTTTCTCTTCTTTTCTCTCTTTTTTAGATTTATATAATTGGCCAGATCTTTATTTCTCGCTTGCCTTGCTTCTTCTTTCCGTCTCTCCTTCTCTCTTCCTCCTTTTTCTTTCTCTTCTTTTCTCTCATTTTTAGATTTATATAATTGGCCAGATCTTTCATTTCTCGCTTGGCTTTCTTCTTCTTTCCGTCTCTCCTTCTCTCTTCCTTCTTTTTCTTTCTCTTCTTTTCTCTCTCTTTTAGATTTATATAATTGGCCAAATTTTTCATTTCTCGCTTGCCTTTCTTCTTCTTTCCGTCTCTCCTTCTCTTTTCCTCCTTTTTCTCCATCTACTTTTCTCTTTCTTTTAGATCCAAATAAATGACCAGTTCTTCCACTCTCCTTTTTCTTACCTCATTCTTTTTTTCCTCTTTTTCTTTTTTTTTTAATTTCATATAATTGACCAGATCCTTCATTTCTCTCTGGTTTCTCTCTCTCTTTATCTCTCTCCTTATTTCAATGACTTTCGTTTTCTCTTTCTTTTATATTTGTATCATTGAACAGATTCTTCGTTATCTTCTTCTTTTTTCGTCTTTCTTCCTCAGTCTCTTTTTTTTGCGTGCGATTTTCATATTTTAAAAGTCTTTCCTTTCGACTTCCTCACTTATTTTTGTTTCATTTTCTTCTTTATTCTCACCCTCTTTTTTTGTTTTTATTTTTCCTTCTCCTTTCTGATTTAGTCATATTTTCCTTCGCATTTTTCTCTAACTTCCATTGTCGTCTCTTTTCTTCCATTTATTCTTTTTCTTTCTTTTTCGCCACTTCCGTTTTTTATTATTTCCGGTTGCGTTCATGTTTATTCTACTTCGTTTTCTTCCTCCTCGTCATCAACGTTTTATTCTTATTAAACAATTTCCTTCTTTTTTTTTTCTTAATGGTTTTGTTGCTTTTATTTATATTTTTTCCTTTGTTCATCTTTTATGCTTAATGTTTATTTGTGAATTATGTCATTTTTATTTGGTTATTCTATTAAACTTTTCATTAATTATGTGGTGATACCGAGCAAAAGTGATGGACCGGATGTTTGCGCTTTCACGACCAAAAAGCAAATAACCAAAAGTCGTCGCTGCGCCGCAGGCTCCGCGCAGATGTTCCGGTTGAAAACTAAAAATTAATTAAATATTAAATTTCCAGTTCGCGAGCCTACGCAAATTTTATTTATCAGCCAATGGGAAGCCCAGAACTAAATACAAGTGTGAAATCCCAAATGAGTTCCTGTGATCCAAAAAGAAGATATAAAAAGCGGATACAGAATGCATCGACAGGCAGACCGACTCGAGGCGAAGAGAGTAATTAGTATCCCCTTGACCTAAATCAAGTGGCTTACTACGCTCTCCTCCCTTACCTCTTTCCTTCTTCCCTGCCTCAAAAACTACTTACTGACCTAAGGAGTGAATACATCAAAGACATTCCTTACTTACACGCTCCCATATTCCTAAGCATTAATTCTCTTTCAGCTTTTTATTGCCATGAACATTTTAACCTCCGCTGGACCTATACTTCATGTATTACTTCAACTGTAGAAACATTAATTGATATGTGTTATATTTAAATGTTATCTTTTAACTTAATTTGCTTTTCTTGGTTTATAACCTTTCTTTATGACTTATAGTGGGCTATCTACAACAAGGCCAAATTCCGTTAACCTGCAACAGTATAACAACTACCCTTTACTAGAACGGACTCTCCAATACTAACAGAAAAGAATAGATAAGCAACCCACTATAGTTACACCTTTTTATATTTTATTTTTTATTCATTATGTTTGCTTTTTTTTAAATCGTTTCACCACAAGCAAGGCATTCCACTGCCACTATAGCGCAGGGGGTTACATAGAGGGATTGGGTATAGGAAATGACAGAAGGAGGGTGATAGACGACTTAGGATGTACATAAGGAGAGAGTTGGAGAGAGTGGGAGTGCGTTAGTGTGTTAGGAGGTGTCTATTGACCTTACATTTAAACTCCTGGAGGTTGTAGCCGTCGGGGAAGCAAGCATGCGGTAGGGAATTCCACAGGCGGGAAGTGCGAGGAAAGAAGCTGTTGGAGTAGAAATTGCGGTTACATTTCATCGGTTTCACTGTAAAAGGGTGGGACCTATTTGCCAATCTAGTATCTCGTGCAAATTCACATCTATGGGGCACCAGTGATTTAAGTTCGTCAGAGCAGAAGCTATGATAGTATTTTTAGGAGAGGCACAGGGAAGCCACGTCACGCCGGTGAGAGAGATACTGCAGGCGGTCAGCCAAGTCGGTATCAATCACATTACAGATTCTTCGCTGTATTTTGTCAAGAACCCCGAGGGGAATACAAGGGGCACCCGACCAGGTGTGGCAGCTGTACTCAATACACGGGCGGATGGTGGATTTATATAATTGCAGGATAGATTCAGGCGGAAAGAATTTTATTTTAAGCGTCTTTTTTGTTTTCATTTTCCGTCTTTAATTATCTTTATTTTCGATTTTATTTTCACGTTCAGTTTTCCTCATTTTGTATTTAACCTATATTTTTCGTCATTTTAATTTTATTTTTTATTCAGTCAGTCAGTTAAGGTCCATACGTAATATACGCTTGGGTGATCATGTCTCAAAAATGACTGACTTGGCAAAAGATTTTCCTGCAATAGGTTGCCATTGCTTTTTGGTTGGCAACCAGAGCTATAGAACCCAATTTGTCCTGTTATTTGACTCATAGCTAGATGGGGAAGAAATGTATTATAGTATTAAGTAGTAATTAGTGGGGGATCAGTTTATTACTTCATAACAATATAAAACTGACCCTCCACTTTATGACCAGTAGAAACCTAAATCATGTTTTCCACTATTATATTCAGTCAGTCAGTTACGTGTCATACGTGATACACGCTTTGGGCGATCATATGTCGAAAGAGACATGACTGACTGGGAAGAAGATTATCCCGCAGTAGGTTGCCATTACTTTCTGCGGTAGACTGGTTGCCAGCCAAGGCTATAGAACGTATTCTATCCGTTTTTTAACACTATGGTAAAATTTAAGATTATATATTAATTTTTAGTTTGATTTTTTATCAACCTCTGTGTGTTATTTAATGCCAAAAAGCTAGGGTTTTAAAGTATTGCTTTTAATGTTCGGTTCGGGTGAGAAAGCCGATTAGTCAAATTTTGATTATTTTTTTATTTATTTTTTTTTTAGACAACTAAAGATGTCTTCTAGTTTTGTATTCAAAAATGTTTTGCTGGTAATAATTCTTTTTCATTCAAAAATGGATTATGGCAATTTTTTCTTTTTTTCAAAAATGTGTTATGGTAATAATTAATTTTCTTCATAATGTATATTTTTCTATAAAACTATTTTATGTATATATTTCTATAAAAGTCTATTTTTATACTTTCATAGTGTTTTGACCCAACTTTGGGGTTAACTATTTGCCCATACTTGGGACCCTAACAGGTGCTGCCATTCTGAACCTGGAAACAACAATAATTAAGAGGTGGTTCCATGTTCCTCACAATCTACTAATCAGAGGCCTTGTTGCAGGATACAGTTTACCGTCATGTCCAGGATATCAGATTATAGAGTCAAATAACAGGACAAATTGGATTCCATTTTTAAAAGTATTTGCATAAATGAGTCCAACGAATTCAACTCGAATTCGAACTCGGTTCTCTGTTCGGAGCTAATATTCACTGCACTAGAACGTACATGCTATTATATATATATATATATATATATATATGTGTGTGTGTGTGTGTGTGTGTGTGTGTGTGTGTGTGTGTATATATAAATATATATATAGTCATCTGTAGACAGATTTGTTTGGCTATATCACAGCTCATCAGTACGGTTAGACATCCGATTGCTTCTAGCCAGGATTAAAACCCGACTGAATTGACATCAGTCGGCCATTCTGCCACACTTCTATGGGCACACAGTAGAAGAAGGCGGTCTTTTAGCGTGTTATATACAATGTAAACAAACCTCAGTAGCTGAGAGTGTTCAAATTCATTACTGAATGAACAATGTGTATCTGCTTGAGTAGCTAGTGTTTTTTTTTCAAAGTCTATCATTCCAACCGGTGCTCAATCAGGTTGTGAGAGCGTACTCCTTCGCAGACAGATCTGTTTAGCTGTATCACAGCTCATCAGTACGGTCAAACATCTGATTGCTTCTAGCCAGGATTGAAACCCGACCGAACTGACTGAGCTATGGGCATTCGGTATATATTATAATTTTTTTCACTTATACATTCAGGATTCGAAAGGGAATGCTGAAATCTCTTGGACATACAATGCGAAAGGAGACCTTGAAGCATTGGATACTCAAAGGATATATTGTGGTCAGGAACGTTAGAAAAACGGTAACGGACCACCTAATGGGGAACTTGGAACAAGAGCGTTAGCAAAAGAGATGAACATTGTTATGAGCTGCAAAGGATAGAAGCTTGTGGAGAGACGTGATCGCCCAACATCTGAAAGGAATTTTAGTATTTTATTCAGATACCATTTAATAAAGGAAAAGCAAAATGTCCATTAGTTAAAATGTTGAACCTACCATTGTGCTGGAAGATAATTCTATCAGATTATACGTGGTACAAATATGAAGAATACTGCAAGAATAAAGCCAGCTGTCGCAAATACACAGAACGGTACGTTCAATTTCAATCGCCCAGATGTCGGCTTGCTTTTCCTCACTCTTCTTCATTGCAATTGACCTTATATATGTTTGTATGCAACACATAGGGGATCTTCCATCAATCGTTTTCTTTTTGTTTATATTTTGAAGATGAGGTATTGCAGTTATTTACACTATTTTATTGTTCGGACTGTTGTCCTCATCTTTGTTGCCATATTCAACTTCAATATTTGTCTTTATTTTAGAGATTAGGGTATTGTAATTATTTACACTATTTACATTGTTCGGACTGTTGTCCTCATCTTTGTTGCCATATTCACCTTCAATATTTTTCTATACTTCTGTGATGAGAGATTGTAATTATTTACACTATTTACATTGTACGGACTATGGTCCTCAACTTTCTTGCAATATTCACCTGCACTATCTGTCTATATTCTTAAGATGAGGTATTGCAATTATTTACAGTATTTATTTCATCAGACTCTTGCGCTCATCTCCATTGCCATATTCACCTTCAATATCTGTTGATGTTTCTGACATGAGATACTGTAATTATTTACTTTATTTACATTGTTTGGACTGTTGTCCTCCTCTTTGTTGCCATATTCACCTTCAATATCTGCTTATATTTCTGAGATGAGGTATCGTAATTATTTATACTATTTACATTGTTCTGACTGTTGTCCTTATCTTTGTTGTCATATTCACCTTCAATATCTGTCTATATTTCTGAGATGAGGTATTGTAATTATTTACTCTATTTACATTATTTGGACTGTTGTCCTCATCTTTGTTGCCATATTCACCTTCAATATCTGTCTATATTTCTGAGATGAGGTATCGTAATTATTTACACTATTTACATTGTTAAGACTGTTGTCCTCATCTTTGTTGCCATATTAACCTTAAATATCTGTCTATATTTCTGAGATGGGGTATTGTAATTATTTATACTTTTTACATTGTTTAAACTGTGTTTCTTGTCTCTATTGTCATATTCACCTTCAATATTTGTTTTTATTTCTGAGATGATGTATTGAAATTATATCCACTACTTACATTCTTCAGACGGTTGTCCTCATCTTTGTTGCTATATTTAGGACGTTTTGATTATTGTACGCTACCACCTTCTTTAGAATCTACATATTTGAAATTAGTTTATTTACACTATTTACATTGTTCAGTTTTAATCTTCCTTGCATTATTTATGACGTTTCAACCATTTTACGCTTCACCCTTTTTCAGGATCTTTGTAGATTTCTGGAATGAGGTATTGTAATTATTTACAATATCTACTTTGTTCAGACTGTTATGCTTACCATTGTTGTCATACTTACATCAATATGGATATGTATACCACAGCCTTCTTCAGGTGACTAGAATTCCGAATTAAGCGTTTTTTTTTTTTTGTTTGTTTGTTTCGCAAATTAGA
The DNA here is from genome assembly GCA_037127315.1 of Ascarosepion bandense. NCBI lineage: Eukaryota > Metazoa > Mollusca > Cephalopoda > Sepiida > Sepiidae > Ascarosepion > Ascarosepion bandense. The sequence goes on from JBBBDQ010001872.1 coordinate 1,869,094, forward strand.
GTAGATTGTTCTCGTTCCACGTTCCTTTTTCGGATATGTACCTGTTATCTCCTCTTAACTCTCCAAGTTTTTAATTTTTTTTTTTTAGTTTTTTTTTTTTCTGGTGGGGGTGTTTTTTTTTTTGTTTTTTTTTCAACTCTGCTTTAGCCAAGTATTGAGTTTGAAATTCTTTGGGTTAGTCACTGGATTTAACCAACGGTTTTATTCAATGAGCCATATGTTCTGAAGAAGTCCGGAGCGTGCAACGACTGTAAGTAAGGCCAACAAAATGAGGACATATGCATCTATGTATACTTCTATGCATCTCATGATTTCAAAACATGGGCGATCATGGCTCTCTACAACTTCCAATCCTTTGTGGCTCTGGGCTGTTTTCTCTCATTGCTCAGACTCCCACCTGTGTTCCGCCATCCATTTCCGCAGACTCGTTAGGTAAGTGTCTCGCTGTCGTTTCCTATCTTTCTTACCATCAGTGAGGTTTAAATTTGTCAAACCCTCATTCCTCGTTATTTTTAAGGAATTTCAGCTCTCTTCTTGATTCTTAGAAGAACTGTTCTTTTCTGTTTCCATATGTCCTCGTTGGCTCTCTCACTCCGTTTATGGAATACTCAATATTCTTCTGTAAAACCCCGTTTGTGATTTTCACTTACTCCATGGGGAGTTCGTTCAGCATTCTTTGCCATGCAAGAGAATGAATAAATCATAGTAAAAAAAGGCACTCTTTTCTTTGTTTTAAACGATTGCTTTCCGTTATACGGCACCGAATTAGCTGCTTTTGCATGTGATATTAGTCTGAGTATAAATATTGTAAATAAACATAAGTCTGTGGCGGACGTCACAGATAATTACAATCAGACTGAAACTAATTCTTGTAGCTGACAACTGTGTCTGGCATAAGGTCAATATTCTACAGTTTACCTCTGATTGGACCTTCGAAAATACCTCCGAAATTTACCACAAATATTTATATTTATAATTCGACATGACATTTTTTTTAATCGTTTCACCCCGAGCAAGGCGAAAATGCCACTGATGTGCAGGGGGCTACATAAGTGTAAAAAGATTAATTAGAAGAGAGTGAAGACGAAGACGAACCAGTTAGAAAGAAGCAATAGAAAGCTGAGAATGCAGGTGTGATGACAGTTTCAAAGATGGAGAGAAAGGAAAGGATATACGGGGTGGGGAAAGAACTAGAGTCAAGTGGTTAATAGATGAGTATTGAAATTGCATTTAAATTCCTGGAGGTTGTAGCCGTCAGGAAAGCAAGAATATGGGTGCGAGTTCCACAGGCGGGAAGTGCGAGAGAAGAAGCTGAAGGAGTAGAATTGCCGTCTACAGTAGGATAACCTAACTGTGAATGGGTGGGACCCAGTTGCTAATCTGGTTGCACGAGTAAACACCTGTTGAGGAGGCACCAGTGACTTAAGTTCGTTTTTTTTAATTGTATCACCCTGAGTAGGGGGTTACACAAGTGTAAAAAGATTAATTAGAAGAAAGCTGAGAATGCAGGTGTGATGACAGTTTCAAAGATGGAGAGAAAGGAAAGGATATATGGGGTGGGGAAAGAGCTAGAGTCAAGTGGTTAATAGATGAGTATTGACATTGCATTTAAATTCCTGGAGGTTGTAGCCGTCCGGAAAGCAAGAATATGGGAGCGAGTTCCACAGGTATGCAAGAAATTTGGTGCAGAAATAGGAAATGACAACAATACGACATTTGAAAAAACAAATAAAATATATATTAATAACATACAATTTTAGGTTGAAAAAAGGGTGCATGCAATACGTTCAGCAGTGAATAGAATATAAGAGTTTCTTCGCAATGATTGAAGTCTCAGACAGTTTGTTGCTTGTTGAACAAAAGTTTGTAATAAAATTTGCTTGGTTGTTGGCAAACAAACTTCAACTATATTTATATTTAGTTGTCCCTCCCAGTAAGGGCAACATGTGACACATGGTCAGTTTTGACTGGGATTTCCGGGCGATATGGCCCGGCCAAAAAATGTCTGTCTATTTTTGCCCAGTCGTGCTTCTACCCTTCGGCGGAACCACGACTGGGTTATTGCTCTCTGCTCGGAAGTAGAGAGCGCCCTCTACCCGAAGGCAGAGGGCTGACAGTGTTATAGTTGAAGAGTCTCAGCAACTCTAACAACAACTTCAACTATCCAACTATAGAATTCCAGCCATTTATATAGGTACCAAAAATCTCAAACGACTTGGCGGGAATGTTCTGATCTACTTACTTTGTTGGTGATTGGTTACAATTAACCAATCAGCTACTGCGTTACTTGAGAAATAGTTCGAGAACATTCTAAATGCGATTTTCAAATTGTCTTATGTAAATTAACAATGATACATTGCATTCCATTTTACGGCACTGAATTAGCTTTTGCATGTGATATTAGTCTGAGTATAAATATTGTAAATAAATATAATTCTGTGGCGGACATCGCAGATAATTACAATCAGAATGGAACTCATTTTTTTAGCTGACAACTGTGTCTGGCATAATGTCAATATTCTACAGTTTACCTCTGATTGGGCCTTCGAATGTAGCAAGTAACAAAATGTATGTGTGAGTGTGTGTGTATGGAGTTACGCACTAGTTGATGTATGTTGCATGCGAATATACAATATACAAACTCCATAACTCGTAAATCCCAGAAATTCCGGTAGATGTTAAATGATTTAAATTGAAATGACGTAAACAAAGAAACGTTTATCATTAATTTAAGTGGCAAAGCTACAGTAATATCTATAGAAAATACAGAAAAATCTCTAGAAACAGAAAAATAGTCTATGTAAATAGGGGTCGCAGGTTCGAATCCTGACGAATGGCACACATTTTCGTAATAACAATTTATCGTAAATAATTAGGCCGGTAGATATAAATATATAATACTGTTGAATTAAAAAAAAAAACAGAATATCTACTTAAATACGAGTATCGATAAAAAATAATGTTCAAACAATTCATTTCAAATTGTCGGCTGTTTATAACCAAGTTTCGTTAAAATTCGTTATTTTCCGTAACATGTTTACATTTGTTGACATTACGATACATTTCGGAACAGATATGGTTGTTGCGATGAATCAAAAATTGTGTTATATAGGCTTGATAGAAACCTCGTTTCGATTGGAGGCTATTCGTGGTCGAGAGGTCTAAGACGTTACCAGATCAAATGGTAGCTTCCCCTACGTAAATAGGGGTCACAGGTTCGAATCCTGCCGATTGGCACACATTTTCGTAATAACAATTTATCGTAAATAATCAAGCCGGTAGATATAAATAAATAATAATGTTTAATTAAAAACAGAATATCTACTTAAATACGAATATCGATATAAAATAATGTTCAAGCAATTCATTTCAAATTGTCGGTTGTTTATAACCAAGTTTCGTTAAAATTCGTTAATTTCCATTACATATATATATATATATATGCTTATATATCATAATGATAATCCACGTATACTGTCTTAATATGTATAGGAAAAACTACTAAAAATTGTAAGTTAAAAATGTCTTTTTTACAGTATTTATTTATTTATTTCTATTATTATTATATATATATTTGATATTTCAGACCGGCCTCGGCCTTTCATCAGAAACACATGATTTTAAACTAGAAGCGTCCGTCGCGAGAAGCGTCCGTCGCGAGAAGCGTCCGTCGCGAGATGTGTACGTCGCGTGATGTAGAAAGCAATAGAGTTTGAATATATATATATATATATATATATATATATATATAAGCATGTTTGGTTGAATAACCTGGATATATGAGTATTTCTATTTTGATCCTCTTGTATTCCGTAATCGATTTCTTACTGTTGATATTAAATTAATTATGGAAGGTGCTGTAGTGTTTTTCTTCTTACTTTTATTTTGATTTTTACTTCTAAAATAATTTCTGTCTCAACTGAGGTCATCTTCAAGGGTGAATGCTGAGACAAAAAATTTAACGGAGGTGAAAATTGTGATTTTTGTGACAAAAAATTAATTTTAAAATTAAGTGTTGTATGCGTTTTTGTTTTGTTTTATTTTGTCTTTTTTTTTTTTTTCATGCTTTGGATTTAAGCGAGGTAACTTAAGCGTTATGATTAATATTTTGGACAAAAATATTTTAAACATTTTTAAAAGCATTGCTATTATAATCATTTTAAAACATTCTTGCTTTACTCATAAATAAACTTATTTAGTGTTGGTTGTTCGATCTTTATATAGAGAGCTTCGGAGATTCGGCTTTTTATTCTCATGGTGTAATATAGTCAGTCAGTTAAAGTGCCATACGTGATACACGCTTGGGCGATCATGTCTCGAAAGAGACACGACTGACTGGGCAGGAGGTTATCCCACAGTAGGTTGCCATTGCTTTCTGCGGTAGACTGGTTGCCGAACAAGGCTATAGAACCCAATTTCTCCTGTTATTTAACCCATAACTGGAAAGAAGAGACGGATTAATACCTTTCCCAAGGGTATTTGCGCGTAAGTGAATACAATGGATTCAACTGGAATTCGAACTCGGCTCTCCGATTTCTCGTTCCGAGCCGACATCCACTGTACCACAACGCACATCCTGTAATATAGTAGTAATGAAATTAAGTAATTTTCTTTATTTACATTATTCGGACTGTTGTCCTCATCTATATTGCAATGCTTATGACGTTTCGGCCGTTGTACGTTCCGGTCGTCTTCAGGTGCTATGAATTTTGAACTGAACTCTTTATTTCGACCACTGGTGTGTATCATTCTCATTTCATGTGTGATGCCACTTCCTAATGCTATGTAGTTAAGGGGTAAAGAGTTCAGTTCGAAATTCTTAGCACCTGAAGAAGACTGGAGCCTACAACGATCCAAATGTCGTAAACATGGCAATAAAGATGAGGACAATAGTCCGAACAATGTAAATAATATAAATACTACATTATCACAGAAGTATAAACAAATACTGAAGAAATTTTTTATATGGCGAAGGCGGACAATAAACGGATAAATGTAAAAAACAAAATAAATGTTAATAAAAGTTTATTTGTTCTTCATATTTAACGAAAAATGTTTAAAAGTAATGTTGGTGCTATATATATATATATATACGTATTATTCTACGTCGAATAGAATTCCATGCATTACGCAATCATCAGGTGCATATTACGAACTGACCGTTTAAGAGATTTGAATTTAAGCTCACACAATGTTCATAGAAATTAAATCTTATCATGTTAAGATACTAATTTTTAATCTATCTAGAGTAAAATTTAAATAGACAAAAATTACATGGAGATAAAACAAATTAAAATTTTAAAAGTAGAAATAAATATTATTAAAATGCAGGGAAATGAATTCAAGAGGCGTTATTCGTAATTATCAATTTTAATATTTTCGGGAGAAAGAAAGAAAGAAAGAAAGAAAGAAAGAAAGAAAGAAAGAAAGAAAGAAAGAAAAGTATTTTCGTAACGTCTCTGATTAAAGGCATTTCTCTGTTTTGGTAAGTATAGAAAAGAAAGAAAGAAAGAAAGAAAGAAAGAAAGAAAGAGGTAAAGTAAGGCAGTGAAAAAGAAAGAAATATACATATAGAGTAATCTGAATCAATCAGGATCTGAGAGTTTAAAAAAAGTATTTTTTCTATGACAGCATATGGTCATTAAATCGCTTTTTTTTTGTTAAGTAGATTAGGGTTATTTATATGGTTTAAGATGACAAGTTTTTCTAAAAGACATAAGTTACATTTCCATTCTTTTCCGTTATAAGTTTTGGTTTTAGGGACTATATTTCATGTAATAATTGGGTTCTTATTGTCACTGTTTAATTTCTAATAATATATGCATAAAACTGTTGCTTTTGCTCTATTTACTGCTGTTTATAGACAACATATGGTTAAGGACACGATATTTTCACATATTAACAGTTGCTCTAAAAAAGAATTTAATATCATCACCATTCGAATGGACGCGAGCTCTGTAAATATTGCTTTCGTACATACACTGGCCATTCAATGGGTGGTGTCTGATTTTTTTCGGAAGTTGCAATAATTTTTAGAAGGGTCACTATTATTAGTAGTAGGTAATTGTTATTTTTCAGGTGAGAAAAAGTATTTATTTGATGTCATTTTATTATTTGTGAAATACGTTCATTCATGTACTTAATGCAATTATAAATGACTTTAACATAATTTTTGTTGAAAGTGTAGCCGTTGGGAAATGGTTAATTTTTCTTTGATTCGGCCTTGTGTCATACATAACCGAACTCCCTACAGCTTACAAATTTTATCTAGAATTATCATCAGAATTATCAGAAGATTATCACCAGAAGGTTGGATTTGTGTGGAATAGTGTAAGAATAAAGATATACATTTATTATCAATGAGAAAGTTAAAGGTATCAAGATTTGTAGAAAATGTTCGTAGTAGTAATTGTTGAAAGATTATACGCGCACGTACGTATGTATGTATTAGCGTTTGTTCGTAAGAGTGTCTTTGAATGGAGAAAAAGGAGTAAAAGGAATCAGCACACGAGAAGGAAAGAAGCTTCTCTCGTTAAATTTTAGCTTGTCGTCTTTGCTGATTCTATCCCTGACTGACTGACTGACTGACTGGCGCTGATCAGGACCCTTTTATTGTCATTAGATTTTTAGCACTGACTCACCAAACCTCAAGTCTGGCAAGTCTCTCCCATTAGTCAAAAATCAATTTAACACCTACTTGCGAAATCTGGTTTCGACTTTCTTTAAGTACATGGTCATCCTTTTTCTATTTGGGAAAAACCAGGATTTCACACGTCATTGTGAATTTCGTAAAAATGAAGAAGGTTGATTTTAATTCTTAATTTCTCATCCCTACAAAATCTTTTTAGTGTCAGTGAATGATAGAAATGTTTGTGAATTAAACTTACAAAGAATTTTCTAATGTTTCCTTGGACATTATGGCTGAAGGGTGGGTTAAACCATATAATGTTACGTCTTACGATAGTTTTTTTTTTTTTTAGTATCTACTTATTTATGCCTGATTTGTTTTTAAAATAATATTTTAAACTAGTGTTGACTTTACTTTTTTCTGGTGCATTAATGTATTTAATTATGGAGTTGCCAAAAACTTCTTTATTACTAGAGTTAGTACACACGCACGTACGCCCACACACATACATATATATATGTATATATATACATAGGTTTAATGCAAACAATTTAAAGCTTTTGCTATTGTTCCTGTGTGGTGGTGCCCAAATGTTTTGATTTTCCGAGCGCTTTCAGCTATTCTATGAGGGTGAGTTTTATTTTACGTCTAACTGAACATCTGTAGAGTTTATATGTGTGTTATCTTATGAGCACAGTAAGCAGGTTGTTGCCTTGTTCATTATTCATATTATTATAATTTGTACAATCTAAACTTTTTTATGAATGGAACTTTGTCTTCGTGTGTGTGTGTGTGTGTGTGTGTGTGTGTGTGTGTGTGTGTGTGTGTGTGTGTGTCCGTTACCTATAGACTCCAAAAGGGCTGAACCGATTTTCTTGGAAATTTACACAGTTGTACTATAAGCGTCTGCGAGTGTTCTTAGCTAGGTTTTGTGTCGAGGCACCGCCCGATAAATATCGAAAATCGATAATCAAAAAAATCGGGTTATAGAAGAAGTGGTCCCATTTTAATCAAATAGACAAAGACATAAGAAACGATATTCAGAATATTCAATTTTGCAGTTCTTACAATCGTGAAGAAAATCGATAATATATATATATATATATATATATTGCCTTATATATATATATATATATATATATATATATATATATAAGGCAAGATGTTTGTGTGTGTGTGTCTGTTTATCTGCCTGTATGTCTGTATTTTTTCAGCCCTTTTATTTTAGTTTTTGCTTCGGGTTTGGCTCTAAGTAGGTATAATTGTAGTTCTTAGTCTCAGCCATGATACCATTTACTCAGAGGATTTATTTAGCTTTCAAAATTCACTTTACAAAGAAAAAAAAACTTATTTGATATCGATACCAGGAAACCAAAATTTGACTTACATCCATTCATTTTTCTTTCAGTCTTTGGTTTCGCTTTAACTGGAAACAACTATTGCTTTTTAGTCTTTCCTGCCAATGTCCAAAGAGTCTGAGCTCCAGGACCATGGATTAGTTTTAAAGCTTTCATTACACCCGAGCAACGCGGGGCTATACTGCTAGTGTATATATATATATATATATATATATATACATATATATATATACTAGGTGCAATCGGTAAATTGTCGCAATTATTTTATTATTTCAAATATTCTTTAGGCTGAGTCTGAGCTTCAGGACCATGGATTAGTTTTAAAGCTTTCATTACACCCGAGCAACGCCGGGCTATACTGCTAGTGTATATATATATATATATATATATATATATATATATATATATATACTAGGTGCGATCGGTAAATTGTCGCAATTATTTTATTATTTCAAATATTCTTTAGGCTGAGTCTGAGCTTCAGGACCATGGATTAGTTTTAAAGCTTTCATTACACCCGAACAACGCCGGTCTATACTGCTAGTTCTTATATAATTTGAGTTCTGAAAAGAAAAATCATAAGAACACATGAAAAATTATACAAAATTCAGTGATAATACCATGTCATTCATTTTCAATAAAACCTGCACAAAAGAGAGATTGCTGCCGAAATGAACAATATGTATTGTGTGTGTGTGTGTGTGTGTGTGTGTGTGTGTGTGTGTGTGTGTTCAGTTGTGTGTACCCACGCATATCTTTTGCTAAAGATTTTTAACATTGTCGTAATTAAATAATTTTCATTTTAACAGATATGTCTTGCAATAAAGATTATTATTTCTTCACTTAATATATTTTCTAATTATCTCACGAATTCAATGCGTTTACAAAGAAATATTATCTTGAATATATTTTTAGACGATTAAGTATCGTCAGCTATTATTCTTTATTGATTAGCATTTCTTTAATCTTCATTTTAGTTGCTTTTTTTTTTTAGCCATAAATAAATACACGGTATCTTATTGAACTCGCTGAACGCCGGTGAATAAGTACTAAGAAAATTCATTCATAAAGTAAATGTACATATAAGTTTTCTTGATTAAAGAAAGCCATTCATAAAATCGTTTCTCAAAACAAATCATGATGACAAATGACTTTAACAAAAAATAACTACTGTTAGTTTAAATACCGTGTCCTAATATTTACGCAATTCAGTTATTTATAAATTTTAAATACCAACATTAAAACAAATATTTGTAATCCTCATCACTTCCGTGTCCAGGTGTTGTCGTATGGTCCGTATGCAGCCGGGCAACTGACCAGCCCCTACTACATATTTGGGTTGGAAGCAGTAGTGTGTATTAAGCAGTATAGAGCTGGCGAAATCTTCTCTCACTATATGAAGCCCTAGCTAATGTCCTCCAACTTGAAGGCTCATTTAGTCACAAACACGTGTCCGTTGATACTATCGTGGAAGATTATGCCCTGACTGTTGATGTCCCCCAGTAGTTTCACACACACACACACACACACATACACACACACACACACACACACACACACATATATATATATATATATATATATATATATATATATATATACTATTTACGCTCTCACACCCTGATTGAGCACTCTAGAAGAATGGGAGATTTTGTAAAACAGTAGCTACTCTGGCATGTACGCATCGCTCATTCACTAATGAATTAGAGCCCTCTGGCTATTGGGCGTGTATAATGACAATATATATGCTAAAAAGTCTGCCTTCTACCGTGCGCCCATGGCCGACTGACGCCACTTCGGTCGGGTTTCAATCCTGGGTAAAAAGCAATCGGAGTCTAACCGTACTGATCAGCTGCGATACAGCGAAACAGATCTGTCTGCGGATAACTATATATATATATATATATATATATATATATATATATATATATAGTCATCCGCAGACAGACCTGTTTTGCTGTATCACATCAGTACGGTTAGATATCCGAATGCTTCGAGGCAAGATTGAAACACAACCGAATTGACATCAGTCGGCGATTCTACCTCCGAGCTATGAGCGCTCGGTAGAGGAGGGAGGATTCAAAATTCAAGGATCTATATCCGGCCGAAAGAATCTCACAGAAAAGTCCAAACAACTCAAATCTGAAAGAGAATCTCATGGAACAAAAAGAGTAAATACATATGCTTGCCTCTTACATTGACCAAGCCAATAATTAGTCTTTATATACGCATTTAAGGATTTCCAAAAGGTATAGCACTTAACTTCCTAGCCAACTTAACTGGGTAAAGTTAATTGACATCTTCGCTCAGCTTCTCTTCCTCGTAACATGTCGCCTGCCAGTAGTAAACTCTATGTTTCTATTTGAATGCAAAACTGTATATTTGTAAATATTTTATTTGGTGTGTTTTGTAAATTAAATATTTATCTGTGATTTATCTCTGAGTTTTGGGCAATCATTTTTCTTTTTGTTACACTTAACACGTAACATAAATGGGGGCTTGTCCGTCTAGATCGCAACATAAATGGTGGACATAAATCCTTGAATCACAAACCGGAGTTGATATGACAGCAAATTCGTTTTTTGTTTTTCTTCGACTTAGAGAGATTCTTTCGTTTGGATAAAATTCCTCAAAGCGAAACCGGTGCTGATAAGGTCAGCACATCCTTTTATCAACTGTTTCAAGTTTTAGTTTTTTGTCGTCGACTTAGAGAGATTCTCTCGGCTGGATATACATCCCTGAATCTTAACCGGAGCTGCAGAGGTCAACCCATCCTGCTATCAACTAACTGCTCCGTGTCCAAAACCTATTTTTATAGCGGCTAACTCCTAATTTGCATATTTCTAGAAACTTCCGAATTCTCTCAACTCTACTGGAACTTTCCACAATTTTCCAAAACGTTCTATTTCTAATTTCCTTATTTTTACGACTATTTCCTGGATTAAAACTTTTTGGGAATAAAACTTCGGACTCAATAGAATCCATTACTATAACTTTTTAAGCATTATTATTATTATTATTATTATTATTATTATTATTATTATATATAAATGCATCTTCGTAGATAGATAGATAGATAGATAGATAGATAGATAGATAGATAGAAAACCATCATGCCAAGGTTTATTCCCATTGTGCTAGATAGTCATAGGCTATTGGCCCTACAAGAAGGCTTTTCTGGGCATAAAATTGATTTTTAAAACATTTTGCGAACCATTCCGTACCGTGCTTGCACCTACTGTATGGTTATTGCCTATTTTCCGCTGCGCCATCTCCTCTGTTTGACACTGTCGCTAGTGTACTTGATGTTCAGACATTATTTCTACCACAAGAAACAACTGTCTATAAATAATTTAAGAATATAAAGAGCTTCAAATAAAATTTCTAATTTTCCCTCACATTTCGCAAAGGAGAACACTGGGAATTGATACTTCAACCTCATATATATGTTCAATCAATCTTAAGTCACGTACCAATGACTTATCTTCCCCACTTAAATACATTGATAAATAAGACAAACAGATCTGCATAGGATGATATATATATATATATATATATATATATATATATATATATATATATATATATATATATACCGATGCATACGTGTGCAATACACTAATGGTAGATAAAGTCAAATACAATTACTAAACTAATTTTATGTAAATAAAGCAATTAAAATGAATGAATCAGACGACAATGTACGTTCATAGCCGGAAATAAGACAAAGATGAATTAATTTCTCTCACCAGAAGCCAAAAGATGAACTCATTGAACCTTTTTATGGCGGGTTTGGTTACTCATCTGCATTTCTTCCGTGTTTTCACGTATTGTCAACAAAAATCCATTTTATTCTTTCTACGTTTATTGGTTTATGTAGTTATTCATTTCTGCCTATTACTAAATAGAACAGAGTTGATTTAGATTGGATATCTTTGAAGCTCGTAGGCTAGCGGAAGTTACCGAGTATGGCCGAAAGAAATATCATTTCCATTAATGGAAAGCTATGTTTCAACTTTGGCCATTGATATTCGATAAGGTCGTCAGATTAAAAGAAAGTGAGCAAATCGATTCTTTATTAACATATAGTATTCAAAAGAATCTTCAATGGGTTTCAAATTGAATATTTATCAATATATTTCCTTTGTTCGAGATCTCTTTACCAAAGCCATAACTGAGATGACGTCAGCAACTCTCGGACATGACAGGAAATTATCGAATATTGCAAAAGAGAATAGAAAACATACGTTTTGAAACTTTCATTATATCAAATATTAAATATTCCTGCATCTGGTATATTTTCTAAAACACCGCAAATATTAAATGCAATGATGAAGATAGCCGTTTTCTTATGAGGAAACATTTGTTTTTTGGTTTTTTTTTTTATCAAAAAGCATTGGTGTCGTTTGAAATACAGAAGGATGCTGAGGATACCATGGTTGCAAGATGTGAGCAATAATGAGGTTTTGGAAACGATGGACACGAGAAGAAAACTGATAATTAACATCAGGAAAAGACACCTGAAATTTTAGGGATATGTAATCAGGATGTGCATTGTGGTGCAGTGGATATCAACTCGGAACGAAAAATCGGGGAGCCGAGTTCGAATTCCAGTTGAATCCCTTGCATTCACTTACGCACAAATACCTTGGGAAAGGTATTAATCCGTCTCTTCCTTCGAGTTATGAGTTAAATAACAGGACAGATTGGGTTCTATAGCCTTGGTTGGCAACCAGTCTACCACAAAAACCAATGGCAACCTACTGTAGGATAATCTTCTGCCCAGCTAGTTATATCTCCTTCCAGACATGATCGCCCAAAGCATGTATCACGTATGGTACTTAACTGACTGACTGAATACAATAGTTGGAGACATGATTAAGACTACTACTGGGCCTAACGTGGGGGATCGATTTTCTATTGTTATGAAGTAATAAACTTATCCCCTACGAATTACTACATAATAATATTACATTTTTTCCTTCCTCCTCTAGCTATAAATCAAATAAAAGGACAGATTGGGTTCTATAGACTTGGCTGGCAACCAGTCTACCGCAGAAAGCAATGGCAACCTACTGTGGGATAATCTTCTGCCCAGTCAGCCGATTTCGAGACATGAGCACCCAAGTGTGTATCACATACGGCACTTAACTGACTGTTTTCCGTGTGTGTGTGTGTGTGTGTGTACAAAAACGAATCCAATCATTAGCAATAACGTTTCTGAAAAAATAATACTTGTACTCTTTTTCATGAATTCTAAACCAGAGGAAGGCTAAATAAGAAATCGGCCGAAACAGCACGTTAACTTCAAGCGCACTCAAATTCGGTTATCCTAACAATCGCAGTAATGACTCTCCTCTCAGTGACATGAATTACTTTATCATGAACGCAGCTTTTAAATGGATGGATGCATTTAAACTA
>JBBBDQ010001872.1:1887500-1922500 GCA_037127315.1 Ascarosepion bandense
TTCTTACAATAGTGAAGAAAATCGATAATATATACATAAATAAAAGGCAAGATGTTTGTGTGTGTGTCTGTTTATCTGCCTGTATGTCTATATTTTTTCAGCCCTTTTATTTTAGTTTTTGCTTCGGGTTTGGCCCTAAGTAGGTATAATTGTAGTTCTTAGTCTCAGCCATGATACCATTTACTCAGAGGACTTATTTAGCCTTCAAAATTCAGTTTACGACGAAAAAACGTATTTGATATCGGTACCAGGAAATCAAAATTTGACTTACATCCATTCATTTTTCTTTCAGTCTACGGTTTTGGTTTAAGTGGAAATAACTATTGCTTTTTAGTCTTTCATGCCAACATCTAAAGAGTCTGAGCTCTAGGACCATTGATTTGTTTTAAAGCTTTCATTACATCCGAGCAACCCCGGGTTATACTGCTAGCATCAAAATAAAACGAGTAAAAGAGAATTAAATAAAAGGTCATAGCAGCCATTTTAAAAACTCTCTAATTTTGGAGGAAGGAACGACAGCAGAAAGACAGTTTCATTTTAAACAAGTGAAAGATGCCCTTCGAGAAAGATATTACCATATTCAGAAGCCCCATTACAGCAAGTAACAAAAAACGAAATGCCTCTACTGGTTCTTTGATATAAACATGATATACATTGCTGATAATGAGGCCATCAGCAAAAGTGATCCTAGTCTCCTTGGAAGCAACAAACTTCACCTCCATGGCCTCAATTTTTCAACCACCCTTAAGTGGAACGAATAGATAGCACCCATAACTGCATCTACTACTAGGAAGGTTAGATGACTGTGTCGGGCCAGAAAACTTTTCTTGTCAGAATCCATTTTTCCACATTTATAAATCTACCATTCGTCCGTGCAATGAATACTGTTTCCCTATCTGGTTGGGCACTCCTGCTATTTTCTCTCGAGGTTTTCGATAAAATCCAAAGAGTGATCTGCAATATAATAGATCCTCGCTTGGCATCTCGACTTCAGTCACTTTCTCACCGACGTGACGTGACTTCCTTCTGTTTTTTTTCCTATAAATTCATCTTGAAGTTCACGTCAGTATCGATCTTGCACATTTTTAAATCTACCATTCATCTTTACATTGGATACTGTTTCCATATCTGCTGCTATTCATTTTGAGGTTCTCGACAGAACCAATCTTGCACATTTATAAATCTGCTATTCTTCTGCTCCTTGAATCCTTTTGCCATATTTTGTCGGGTGCTGCTGCTATTCATCTTGAGTTTCTCGTTCAAATCCATCCTGCGCATTTATAAGTCTACCATTCTTCTCTACATTGAATACTGTTGCAATAACTGGTCTGGAGCTCCTGCTATTTCTCTCGAGGTTCACGACAATATGCAAAGAATGATCTGCAATGTAATCGATCCTGACTTGGCATCTTGACTTCAGTCACTTTCTCACCAGCGTGACGTCGTTTCCCTCTGTCTTTTCTACAAATATTTGCATGACAACTGCACTGACGAGTTTTTTCTTGTGTCTTGACCATGTGAATTTAAGGGGGCTATTAAATTGTCATGTACATCCCAATCATTTTACCGTTGAAACGGCCGAATGTAACTGTCGAATCTACTCCTATAGTTTTTATTCCTCGCACTTCCAGTCTGTAAAACTCTCCTCTATTCACCAGCTTCCGGGATGACAACAATCTCTAAAACTTTAACTGCAGCGTCAATTGCGAGCTTCTGTCTTCTTGAATCCCGTTCATCTTTTATACTTTCTTCAATATCTCACTGTACCCAGACTTTTCTATCACTGTAACCATCTGGCGCTGCCTTATTTGGTGTGAAATTATATATATATATATATACTATGAATTATATATACTATGAATTATATATATATACTATGAATTTATAAACCATTGTAACAACTATATATATATATATATATATACTATGAATTATATATATATATATACTATGAATTATATATACTATGAATTATATATATATATATACTATGAATTTATAAACCATTGTAACCACTATATATATATATACTATGAATTTATAAACCATTGTAACAACTATATATATATATATATATATATATATACTATGAATTATATATATATATATATATATATATATATATATATATATATATATATATATATTTTGATTCAGATACTTCAATCCAAGGGAAAAAAGCAGGAAGGTAAATTCCCAAAAACCCGATCCTAATTAATATTAAAAGTTTATTTTAATATTAAAAAATGATACAGGAAGAGAGCTCCATGTAATAAAATATTACAGAGCAAATATATATTAAAAAAGGATTAATTCAAAGATGTTGAATGGCCATTTCGATATGAAGATCCCCACGAGGAACGACACATCACCTCAGCAACAGAAAAAAACCTTTCTGAAACTGGAGAAAAATTAGTCTACTTTTCCTTTTTAAATAGATTGCAAAGAAATTAAAAAATAAATAATAAAATAAAATAAAAATAAAAATAAAGGGAAAGAAAAAGAAAAGGAAAAAGAAAAAGAAAAAGATAGAATAAAATCAAATAAATAAGAAAAGAAAAAAATTGATATCGTCTGGGTTCGCAAAAAAAAGGGGAGAATGTAACTAAAAATTAACAGACAGCCGTGTTAAATCGACGTCAGTTAAAGCAACACGGAAAAAAGTTGGTAAGAGAGATAAAAGAAGGAAGGGAGGGAAAAAGAAAGAAACTAAAGAAAATTTTTTTTTTAAATATTACAGACGCTGGACAAATTCAAAAACCTAATTTCCCCAAAACGTTGAATTATTAGAAAAAGGCCTTTACCTAAAAAGGCATAATTATTAATAAAAGGGAATAAAAAGATACAGGATTTAAAATAAAATTATTTTTAAAAAATTAATTTTTAATATATATATATATATATATATATATATATATATATATATATAATTTTTAATATATATATATATATATATATATATACTATGAATTATATATACTATGAATTATATATATATATATATACTATGAATTTATAAACCATTGTAACCACTATATATATATATATATATATATACTATGAATTATATATATATATATATATATATATATAGCCTTTGAGATTTGATAAAAGAGATTACTAGACTGGCGGTCGAGAACGAAGGAAATTTTACTCGCCCCAAGATCATTTTACTCGACCTACTCCATTTTCTTAATAGTCGCCTTACGTAAACATATCGTGAATCGCTGACGGAAAACAAAAAAAGAAAATTTTAATTAAAATTTCGAACGTGTTAGAAAGGATTTAAAATTTTAAAAAATAATAACAACAAAATTTTATCTCTCCTATTAATAATAGCAGAAACATTTTGATAAGACTTTCTTTTTATTAAGTTGAAGCTCTTTTAACATCATGTTATGCCGGTTTTTGTTTGTTTGTTTGTTTTGTTTTGATTTTTTTTTTCAAATGAGTGAAGGTATTTAAATTCTCAAAGATTTTCTATAAAAAACTTACTTGTATAATTTGTTTTTCGGTGAGTCGTTGAAAGAAGTATGCGTATTTTTTTCTTTCTTTCAAATTTTCGTTTTTACTTTTCGTAAGCGGGGAGGAAATATAGGATAATATTTTTCCAAGTGAGCTTTAATCTGGGCAACAGAAACACTTGGCTCTACTCTGGAAGCGTTAATTAAACGAATGTTTGCACCGACCGGGACAATAAACGCCAAGAGTTCAATAATGTCATTGTAAGGTAAAGTAACTTGTGAATCTTCAATAGCATATTTTTGGGTTGTAAATAATTTCAGATTCTCTTTTTCATTGCGAGATTTTTAATCGACCCGCGGGTAAGTAAACAATAAACTTTAATCGCCCAATTAAGTTTTTAATCGTCTGAGTCGATCGGGCGAGTGAAATCTCAAAGGCTATATATATATATATACGCTCTCACCCCCTGATTGAGCACTCTGGAAGAATGGTAGATTTGAAAAACAGTAGCTACTCTGTCATCTACGCATCGTTCATTCAGCAATGAATTAGAACACTCTCAGCTATTGGGCGAGTATAATGATAATATACACGCTAAAATGTCTGCCTCCTTCTACCGTGGCTCAGAGGTAGAATCACCGACTGATGCCAATTCGGTCGGGTTTCAATCCTGGGTAAAAGGCAGTCGGCTGTCTAACCGTACTGATGAGCTGTGATACAGCGAAGCAGAACTGTCTGAGGATGACTATATATATATATATAATGATATTAACACGCTAATAAAGAAAAGTATATTAAAACCAAAAACCGCAGAAAAGCCTTACATATGCCCGCGTTCGTAGTCACTCTCTGATTATCCAGCAATGCGACGAACAGGATATATCGATGGGACTTTTTCTTAACTTCTTCTGCATACAATTCTGTAACTATATTCGTCGACTCGAAAGACATTTTTTAAACTAGTCTTAACTATTAGAGCATGATCCTTCTTGATAAGCAAGTAGCTGACGGTTGCAAATTCGTCCTGGCTCAGGTGTAAGGTTAGGAAAGTGTTATAATATTCTTGAAGCATTTTTTTTAATCATTTCACCCCGAGCAAGGCGGAAACGCCACTGATGTGCAGGGGGCTACATAAATGTAAAAAGATTAATTAGAAAAGAGTGAGGAGTACAAACTAGTTAGAAAGAAACAATGGAAAGCTGAGAAAGCAGGTGCGATGACAGATACATAGGTGGAGAGAAAGGGAAGGTTATACAGGGGTGGGGAGAGAGCTAGAGTCCAGTGGTTAGTAGATGAGTATTGACTTTGCATTTAAATTTCTGGAGGTTGTAGCCGTCAGGAAAGCAAGAATATGGGAGCGAGTTCCACAGGCGGGAAGTGAGAGAGAAGAAGCTGCAGAGTAGAATTGTCGTCTGCATTTGGCTAACCTGACTGTGAATGGGTGGGACCCAGTTGCCAGTCTGGTTGCACGAGTAAACACCTGTTGAGGAGGCATCAGTGACTTAAATTGTGTATATTAGGAATATGGTTATGTTTTGAAGGTTGTCACAATGCGTTTAGTAAAATAACGGAAGGTAAATAATTTGTTGGATATTATCTATTTATTATACATTGTTTAAAGTCCAAATTTAAAGTCTTATTTTCCGAGATTGTATTAAAGCTTTATCAACTTATTCTTTGAAAACTCGGCATACGTCTTTCCCAGTGTTAAAATGGGTTTGGATTTTATTTTATTTTCTGAAATTAGTTTTGATGAGTCTGATAATGGATTCTGTTGTCTTCTTTTACTGACCATTTTTCTTTGGTGATTTGATGGGGGGGGGGGATTGTGTAGCGATGAATTGGAACTTAAGGTATATGCAGATGTTTTAATGGGTGAATTTTGGAATGGGTGTCTTTTTGATTGTGATCATTATAGAAGGGGTTGGATTTAAATATGATTGAAGGATGGTCATTAAACGTGAATCTTTACTGGCAGCAAATCGCTTATATACGGACAGGTAACTAATTCAGCAGATATACAAAGCTAGAAAGGGGCGTAAGGCAAGGATGTGTCTTTTCACCGGATCTGTTCAACTTGTACAGCGAGAATATTTTGAGGACCCTAGAAGTTATGCCTGGGTTTGTTATCGTAGGCCACAATTTAAACAATCTAAAGTACGCAGATGATACTATGCTGATAGCAAACACAGAAAGGAAACTACAAGACCTCCTACAGGAAGTAGCTGAAGAGAGTGACAAAAAAAGACTACAAATAAACTGGAAGAAGACCAAATGCATGGTCATCAGTAAAAAGAGAAGCAAATATGCCAAATACAGATCGAGAATACTAAAATCAACCAGGTACAAAAATCAAAATACATGGGAAATATTTCAAAAGAAGACGGAAAGTGCTACACAAAGATCCGAAGGCGAATTGGCATGGCAAAGTAAGCATTCCAGAAGTTGAGTAAAGTATTAAGAAACAGGACAATTTCGCTAAAAACAAAGAAGAGAATACTGGATTGCTATGTGTTATCAGTTCTTTAATATGGCAGTGAATGCTGGACAATATAATCAAAGATGAATGAAAAACTTGAAGCAACTGAAATGTGGTTCTACAGAGGGATGCTGCGAATATCATGGATCGAGCATGTGAGCAATGATGGGGATTTGGAAATGATGGAAACGAAAAGGAAATTAATGCTGAGCATCTGGGAGAAAGAACTAAAGTTCCTGGGACATGCAATGAGGAAAGAGGGCTTGGAGAACCTGAGACTAACAGGACAGATAGAAGGAAAAAGAGACAGGGGAAAGCAGTGGATAACATATTTGAAGGACATAATCAGGTGGATGATGTAACGAGGGTTGGGGAGTGTAACAGGAAAAGGTGTGCTAAGAGCCACCAGGGATAGGGAGACGTGAAAAGCCTTGATCGCCTACGTCCTGAAATGACAGGACACATAGAAGAAGAGGCTGACGAGGGAGACTGTGTCGAGGAGGAAAGTTGTATGAGCCGATCCCATGCAGATTTCAAGTTGTAATTACTTCCTATTGAAATATATTTTCCTGAAATTTGAAGATATTTACATCATTTTGTCTACCCTCAGTATATATATATATATATATATATATAGCCCGGCGTTGCTCGGGTGTAATGAAAGCTTTAAAACTAATCCATGGTCCTGGAGCTCAGACTTTTTGGACGTTGGCACGAAAGACTAAAAAGCAATAGTTATTTCCAGTTAAAGCGGAACCGTAGACTAAACGAAAAATGAATGGATGTAAGTCAAATTTTGATTTCCTGGTATCGATAGCAAATAAGTTTTTTTCGTCGTAAACTGAATTTTTGAGGCTAAATATGTCCTCTGAGTAAATGGTATCATGGCTGAGACTAAGAACTACAATTATGCCTACTTACAGCCAAACCCGAAGCAAAAACTAAAATAAAAGGGCTGAAAAAATACAGATATACAAGCAGATAAACAGACACACACACACCAACATCTTGCCTATATATATATATATATATATATATATTCGATTTTCTGGATTATTGTAAGAACTGCAACCTTGAAACTTTTGAATATCATTTCTTATGTCTTTGTCTAAGAGTGTATGAAATTTGATTAAAATCGGACCACTGTTTCTATAACCCGATTTTTTCGATTATCGATTTTCGATATTTATCGGGTACCTCGACACAAAACCTAGCTAAGAACACTCGCAGACGCTTTAACTGTAAATTTTTTTAAATAACTGTAAATTTTCAAGAAAATCGGTTCAGCCATTTCGGAGTCTGTAGGTAACGGACACACACAAACACACACACGCACACAGACACACACACACAAAGTTCCATTTATAAATAATTTTAGATTTTTGACGCCACGGTAACTGTACGTTCCCTCGAACCCATCAGTAGTGTTTGATATTGCATTGTAATTGATTCAAATATTTTTGTAATCTTCTAAATAAACAACCAAATTATTGTGTTGTTATTAAATTTCTAAGCATAGGTTTTTTATACTAATCAGTCAGTTAGTTAAGTGCTATATGTGATACACGCTTTGGGCGATCATGTCTCGAATAAGACATGAGTGACTGGGCAGAAGATTATCTCGCAGTAGATTGCTTTCTGCGGTAGACTGGTTGCCAGCCAAGACTATAGAACCCAGTCTGTTTTATTATTTTACCCATACCTGGAGAGAAGAGATGAATTAATACCTTTCCCAAGGGTATTTGTGCGTAAGTGAATACAGGGAATTCAACTGGAATTTGAACTCGGCACCCCGATCTCTCCTTCCGAGTCGATATAGCAATAATATTGATATGCGAAAATAATTCTTTTGCTACATCTTTTAGTTATACGGGTACATTTAGCTGTACGGGTAGATGATGTTTGTTTGTTTTTATCTAGCATTCAGAACTTCTAAGTTTTTGGAATTTCCCGAATTCGTCGAATATTGGCTCATATCTTAATCTCTGCTCTGATTTTCTTCAAGTAGGAGTGGGGCTGTTTGTGTTTTAACTCGTAGAGGCTTCCGAGGAAGAATTTCGGTCAGACTTCGTGGGGCTCCAAAGGCCTTATCTGAACAGGAAGCGGCAAAGTGACCATTCACACCACATTTCCAACTGGTTGTTCCTCTTTCTGTCACCTTGACTGGGTAATTTTTTCCACTCATTTCTAAGTTGCGAATGGAGGTTAAAGTTTCACAATCTAGAACCAACTCGAACACCCACTCTCATATTCTTGAGTAAAACTGACCAGTTGACCATACTGCATAGGATATGCTTCTAAATGTTCTCCGAGAATATAGTCAAGAATCTCGTAGACCACCACATTGGTCCTACGCCGTCGTCAGTATTCTGTGCGAATGATATAATCTTTTCTGATTAAATCACGAAACGTCATATTCGCACAAAGAACTCCACCAAATCGATTTCAGGAAGGTGGGGACTGATAATAGAGAATGGATTCTAAGCCGATACACCATTGATTTTATCAACTATCATACTTATTCTTCGATCTTTCGGTAAATGTTCGTTTTAGGCGCCGAAGGCTTTTCCCACTTCAAATTTATCCAAAATAGCATTATTTCTGTGCAAATGTATATGCTGAACTCAAATCGAGAATTAGTTATTGAAGAAACTTACCTTTTTCACTTTGAATGTCCATAAAAAAACGAAATATATATCGCACTTTTTTTTCCGGAACTCTCACGAAGTCATGTAGAATGACGTTCTACGTAGGCAGCAATTTTCTTTTGAATTTTCGTCCTTTACTGAAACTTCCGGCGATGTACTTTCTGTCATGAAAGTAATAAGCGTAAAAATACAATAGCGCATTACTTTCATTACCGGAAGTACATAACCGGAATTATCAATAAATGAAAAGAAAATCGACTAAAAATCTGCCAAAATTCGTTCACATGCACAGTACGTCATTCTGCAGTTAATTAAATGACTTCGTGAGAGTTACGGGAAAGAAAGATTGCGATATATAGTGCGTTTTTTTTATGGACATTTAGATAAAAAAAGGTAAGTTTCTTCAATAACTAACAGTTGATTTGAGTTCAGCATATACATTTGCACAGAGATAATGCTATTTTTGGATGAATTTGAAGGGGAAAAGCGTCGGGACTTACAACGAAAATGTACCGATCTTTCTCATTATTTTCTTTAATTTTTCTGCCACGGAGATGTTAATGAAATTTCTTTTCCTTTCTAGTGCTTTTCTTTGGAGGATCTTTATTTTTTTTTTCTTTTTGTGTGGCCGTTTGAGTGGGGACAGCCTCATCACTTTAGCATGTTGGATCTGCCTTGTGGGCAGATACATTTTTTTTTTTTTTGGATTGGCTGACTTTGATTGGCCTTCCTGTAAAGATGTGTTTTTAGTGTATTTTTGCTTCCTTGGGGTAAAATATTTAAATTTTAAACCAAACTGACAATGACAGAGATAAACTGAACAAATCAAACCAAAAATAAGATGCCTAAAAATAAAAAAATTAAATTAAACTTTCAAACTGACAAAACAATTTTCCTGTCTAATAAAGTCGGACTGCGAAAAAATGCTTAAATAAAATCTCTAGTGTAAAAGAAAGATTAAAACAAATTCTCCGAAGCTGAAAAAAAAAATGAAAAAATATTTACTCAGCAGAGAAAATTTAACGAAATAAACTTAGTCAAAAGAGAAATAAGATTTATCACTAAATTGTCCGATAATGACGTTGTCGTGTATGATCAAAAGCTTGTCACTGTGAAATACTCCTATGGACTTTTTAAAGACAACTTGGCGTTCTTTATTTAAGTTACCAGCTTTAAGTCTCCGCAATATCCCCAACTTGAGATTTATTTTATTAATAAATATTTTATTTTTTTTTATTCATTAGTATCATCCACCTCAGTTTCTGGAGAGTTCGCCAACATACTTAACATTGTATTTTTTATGTTTAGGTTCATCTTTATTCGAGGTCCTGGGTATGACGGTAAACTGCATCAAGCAGCAAGGCCTCTGAGAGGTTATGAGAAGCATGGAACCACCTCTTAAATGCTGTTGTTCTCAGGTTCACCCTGACTCAGAGTGGTAGCACCTGTTAGAGTCCCATCTATGGACAAATATTTAACCCCCTGACTGGGGTCAAAACATTATGAAAGTATAAAAATACACTTTTATAGAAATATATACATAAATAGATTTTTACAAAGAAATATACATTTTTGAAGAAAAAATATTACCAGCAATACATTTAAGAAAAACATAGTACCATAACACATTTTTAAGGAAAAAATTAAAAAATTAAAAAAATTAAAAAATTCTCAACAAAACATTTTTTGAATACAAAACTAGAAGACATTTTCAGTTTTCCAAAATAAAAAAGAATAAAAACAAAATTTTCATTAAAATCTGACTAAAAATCAACTTTCTCACTCTAACCAAACATTAAAAAAACTTTAAAACTTCACCTTTATGGCATTAAATAACCCAAGAGGTTGTGATGTGGTTCTGGGGAAAAAGTCACAAAAAGACTCGAACATGGTATACGACTGGAAACAATATTATATTACAAAAGAGAACAGAGGAAATGGAGTATAATAGTACTTTGCGCCGGAAGGGAGTACTAACAAATGAGTATCGTGGCTGTTGCTACTTACTATTAACCCCGAGAATAGATAACTATTTGTATTTTTGTAGTCCGGTAGAGTTCATATTAGTGTGTAGGTAATTCTCCACAACAAGTTGATATGGCGTGAAGCAAAACTCAAACTGTATATTAAACTTATATATAAACTTTATTCGAACTTGTTTATTTTTGTTTTGTTTTTTTGGAAATCGTACTTGTACGTTCATCGTATTCTTGGGGTGCTAGTACATCAAAAATATTATACATTACTTTCATAGGTTCTTCCAAACTTTGGGGATTTTCTTCGGTAAATGTTTCTTTTTTAGTTCTGTATATCGTTTATGTTCCCAATTTTTACTCTTACCTTGGATATCAACTTTGCAATTCGTGATATTATTAAGCCGCCATCCCACGCTTCTCTTCCACTTTTACACACTTTGAAAAACACTTTTTCGCCAATTTTGAAAGACTTAGTGTCCATTTTATTGACTTGGTAACAACCTCACGAAAACTGATTTAATTTCTCCTGCGAAGATTAATTCTGTTCTGCCGACGACGTGCTTGATTTTGTAATATGATTTGATATTATCTGTAAAACACTCACAATTTTTTTAATGCTGCTTCGTTCACTTTTACATGACTTTCTTTTTTCAAAGCTCCTGTAAATGTACCCACAAACCGTTCAGCTTTTCTGACAAACCCTTGTGTGATATGGTAGGGTAGTAATATGTTTAATCGAGAACATTTTGCAAAAATCTTCGAATTCGGGAGCAGAGAATTGCATACCGTTATCCGAAACTGTGGTATCGGAAATACCATATCTTGCAAACAGTTCGTGTAAAAATATTCACTGAAAAAGTTTTTTTTTATTTTTATTTATTTATTTATTTATTTTTTTACATAGAATTTTCAGGCTACTTAGTAAAGTTATCCACTGCTACAAGATAATATGATCCGTTAATTGGACCTTCAAAATCTATATGCTGTCTGGACCACAGCCTATTTCTCGTTGGTCAAGGTTGTATTTTCGTGGTAAGTAGTTTTGTTGCCAGAGCATAACATTTGAAGGCTTTTATAGATTTTTCAATGTCTTGATATATTTTGGTGGAGGGTATGTGCATTGTGGTGCAGTAGATATCGACTCGGAACGAGAAATCGGAGTGCCGAGTTCAAATTCCCATTGAATTCGTTGCAATTATATACGCGCAAATACATTTGGGGAAGGTATTAATCCGTCTCTTCCCCCCAGCTTTGGGTCAAATAACAGGACAGATTGGGTTCTATAGCATTGGTTGGCAACCAGTCTACCAGAGAAAGCCCAGCCAGTCATGTCACTTTCGAGACATGATCGTCCAAGCGTGTATCAAGTATGGCACTTAAGTGACTGATTCATAACAAAGAACAGAGTAGTGGATTGCTATGTGATGTCAGTTCTTCAATACGGCAGTGAATGCTGGACAATCTCATCAAAGATGAAGGAAAGACTTGAAGGAATCGAAATGTGGTTCTACAAAACGATTTTGGATAACTGAAAAATTTAAATACCTGAAAAGTGATCTAAGAAAGACGAAAAGTGCGACACGGTGATCTGAAGGTGTATTGGCATGGCATGCATTCCAGAAGCTAAGTAGAGTATTAAGAGACAGGAAAATTTCACTAGAAACAAAGAGAGTACTGGATTGTTATGTGATGTCAGTTCTTCACTACGGCAGTGAATGCTGGACAATCTCATCAAAGATGAAGGAAAGACTTGAAGCAATCAAAATGTGGATATACAGAAGTCTACTGGATATAATGTGTGGGTTCAATTCCAGATTACAATCAATATATAAACTGATCCCACACATTTTGGTCACAGCGGTTTCTATACATTCATATTTCCGAGATCCAAAAGCACAAGAAAGCATTCGAGAAGCTGAGTAATATATTAAGCCACAGGAAACTTTTCCTAGAAACAAAGAAGAGAGTCCTAAATTGCTAACTGATGTCAATTCTTCAATATGGCAGTGACTTTTGGACAATATCAACAAAGATGAACGGTTAACTTGAAGCAGCTGAAATGTGGTTCTACAGAAGGATGCTACGGATATCGTGGACCGAGCATGTGAGCAATGATGCGGCTGTGGAAAGAATGGCAACGAAAAGAAAATTAATACTGAGCATCGGGAAGAGACAGCTGAAGTTCCTGGGACATGCAATGAGGAAGGAGGGCTTAGAGAACCTGATACTAACAGGCCAGATAGAAATTAATACTGAGCATCAGGAAGAGACAGCTGAAGTTCCTGGGACATGCAATGAGGAAGGAGGGCTTAGAGAACCTGATACTAACAGGCCAGATAGAAATTAATACTGAGCATCAGGAAGAGACAGCTAAAGTTCCTGGGACATGCAATGAGGAAGGAGGGCTTAGAGAACCTGATACTACCAGGCCAGATAGAAATTAATACTGAGCATCAGGAAGAGACAGCTAAAGTTCCTGGGACATGCAATGAGGAAGGAGGGCTTAGAGAACCTGATACTACCAGGCCAGATAGAAATTAATACTGAGCATCAGGAAGAGACAGCTGAAGTTCCTGGGACATGCAATGCGGAAGGACGGCTTAGAGAACCTGATACTAACAGGCTAGATAGAGGGAAAAGGAGAGAGAGGAAAGCAGCTGATAGCATATTTGAAGGGCCTGACCGGGTAGATGACAGAACGGGGGCTAAGAGACGTTACAGGAGAAAGCGTGCTTAGAGTCTCCAGGGATAGGGAGACGTGGAAGACCATGATCGCCCACATCCTGAAATGACAAGGTACATAGAAGAAGAAGAAGAAGAAGAAGAAGAAGAAGAAGAAGAAGAAGAAGAAGAAGAAGAAGAAGCATGTATCCCCATAAGAGATTTAATTCTTGATATTCTCGGATGTCCACTATCAAAGTCATTTAATAAACGCTTTTTCAATATAAATGTTAATATCAGTCAGTTAAGTGCCATACGTGATACACGTTTTAGGCGATCATGTCTCAAAAGAGACATGACTGACTGGGCAGAAGATTAGACCGCAGTAGGAGGCCATTGCTTTCTGCAGTAGACTGGTTGTCAGCCAATCTGCCCTATTATTTAACCCATGACTGGAGGGAAGAGACAGATTAATACCTTTTCCATGGATATTTGCGCGTATGTGAACGCCAGGAATTCAACTGGAATTCGAAATCGGCTTAATATACTTCGTGCAAAATACTTGTACTCGGTAACATAGCAAATCTGGATTTCATTTCAGTTGTCTGTTTTTTTTTTAGTCGTTTTATATATATATATATATATATATATATAATTTCTATTTCCCTTTTTAATGTTGCAATCACACTATTCTCACAAGAACTTGTATTTTTTGGTGTCAATCTTGATAAGGCATCCGCATATACACGTTTTTGAAGATGGTACACCAGCGTTATAATCTATTTGTTCTATGCGTAGGAATTTATTTTTTCGATCCATTAATTGATATTAGATATCTGGTCTGTCTACAATCGAAAACTTCCCTGGATAAATTTATGAAATATTCTTACTGCAAATAAAATTGCTAACGTCTCTTTTTCGATATGGCTGTAGTTTATTTTATGCTTCATAAACCCTCATCGCATTTATATAAAATTACTGCTCCTATACCATAATCACTAGCATCTGAAGCCACTACGATTTCTGTCTTTGGATTGTAGTGTGCTAATGATAAGTCTGACGTTAGTTTTTTGTTTTGTTTTTGTTTGTTTTTATTCCTTCGAATTGTTTTGAGACTCATCAGTACATTTTCACTTGTCACCTTTTTAAAATAGATCTTTCGAAGAAGCTCTCAAATTCCGCATATTAGATACATAAAATTAGTAGTAATTTGCTTGTCTGAGGAACGATTGTAAGCTAGTATTGATTGTTATTGGAGGTATATTTTTAATTACATTTGCCCTCGACAGATCAGGTTGTCGACCGTTTTTCTCAATTTGTCCTAACAGTATTTAGATTATTCGGACTATTGTCTTCATCTTTGTTGCCATTTGTACGACGTTTCGGCCGTCTTCAGGTGCTAGGAATTTCGAACCGAACCCTATATTACAATCACTGCGGTATATGATCTTCATTTCTTGCTTAGTAGTGCCTCTTTTGGTAGTCCTTAACGACACATGGCCCAGTGGATATAGACGTTGATTAGTTCCTGTGACTTGACCCAAAGAGTTGCGAGTTCAGTACCAAGTGGTGAACAATTAACTTACAGGGTTCGGTTTGAAATTCCTAGCACCTGAAGAAGACCGGAGCGTACAAAGGCCGAAACGTAGCACAAATGACATAAAGTTGAGGACAATAGTTCGAATAATGTAAGCACTACCTCATCTCAGAAATACTTACAAATAATTTGTCTTAAGTACACAATTTTAAGCAAAAATGATACGCACTTTCTTCAAGGAATTTGAATCCCTGTTCTTGTATGGTTTCAAACACTTTTCACATGCCCAATATGTTGCTTCTTAAGTATACTTTTAATTAATACTAGCAGTATAACTCGGCGTAGCTCGGGTGTAATGAAAGCTTTAAATCTAATCCATGGAGCTCAGACTTCTTGAAAGAAAAATGAATGGATGTAAGTCAAATTTTGATTTCCTGGTATCGATATCAAATAAGTTTTTTTTCGTCGTAAACAACATTTTGAAGGCTAAATAAGTCCTCTAAGTAAATGGTATCATGGCTGAGACTAAGAACTACAATTATACCTACTTAGACCCAAACCCGAAGCAAAAACTAAAATAAAAGGGCTGAAAAAAATACAGACATACAGGCAGATAAACAAACACACACACAAACATCTTGCCGTTTTTATATATATATATATATATATATATATATATATATATAATCAAATTTCTGCACTCTTTTAAGAACTGCAGCACTGAAACTTCTGAATATCGTCTCTTATGTCTTTCTCTATGAGTGTATCAAATTTGATTAAAATCGGACCACTCCTTCTATAACCCGATTTTTTTCGATTATCGATTTTCGATATTTATCGGGGGTACCTGGACACAAAACCTAGCTAAGAACACTCGCAGACGCTTATAGTAGAAATATGTAAAATCTTCAAGAAAATCGGTTCAGCGGAGTCTATAGGTAACGGACACACACACAGACACACACACAGACAGACACACACACAAAGTTCCATTTATAAATAAGTTTAGATACAACACGGTAAGCAACTGTAAAATCTTAATTTTAAGAATGCTTTCCACAGCTTGTTGGAATATAGCTGGAACCAAAAAGATCGGAGTCACCACTGTAGCGTAGGGAGCTGGTTAATGTTTATTTGATTCGGCCTTGTATCTTACATAAACGAACTCCCTACAGCTTACAAGTTTTATGCAGAGTTATAAACATCAAAACGTTTTCATCATCGGATGCTTTTTTATCATCAGATTTATCGGAAGGTTGTTTTTCGGCAGGCTGGAATCTGTGGAATAGTGTAGAATAATAATGTCAGAATCAAATATACATTTTTCATGTTAAAATTGAAATTTATTAAAAGGAGGAATAAAAATTCGTAGGAATTAATGTTCAACGAGAAAGTTAAGGATATCAAGAGTTCGTACAAAATGTTCGGAGTCGTAATTATTGAAAGAGATAAGGAGAAAAAGAAAGAGGACAATGTCCGAGTCGCTTGAAGTTGAGTTACATTTTAGATGTTTGTCACGCGGCTCCCAATGACTCTCTGACTGACTGACGTTGATGAAATCCTTTTATTGGAATCTAGATATTTTCGCACTTACTCTCGAAGTCTTTTTGTTCTTGCAAGTCGCTCCCATTCGTCAAAAATCATTTTAACACCTATTTGCGAAATCTAGTTTCGACTTTTTTTTTAAGAAGATGGTCAATTCTTTTTCTATTTGGGAAAACCAGGATTTCACACGTCATTGTGAAATTTTGTACAAGTGAAGAAGGTTGATTTTAATTTCTTATCTGCTACAAACTTAGACAATAACTTGTGTGTATTTATATTTGTTCGATTTGAAAATTCATCTTCAGCGTGTATTTGTGAATACTGTTCATAAGGTTTCAGATTCGTAAATATTTCGACAGTTTAACTTTGCAAAGATTTCCTCTGGATTTGGCAATGGGTCGTTATAGGGTTCTAAACACTTGTTTAATCCTGTCAAAAAATCAAAATAAACACCGTTTTTCTCATAATTTTTCTGTACTTACACTACTGGCGCTGCCCATTTTGAATGGTAATTTATTTCAATTACAGCTGTTTTTCCAAGCCTGTATAACTCGTCGTTGACTTGGTCCAATGCTGCGTTTCGTTTTAAATATGGCGTAGAACATTTTTTTCATATTACATTTCGCTTTGAATTTAGAACACCGACGCAACTCATTTGACAGAACATGCAGAAGTATTTTTTTCAATACTTCCTTTAAATTTTCATTCTGTGTTTATTTCAATTGATCACTTGTCTACTTACATTTTGCAATAAACTTTTATCGGCAAATGCCAAAGCTCAAATAAATATGTCCAGTCAGAACCGAATAAGTGTTTTTAAGACTTAAGCTCTAGCTTTTACACACGTTATGGAATGAGGCATTACATGTAACTTCGACAATAAAAAAAAATTCTTACTCGAGACATTCCCCGCGACTTTCAAAGTCTTTCTTAATGTAAGTTTTCTGATTTCTTTCTAATTATTGTGATATCGCTACTTGTGTCTTGTAGCACTTTCACACCGGCATTATAATTTTTGGCATTCATTTTCTGTGCATAGTTCTTTTGTTATTATTGCTTTGCAAAATTTTACAAGGCAAATAGCGACAATTTACTCATCGCACACTGTAGAGTTTATATATATACACTACCAGCCATAATCATTAGGCAACCCCACTCCAGTGTTTTAAAACAGTGATGTATTTCATACTATATTTTAGTATTTATTGCCGAGTGAATAATTGCAAATGAAAATAGAATGGTTCTTTTGTAATTTATTATTTGCAAAATTTTACAAGGAAAATAGCGAATATTTATCCATCGCACCTTGTAGATTTTATATATATATATATATATATATATATATATATATATATATATATATATATTATTCACTACGGCCATAATTAATAGGGCACTTCACTACAGTGTTTTAAAAAAATGATATATTTAATTGGAGTAGATAGACTAAACTATCGCCCGGTTCACACTCCACCCACGTCTGTTGAACAGGTGTAGAGGCTCCTCCCTTGTTCCCTGTTTAGGATGTAGTTTCCGGCTTTCTCTTTTCCAATTGTTTATGTAGCCCCCTGCACATCAGTGGTGTTACCGCCTTGCTCGGGGTGACATGATTTAAAAAAATTTCATACTATTTTTTAGTATTTATTGTCAAGTGAATAATTGCAAATGAAAATAGAATTGTTCTTTTGTTAATACTGCACAATAACATGTGCATCAAATGAATTTATAAATATTTAATAATTACCTATATTGCAGTTTCATCAATGAAAGAATGAAGAAAATTTAGGGTGATTCGGACGAGTTCATCTTTGCTTCCTTGCCTTGTAAAATTTTGCAAAGTAATAATAACAAAAGAACCATTCTATTTTCATTTAGAATTATCCACTTGGCAATAAATACTAAAAAATAGTATGAAATACATAATTTCTTTTAAAACACTGGGGTGGCCTAATAATTATGGCCGGTAGAGTATATAAAAAATATAATCTTATATTTTTATTCTTCGTTGTTGACAGTGTGGAGTAAGAGGGTAGCCGAAGAGAAATCGTGCACATGCAAAAGTTGTCGGAATTCGGATAATCAGTCACCAAACTTTAACCAAATAGATCCTGCTCTCTCTCTCTCTCTCTCTCTCTCTCTCTCTCTCTCTCTCTCCTTTCAAGCGGGTTTTCGACTGATTTTTCTGCAGTGAATGTCCCATTCTGCCACCACCATCCGCGGCCAGATTATCTTTAATCATATATTTGGCTGTTATCGCTTGTGTCTCTTCGTTTGATTTCGCATCCTGCCGTCACCATCAACGGCCGGATATCTTTTTCGGAACCGTCAATATTTTTAAATTTACGATCGGATATTTTTGTCAACCTATCTTTGTCAGCTATCACCAATTTTTCTGGACTTTTTTGTCAACCATATCATTTCGGCTATTTCAGTATTTCTAAATTCGATGTTGCTCCTTGCGTCCACCATCCATTTTGTCAATCAAACCCACTCAGGGCCAAACCCGAAGCAAAAACTAAAAGGGCTGAAAAATTCTTTAGACATTGGCATGAAAGACTAAAAAGCAATAATTGTTTCCAGTTAAAGCGAAACCGTAGACTGAAAGAAAAATGAATGGACGTAAATCAAATTTTGATTTCCTGGTGTCGATATCAAATAAGTTTTTTCGTCGTAAACTGAATTTTGAAGGCTAAATAAGTCCTCTGAGTAAATGGTATTATGGCTGAGACTGAGAACTACAATTATACCTACTTAGAGCCAAACCCAAAGCAAAAACTAAAATAAAAGGGCTGAAAAAAATACAGATCTACAGGCAGATAAACAGACACACACACAAACATCTTGCCTTTTATATATATATATATATATATATATATATATATATATATATATATATATTATCGATTATCTGCACTATTGTAAGAACTGCAACCTTGAAACTTCTGAATATCAATTCTTATGTATTTGTCTATGAGTGTATCAAATTTGATTAAAATCCAACCACTCCTTCTATAACCCGATTTTTTCGATTATCGATTTTCGATATTTATCGCGGGTACCTTGACACAAAACCTGTCTAAGAACACTCGCAGACGCTTATAGTACAACTGTGTAAATTTTCAAGAAAATCGGTTCAGCTGTTTCGGATTCTATAGGTAATGGACACACATACACAGACATACACACATAGAGACAAAGTTCCATTTATAAATAAGTTTAAATTTACATTATACATGTGATATCTATATTTTAGCTGTAATGCTTGCATTCAAACTTAGTCACAGATCGTTAAGCGCTTTCTGAATTTCAAGGAATTTTATAGAAAATATTTCTACCTAGACTTTTAGCACAATTCTAGATGGCATCATTTTACAATTGCTATAGAGAAAAGTAAATTTATGCCAACATTTTCTTTTCTCACACTTCTCATTTTTTCTACCTCTCTTCCGATTCCTTGCTTCCCAGCCAACTTTGTCCTCCAAAAATTTAAATTATATTCAGTCTCCGTAATTCTTGATTTTTTATTGATTTCTCTTCCTGGTAATGTCTTTTTTCTCATATTCTTTCACACTCAGTAATTGCATCTTCAAGATTTCATCGCCTTGCGTGTGGTAAACTTTTAAACAAATTGCCCAGAGCCAAGTTTACATGACGTCGGTTAGTCTCGAGGTCAGACAGTAATTGATTGCAACATACCAGTAATCTAAACTTATTTTTAAATAGAACTTTGTCTCTCTGTGTGTGTGTGTGTGTGTGTGTGTGGGTGTGTGTGCGTGTGTGTGTGTCCGTTACCTACAGACTCCGAAACGGCTGAACCGATTTTCTTGAAAATTTACACAGTTGTACTATAAGCATCTGCGAGTGTTCTTAGCTAGATTTTATGTCGAGGTACCCCCGATAAATATCGAAAATCGATAATCGAAAAAATCGGGTTATAGAAGGAGTGGTCGGATTTTTATCAAATTTGATACACTCATAGACAAAGAGATAAGAAACGATATTCAGAAGTTTCAAGGTTGCTGTTCTTACAATAGTGCAGAAAATCGATAATATACATATATATATATATAAATCAATATGTTTGTGTGTGTGTCTGTTTATCTGACTGTATGTCTGTATTTTTTCAGGCCTTTTATTTTAGTTTTTGCTTTGGGTTTGGCTCTAAGTAGGCATAATTTTAGTTCTTTATCTCAGCCATGTTACCATTTACTTAGATGACTTATTTAGCCTTCAAAATTCAGATTAAGACGAAAAAAACTTATTTGATATCGATACCAGGAAATCAAAATTTGACTTACATCCATTCGTTTTTCTTTCAGTCTAGGGTTTCGCTTTAACTGGAAACAATTATTGCTTTTTAGTCTTTCGTGACAACATCCAAAGAGTCTGAGCTCCAAGACCATGGATTAGATTTAAAGCTTCCATTACACCCGAGCAACGCCGGGCTATACTGCTAGTGTACAATAATTTAGACATCTAAGATATTTAAAGGCGGAAAGTTCAACATCTAAACCCGAAAGAGCATCATGAATCGCTAAAATGTGTCTGATCCATTAATGGGCCAGCTCACTAGGATACTCACTTATTCCTTCCTATGATTTAGAGGAAGGGAGACATCCAACAATGGTTTTTCACAAAAAAGGAAAAAATTATTTCAATTTGTGGAATATTTGCGTAGAAAAATAAAGACGGGATGGTGAATCCTGTAGATTCTTAACCATACCAACCTAGTGGTTGTTACGGTGGTTTCTTTAGATTTTTATGTGGTGGGTGGGATTGTTCGCCCTCTACCCAGACTTTTGAATTCCGTTCTTCTTTTTTAGACTATTTAGCGACATAATCTGTAGAACGCACTCTAACCTGCTATTTAACCCCTAGCCTGGAAAGAACAAACAAACTGATACTTTTGTAAAGTTATTTGTTCCCAAATGAACTTGATTTCAGTTTGATCACAGCTCTCCAAAATCATTTTCTATATTGATAATCGGGACACTATGAACATATCCAAAATACAGACCCCTTACCCTGGAAATTAGCATTCGAAATCTGTACTTTTACCTGACTAGGAAACTAATACGAAACTAACTCACTCATTAATTCCAACTTAGTTCGGTATAATTTGGTTTTCTAAACTCAGTTTATATATGACACGAGGTTGAAATCATAGGAGCCCCAGTAAGGATCAAACTCAATATTCAGTCGTAATTGATGTAGCAAGGCAGGCTTGTTAACCATTACACCACATCAAAGTGATCAATTACTGTGATTTCTTAATCCTAGCTTAGAAGTCACGCAAGGTCGAAAGTATGGGTCATCCAGTGAGGATCAAATTCACTGCTCAGTCGTAATTTTTCTATCGAGACAAGATTGTTAACCATTACATCACCTGGAGGTGCCCTAACTTAGTCTGGCATAAGGATACAAATATAATGCACCTAGTTGTGTAGAAGGATTGGCTAACCTGCTTTACGCTTAATAATGAAGCATGAGTTGCCGAGAGGGCAAAGCTGCGAGACCTGGCAGAAGTCAGGTGCAGAGGTAAAGCATATATCCAGTAGAGAGGCGTGCCCATAGTGAGTGCTTGGAAAGCGTTAGGGAAGTCCACTACTTGTGTAAGGGACTGGGAAATAGCAAAGTTCATGGCGTGGATGCCTGCTGAATCAGTAACAGAGTCTTTAAGCCACTCAGTATGATAGGCGTTAAGGTCTCCGAACACAAATATGTGAGCGAATGGGTGGTAGGAAGTAACCTTATCTATATTATCAGAAATGCTGTCCGTACGCTAGGAGCAGAACGTCTACTCATTGAACATTGGCGGAAAGGGGGTCACAAAAGACGGAGCGCGTTTCAATCGCGCGCCGCTACCATGTTTTCAATCCACGTTCTTCTGTCATTAAATATGTCTACATTCAACCTTTTGTACCCAGTGTTTTCTTTACATTCTTTCTAACCACAATCTACAAGCGTCATACTTTATAACATACTTATTAAACTTGTGAATAAGAGAGAAAAACTGATTCCGAAAAGTAAAACGAACCTGTCATATTTCTTTCGGTTACCAGATTGTTGTGGAAGATTCAAATGATTTACATTATTCTCATTGTTCGAACTGCTATCCTCATCTCTCATCTTTATTGACATATTAATGAAGCTTCTGCCGTTGTACGCTCCGACCTTCTTCAGATAACTGGAATTTCGAACTGAACTCTTTATTTGGATCACTGGGTGTTGAAGGATCTCCCCTTTTTCTATGATAATGGACTTGACTTGAGTACACATATACTCCTGCCATAGTGAGATACGAAAGAACAGTAGAGACATCGCACGAGTACCGTAAGAGATCCTTAAATTACCAAGAAATACCAAAGTTACACAGAGAATATCGCATCAGTAGACATAGTCGCTCTGAGCTCCACTCAGACAGAATAGTATTTCACGGACATACTAAATTCAGTACGGCTTCACTTCAAAGACATGTATATATATATTCCTTACTAATAGTATTCCTGGGTTACTAACCTGCGTTCAAGATTGTATTTTTACGTTTTGATTGACATTAAATCCAGAAAACACAAGCGTCAATCAGCCTGAAAGGTGATAGCCAGCGAAGATGATTGACAAATTTATCTGGCCGTAGATGACGTCAATTAAGCGACAACTCGAAAAATGCGTATGGAAAATCCTCGCTATCTGATTAAGTACAGACTGGATAATGACTCCTCGTTAACACCTGCGTGTGCATGATCTAAATCTAAACTTATTTATAAATGGAACTTTGTGTGTGTGTGTGTGTGTCTGTGTGTGTGTGCGTCCGTTAACTATAGACTCTATGAGTGTATGACATTTAATTAAAATCGGACCACTCCTTGTATAACCCGATTTATTTCGATTATCGATTTTCGATATTTATCGGGGCTACCTCGACACAAAACCGGGCTAAGAACACTGGCAGACGCTTATAGTACAACTGTGTAAATTTTAAAGAAAATCGGTTCAGCCGTTTCGGAGTCTATGGGTAACGGATTCACACACACACAGTCAAAGTTCCACTTATATATATATATATATATATATATACGTGTTCTTTGTTGCGTGTGTGCGTGTGTCCGTTACATATAGACTCCGAAACGGCTGAACCGATTTTCTTGAAAATTTACACAGTTGTACTAGAAGCGTCTGCGAGTGTTCTTAGACAGGTTTTGTGTCGAGGTACCTCCGATAAATATAGAAAATCGATAATCGAAAAAATCGGGTTATAGAAGGATTGGTTCGATTTTAATCAAATTTGATACACTCATAGACAAAAATATAAGAAACGATATTCAGAAGTTTCAAGGTTGCAGTTCTTACAATTGTGCAGAAAATCAACAATATATATATATATATATAAAAGTCAAGATGTTTGTGTGTGTGTCTGTTTATCTGTCTGTATGTCCTTTATACAGATCCATAATTTTTATCCGATTCTCACCAACTTCACACAAATATTCTTTAGGCTGAGTCTGAGCTCCAGGACCATGGATTAGTTTTAAAGCTTTCATTACACCCGAGCAACGCCGGGATATTTTTCTTTTAATCATATCACCCCGAGCAAGGCGGTAACGCCACTGATGTGCAGGGGGCTACGTAAGAGTGAAAAGATTAGAAGAGAGAAAGCCGGAAACCACATCCTAAACAGGGAGCAAGGGATGAGCCTCTACACCTGTTCAATAGATATGGGTGGTATACTGCTAGTATGGAAATAAAAGTTGAAATTCCCGTCCAAATGTCAAATACTTTTCCAATTGTACCTGTGGAAGTGTTGATAAGGTACCCTTCTTTCCTGTATGAAATATTTTAATTCACAAAATTATGTTTATGTTAAAAACGTATATGTGTATATATCAGCAGTAACGGAAGAAACTGTTCATCTTTATGCATTGAATCCCCTCAGAGCGTATGGGTTCATGCCTTTCTTTAACTTCTTTGATGTTGTCGATCAATTTAAAAAGATTTCGTGAGAAAGAACGAAAAAAGTTTTGGAATGCTCTTGAAAGACTAGATTTTCATGCCTCACAAATCATCGTTCTTCTTTTTCGTAATTCTGTTTGACGACGATTCTTTGAAGAGTCGCTAGCGGAAGCCTTCGGAATGTGCGTTGAAAGATCAGAAGCCTGAAATGAAAAATATCTCCACAAACAACACCTCAGGATGACCATCGCAGCAGAAATTCAAAACACACCACCCTCAAGTAATTCTATCGTTAACGCGTCCAGATCTTTGCGTTCCTCATTTCTTAAGGGTTCTCAGAAAATCACTGAAGCAGACGATAACTGAAAGAGAACAAAATGTACAATAAAATGCCGGTAGGCATATATTTGCAAGAAAGTAAGACATCGTGGAAAATGTAATTTTAAAATGCATTGCTCTTCAAGAGGATTCTCTGTTTGAGAAGTCAGCGATAAACAACGTCTAAGTGGGTGAATTCAGAGTTTTCTCATGCATGCCTGAACGTGATTGATAAATTTAGGAAACATTACAGTCGAAGAGACTACAGCTGTAGTTAAAGCTATTCAGGTGAAAGAATACGGATTTAAATAAGTATCAGGGTCGATTCTGTAAATGAGATGTACGTCTATACAAGGCAATGACTTAGGAACCACTTCATTTGTAGCTATGACTAGAGAGGAACATATAAATACTAAATTACAAAACTAGTATTACTAGGAAAAGTTTAACAATTTTACTAATTAAATCCAATAATTAGTTGTAGTGCAGTGGATATCGGAGAGCCGAGTTCGAATTCCTGTTGAATCCCTTACATTCACTTACGTGGAAATACCCTTGGGAAAGATATTAATCCATCTCTCCCCTCCAGTTACGCGTTAAATAACAGGAAAGATTGGGTTATATAGCCTTAGTTGGCAACCAGTCTACCGCAGAAAGCAATGGCAATCTACTGCGGGTTAATCTTCTACGCAGTCAGTCATGTCTCTTTCAAGACATGATCGCCAAAGAGTGTATCACACATGGCACTTAACTGACTAACTGAATATAATAATTGAAAACATGATTAAGGCTTCTACTGGGCATTAAGTGGGGATCCAGTTTTATATGGTTATGAAGTAATAAACTGATCCCCCACTAATTACTCCTTAATAATATAATACGTTTCTTGCCCCTCTAGCTATAAGTCAAATAATAGGACAGATTGGGTTCTATAGCCTTGGCTGGCGACCAATCTACCGCAGAAAACATTGGCAACCTACTGCGGGATAATCTTCTGACAAGTCAGTCATGTCTCTTTCGGTACATGATCGCCTAAGTGTGTATCATGTATGGCACTTAACTGACTGACTGAATATAATAATTGAAAACACGATTAAGACTTCTACTGGACATTAAGTGGGGGATCTGTTTTATATGGTTATGAAGTAATAAAGT
Source organism: Ascarosepion bandense (assembly GCA_037127315.1). NCBI lineage: Eukaryota > Metazoa > Mollusca > Cephalopoda > Sepiida > Sepiidae > Ascarosepion > Ascarosepion bandense. Next base: position 1,913,235 of record JBBBDQ010001872.1, read on the forward strand.
GATCCCCCAATCATTACTATTTAATAATGTAATAAATCTCTTGCCCCTCTAGCTATAAGTCAAATAATAGAACAGATTGGGTTCTATAGCTGTGGCTGGCAACCAGTCTACCGCAAAAAGCAATGGCAACCTACTGCTGGATAATCTTCTGCCCAGTCAGTCATGTCTCTTTCGAGACATGATCGCCCAAGCGTGTATCACGTATGGCACTTAACTGACTGACTGAATATAATAGTTGAAAACAATTAAAACTTCTACTGGGCATAAAGTGGGGGATCTGTTTTCAGTTGTTATGAAGTAATAAACTGATCCCCCATTAATTACTAGCCAGATAGTCTACCACAGGATTCCATGACAACCTACTGCGGGATAATCTTCTGCCCAGTCAGTCATGTCTCTTTCGAGACATGATCGCCCAAGCGTGTATCACGTATGGCACTTAACTGACTGACTGATCCTTATTAAGAATCGATTATTAAGAATCGATTGTTACGAATCTTATTAATTACTAATCAGAATTTTGATTAAATATACCTATTACGTTATTTACATTACAGTCCTTATCTGTCGTTACAACGTTTTGGCTGCTATACACACAGGCCCTCTAAGCGTACCTGTCGTCCCAGGTAACCGGCATTAAATTTCGGACAGACTTATTTCTTTGATCTACGGATTTAGATTACTTTCTTTCAGGCGAAAGAATACTGGTTTAAATAAGTCGCTGTGTCGATTCTGTAAATGAGATGTATATCTATACAAAGCAATGACTTAACAACCACTTCGTTTTGTCTGTGACCATAGAGGAACATGTAAATACTTAATTAAAAAACTAGAATTACTAGGAAAAGTTTAGCATTGGTCTTATTAATTAAATCCAATAATTAGTTAATTAACAATTGTACGTCATACTAAGAATCGATACCTGCAGCTTCTTCTCTCGCACTTCCCGCCTGTGGAACTCGCTCCCGTATTCTTGCTTTCCTGACGGCTACAACCTCCAGAAATTTAAATGCAAAGTCAATACTCATCTACGAACCACTGGACTCTAGCTCTTTCCCCTCCCCTGTATAACCCTCCCTTTCTCTCCACCTATGTATCTGTCATCGCACCTGCTTTCTCAGCTTTCTATTGTTCCTTTCTAACTAGTTTGTACTCCTCACTCTTCTAATTAATCTTTTTACATTTATGTAGCCCCCTGCGCTGAAAACATTTTTTTTAATCATATCACCCCAAGCAAGGCGGTAACGCCACTGATGCGCAGGGGGCTACGTAAGAGTGAAAAGATTGGAAAAGAGAAAACCGGAAACCACATCCTAAACAGGGAACAAGAGATGAGCCTGTTCACCTGTTCAATAGACGTGGGTGGAGTGTGAACCGGGCGATAGTTTAGTCTATCTACTCCAATTGAAGAAAAAAAAGAGTAAAAAGATCGGGAAATGGGGAAGACATAAAAACAGAATTCACTAAATGATGTAAGACAGTACTAGTTGAGTGTTTTATCTTTTGGAAATCAACATTACCATTCCTAGAAATACTCATAAAAAACGAATCATCACAGACATTTACCACAAACTCATAGACACCCAAGAATTCCTCCATTTCAAGAGTCACCATCCTAAAAGTTGTTTAAGATTTATCTCCTATTCCCTAGCACGACGAATTTACACAATAGCAGCTGAAGAAACCTTTCGTATAATACGCCTAGAAGAACTAGGAAAAACATTACAAATAAGAGGATACCCCCACCCCACTAATAAACAAGAGGATACCCGACTCCACTAATAAACAAGAGGATACCCGACTCCACTAATAAACAAGAGGATACCCGACTCCACTAATAAACAAGAGGATACCCCCACCCCACTAATAAACAAGGGTTTCCAACTAAAAAGAAAATATAACATAAGAATCCCCCCCAGAATGAAAAAAAAACAAGAAAAACATGAAAAAGAAGAAAACATTCTAGCATCCATTTCCTCACACAACAAAAACAATCCAGAATTATTCAGAAAGATCAAAATACACATTGAATTAGTCAACAATAATGTCAAAATAAAGGAAACCTTAACGACAACTAATATAATTAAAAGAAAAACGCCGGCCCCAAAATTTAAAAGACATCCTAATCTCATCAAAATTCGAACAGCACACAACACAGGGGGTCACAAATTTTTTTTTTTAATCATTTCACCCCGAGCAAGGCGGAAATACCACTGATGTGCAGGGGGTTACATAAATGTAAAAAGAATTAATTAGAAAAGAGTGAGGAGTACAAACTAGTTAGAAAGGAACAATAGAAAGCAGGTGCGATGACAGATACATAGGTGGAGAGAAAGGGAAGGTTATACAGGGGTGGGGAGAGAGCTAGAGTCCAGTGGTTAGTAGATGAGTATTGACTTTGCATTTAAATTTCTGGAGGTTGTAGACGTCAGGAAAGCAAGAATATGGGAGCGAGTTCCACAGGCGGGAAGTGCGAGAGAAGAAGCTGAAGGAGTAGAATTGTCGTCTGCATTTGGCTAACCTGACTGTGAATGGGTGGGACTCAGTTGCCAGTCTGGTTGCACGAGTAAACACCTGTTGAGGAGGCATCAGTGACTTAAGTTCGTCCGAGCAGAAGCCATGAAAGTATTAACAAAAAAAGATGTGGAGTAAGCAACATAATAACAGAAGGAAAACACTTCCAGTTCGAAAACGCAACTACATCCGAAATAAAATCGGATCTGAGCTGCAACTCGAAAAATGTAGTTTACGCTCTAAAATGCGAGAAGTGCGCAAAGATATGCGTGGGAGCGACACAGTGCTTGAATAATAGGTTATCCCTTCATAAAAGCAATATCAAAATATCAAATAACAGGAAAATATATGTCTGCCAACATTTGCATGAATGCAGTGGAGGTAAATTCAAAGTAATACCTATCTACCAAAATGCCGATTATTACTAATAATGCAGAAGAAAGATTCACAAAAAATACAAGCCTTCGCTCAACAAAATGACATGAAAAACTTAAAACACACACCAGAAAAAACACACACACACACACACACACACACACACACACACACACACACACACACACACATACACACATACACACCAAATTCAAATGGTAACCCCAAACAATAAAAAAACAATTCTAAAGCAGAAAGACATCCTAATGTAAAAGACATCCTAATCTCATCAAAATTCGAACAGCACAACACACAGGGGGGTCACAAAATGCAACAAAAAAAGATGTGGAGTATGCAACATATTAATAGAAGGAAAACACTTCTAGTTCGAAATAAAATCGAATCTGAGCTGCAACTCTAAAAATGTAGTTTACGCTCTAAAATGCGACAAATGCGCAAAGATATACGTAGGGAGACACAATGCCTAAATAATAAGTTATCCCTTTACAAAAGTAATATCAAAATAGCAAATAACAGGAAATTTTATGTCTCCCAAAGGTTACATGAATGCAGTAGAGGTAAATTCAGAGTACTGCTTATCTACCAAAATGCAGATTATGACACACTCATAATGCAGGAAGAAATATTTATAAAAAAAATAAAAGCCTTCCCTAAACAAAACAACATGATAAACCTAGGACACACACACAGAAACACGAAAATCAGACACGAAAATCAAACACGAAAAAAAAAACACGATCTAAATTCAAATAATATTCCAAAAACAAGAAAATAAACTAGATGACCCGTAGAGTTGAATCAAAATCGCTGAAAGCAACTTTGAAATATAAAAACGAAATCAAATTTCGCAAGTCAGTGAAAAACTTTTACGGTCAAGGAAGGCGACAGAAGAAACTTAACGTGCGAGTGTGGAAAAATAAACAAGCACGCATGCATATGAACTTTCTGACGTACTTACCACTTATTTATATACGATACCTTGGCCATCAGAAAAGCAAACGGATCTTGACATATGAAGTCACAAGTTTATTATTTATTTAAAGAGAGTCAACTTTAGACTCGAAACACGTGTAGCGACACAAATACCATTATGGGCAAAAAACAATGATTATAATAGCAACAATTAATCTACACTTTAAACAAAACGTTCAAGGCTTCGCGGAGTTTTTTCTGATATATATATATATATATATATATATATATATATATATATATATTGAAATCTTATATCAAAACATACAAAGGGCATCAACTAATAAAAACAAAACCAGAAATTCCGGTCTTCCTTAAAGCCGAAAATAAAAGTCAGACGAAACAAAAGAAAAAATTTGTCCAAGCTCTTAACAAAACACTTAAAAATCGCTGCCAAGGAACGATGCAACAGTGCTAATGTAATTGAAAAAGACGCGGATAAAAACCGATATCGTCTTTGTATTAAATAAATCTGATTATAATTCAAAAATAAATACATACCAATAAATTTACTGTCATGTATTTGAGAATGGCCAACTAAAAGTTCAGTCCAATGTCATCTTATCGCCTGGCATAGAATCCCAGCCTCCCGTAATAACTATCACTGTAAATCTAACCCCCACGTCAGTTTCTTTTTTTCTTTCTTCTGTCGTTCCATGATTCTTTTTGTCTGGATAAATATAATCCATTTATTTTTGTGAAGAATTTGGTTTGGAGAGCAGTCTATGAAAGCTCTGCAAAAAGAGCTATTAACAATGAATTTATAAGAGCATCCAATTTATTTTCATATATATATATATATATATATATATATATATATATATATATGCCTTGTCTTTTGAACAGGCGTACATGTTTGTCCTTTGTTTCCTGTATAAGATTGTGTTTCCGGTTTCTTGGAAGTTCTTTCACTCCCAGTAGATATCTTGCGTCTTAGTGACGTTTTCTCCTGAATTTTATATATATATATATATATATATAATGTTTGTAGCTTTATGTGCGTTTATCTTTCACCTCGTTTAACATATGAATAACTTTCTAAATCTAATAATTTTTTGTTCAACTTAATCAAATTTAATCAATTACTTAATCAAATATTAATATTAATTTCCCCAAAATTTTTGAGTCTGCTCACAACATTTTTTCAAATTAGAAGTTACTTTATTCTGATTGTTCCACACTGTCTATGCAACAATGCCCCCCTAATTAAGGGGGTTTGGCATGTTTTTAACCTTTTAAAACCCTTCAACTTGAAATAAATCTCATCAATGGAATTGATACCAATTTTGTAGTGATAGTATAACATATTTTTTTGAATAAATATTATTAGCTGAACTTTGTATACTTTTTAAATAATAGTGTTTCTTTGGATACGAAATTTATTTTCATTTATATATATACTAGCCTTACACCCGGCGTTGCTCGGGTGTAATGAAAGCTTTAAAACTAATCCATGGTCCTGGAGCTCAGACTCTTTGGACGTTGGCACGAAAGACTAAAAAGCAATAGTTGTTCCCAGTTAAAGCGAAACCGTACACTGAAAGAAAAATCAATGGATGTAAGTCGAATTTTCATATCCTGGTATCGATATCAAATAAGTGTTTTTCGTCGTAAACTGAATTTTGAAGGCTAAATAAGTCCTCTGAGTAAATGGTATCATGACTGAGACTAAGAACTACAATTATACCTACTTAGAGCCAAACCCAAAGCAAAAACTAAAATACAAGGGCTGAGAAAATACAGACATACAGGCAGATAAACAGACACACACACAAACATCCTCCCTTATATATATATATATATATATTATAAATTATGTTTTAGAACATTTTTTTTTTTTTTATAAGCGTTTAACCCCGAGCAAGGCATGTCACTGCCACTACTGTGCAGGGGGCTACGTAGAGTGGAGAAAGGCTGATTAAATATAGGAAATGACAGAGGGTGGGTGATAGGCGGGTAAGGATACCGAGAATGAGGGTTGGGTAGATGAGAGTGTCGTGAGAATAGTTGGGAGTTAGTGTGATAGGAGGTGTCTATTGACCCTACATTTAAACACCTGGACAAAAATTTTCTATATATATCTTATATATATAGAAAAAATTATGTACATGTTCTCAAACATAATTTATAATAAATATTCACAGCTCATATATCATATATCGAGCACTGTTTTAAATTAATGTTTTGGACGTAAAAGAATCTCTTTCTTCGTTCTGTACTCACTCGGATATATATATATATTATCGATTTTCTGCACCATTGTAAGAACTGCAACCTTGAAACTTCTGAATAGCGTTTCTCATGCCTTTGTCTATGAGTGTATCAAATTTTATTAAAATTGGACCCCTCCTTCTATAACCATCACAGACAATCGCTCCTACTCCTATTTGCCGAGATCAGTTTAGTCTGAAAGCAAAACACTGCGCCTCCTCTGTTTAACTCTCACAACTGACCTCAAGTCAAATGACTATATATGAAAGAAAAAAAAATGGATTTAAAATGGGAATAGGAAAAAATAAGTAAATTTGTGGAGACGTACAAACAATTTTTACTTACTTGCTTACGCTGTAAATAAATAGGATTTACAATGCATCTGTTACTCTTTTATATAGAACTACAAATTCCGTGGATCCAATTCAACACCAAATTTATTCAAACAAATTTACAAACGTCTTGCAATAAATCTCCTCACAGCAAAAAGTGTAACAAATATTAATTATTATTATTATTATTATTTGATAAATGAAAATGAAATGATATATTTTTGTTTGAAACCAGCCGACAAGTTTGGAGTAAGTGATTTCCCTTACACCGGCTGTATTACTACTTATATTAATTAATTTATGTTAAATTTTCAACGTAACATTTTAAATCGTCCTTTTGTTAATAAAGAGACAATATTTTAAAATCTCAGTATTAAATTTAGAGATATATAGTAATTTGTTATGCTTATAGAAAAACATTTCATAGGTTGTTTCTAATTTTATATATTTTTCACAATTAAATACGCAAAATGTAAATAACATTAATGATGTATTACCATATGGTTTAAATACTTTAAGACTTTATTTAGCTAAAGTCAAAGCCATTGAATACAAGTTATTAAAACTGTAATTTTAATTTGAAGAAATTACATATTAGAGCAGTTAATATGTACATTATAAATGAAGCTTTAAGTGAAATGCTTAGTTTTAAATCACTTCGAAAATAGTGGCAGTTATTCACTACTTAAATTTTACCGGAAAGATTCTGAAAACCTAATTTAGTTTGTTATGCACAGTTTTTTCTCACAGTTAACATAAAAGGCAGAGGTTAGTAATATCTACCTCTAAATTATAAATTGCTAAATATTGAAATTTAAAAAAATAAAGATTTCACTTATAGTGAAATAGAAAAAGAATCTGAAAAGTCCATCAACTGGAATCGTTAGAAAATTCTTGAATTAAAAAGAGAGGAATTGGATTATCTCATAGATACCAAAATTTTCCTCCAAATATCTAAGCTGCTAAGTTTACAACTTAGAAAATAAATAACGATTTCACTTATAGTGAAACCGGAGAAAATCTGACACGTCCAAACGATGGAAACGATCAAGAGATTCTGATTTAAATTGGCTATTTTAGCAAACAGCAAAATTCTAACAGACGATAACATTCCCGCCTTTGAAATCCAGGTGTTTGCTTCGCGTTCTTTGCCATATAAGTAACAAAGAAACGCCCATTTTCTCAAATAAGGAAAATTCCAAATATGGTTATTTTTACAATACCAAACACGCTCTTGTTTTTGTTTTTTTTTTAAATAAGGAATTTTTTAGAATAAATCCTTATAATTCAACCTAAAAATATTTCACAAGTAAAATATTAAAAATTATTATTATTATTTGGTTGAAATATAAAAAATAATTCTTACATATAGAATCCATAGCTAAATCCGCTGCTAAGAAGGTCGGTTCTCTGTGCAGGGCCGGGAGGTTTTACCCGTCTGAAATCATCCTGCACATATATATAAATCTACCGTCCGCCCGTGCACTGAATACTGTTGCCATATCTGCCATATCGGGTGCTCCTGCTATCCACCTCGGTGTCCTCGACCAAATACAACGGAGAATCTGTAATGTGATCGATCCCGACTTGGCAGCTCAGATACAGTCACTTTCTCACCGGTGCAATGTGGCTTCCCTGTGTCTCTTCTACAAATACTTTCACCGCTTCTGCTCCGATAAACTTAGCTCTCTGGTGTCCCCTATTTATGAATTTAATCGAGTCACAAGATTAGAAACTAGGCCCCACCCTTTTAATGTCAAAACAATAAAATGTAAACGCAAATTCTACTCCAGCGGCTTCTTTACTCGCACTTCCCGCCTGTGGAATTCCCTTCCGTTTACTTGCTTCCCCGACAGCTACAATCTCCAAGAATTTATATGTAAAGTTAATAGTCATTTTGAATGAATGCAGCTGTAGCTCTATGGACACCTGCCCGGTGGAGGGCAAATGTAAATCCACCCAGGTGATTTATGAAGCCCACATTTCTCCATCAAACAATAAGAATAACTACTGAACCTATATTGGTATGTCCGCTGAACCTTTTAAGCAGAGACTTTATAACCATAGGTATTCTTTTTCGAACCCGGGTCAAAAGTACCAGACAGCCCTTTCACGGACATTCTGGAAAATGAAAGAGGAAGGGCTGGATCCTGTAATTAGGTGAAAACTAATAGATTCAGCCCGTATTCCGAAGGATTTTCGTGATAGGTGCTGTCTGTGTTTACTAGAAAAAAATTCAATATTGAAGAATCCCCACCAGCACCTGCTCCTGAATCTTAGAAGGGAACTTATTAGTAAGTGCCGCCATACAACTAAGTTTTTGAATACCTAAATTTTAAATTTTAAATTCCTAAATCTTTAATTTTTAGGAGATAAGTATAAATCTAATGATTTTTTATAAATATTTCTAATTTTAGCTTTAAAAAGAAATTTAACCTCTCTACCTTCCTCTTCCGATCTCCTTTAAGTGTCTATCTTCATAAAATATGGCTTCCATTACTAAACCCCCTTCTTTCCTTTGTTAGCATATATCTGTTTAATAAATTTTAATTTATAATTCTCTTTAATTGTTATTTAATTCGTCCATACCTAAAAATATCTTTAATTAGATAAACTTAATAAAAATCTTTTAAAATCTTAATTTTAATTTTAATTTTAAATTTATTTAATTCTTCCCCTAAATATACATTTTTTTAAAAATTTCCAAATCTCCAACCATTTAAAGTTAAACGTAGTCGACACTTATCGAGCGTTTCTATTTGATATTTGATATCCTCTCTCTTTTCTTCCTTCCGTTTTTGTCCCCTTCCTTATCTTCTCTATGCACTCTCCTTCCCTCTC